>CM039485.1:1465067-1527107 GCA_022433065.1 Begonia loranthoides
TGTATTTATGTGGTTGAGATATGTTGAATAAATAAAGTTGTATAATTTGCATTCATGCTTTTTCTAATTCACAATAAAACAACCTAGTCCTGAATCGAAACTGGTGAAGTTAAACTCTTTATTTAGTTAATTTAAACTCTTCAAGATAATTGAAATGAATTTATTATAATTTATAACTAATCTCACAAAAAAGAAACATATATCTAATGATTTCTAATTATTTCACTTTTTAAAATAAGTCACAAATTTTATTATTTATTTATTTTATTTCATTCAACATTTTTTAAACCATTATTATAATTTACTCATATTTAAATTAACACAAATAATACATGGCAAGACTGGTGCAATAATTTGTTGTAGTTGAGGACACATCTATAGTTTTTAGCGGTTTAGAGGAATCATTGTTGGCAAGAAGCCCTCGGGCGATTCTATCTAATTGAAGTTGGCCAAAAGGCTGAGACTTCCAGTCAGAAATCTCATCCGTCCTTCGAGAATTTCACATAAAACAAAAATCGAAAGTATTACGGCATTCAGTTTTTCACATCTATAACCAACCAATCAACCTAGAATTTGCATAAACTTGGAATAACAAAAAATTATATCTTTACCTTCGATATCACATCTCAAGTCCTTCTTAATCAATCTTATCGGACCAATATCAACTCCTAAACCTCAAGAAATTTTCGTCCATTAGTTGTTGTTTAAAAATGAGAAGAAACAAAATGCTTAGGAAAACAAAAACTTATCTTCACAAAAAACCAAAGTTACTCGCCGAAGGAAACTTCCCTTCGCGGTTGCTCACTGAAGGAAGAGGCTTGTAGTGAGAGAGAGAGAGAGAGCAAAACGAAACAATGTAAGAAAAACTGTATGAAGTGGGGAGACTTCCCCCACTTCAGCTGAAATAGGGGGTCTTCCTCCCATTTCTGCAACAACACCCGCAAGAGGAGTTGTTTTCTCCATTTAAAAAAAATTTAAATCCTTTCTTTTAAAATAGCCTAGATGCAACAAATTTTGTACAATTTTGTTATTGTGATTAGCCCAAAACATATTATACTGAGTAGATATGAAAAAGAACTTAATTTATAGACCAAACATTTTTCACTTTCTCAAGCAATATGAAATTATACACCCACACTGATATAAACAGAGTTACACTTAGACTTAGACTATTTTAACTTTCACTTGTGAGGTTGCAGAATCAGCTCAAATTACAGGTTTTTCATCGTCAAAAGTCAAAACACTAATTATAACTGGAAATATAAGTCAAAAAATAAAATGAACTTGCTATTATTTTGATTTTTAATCGAATGTGCAAGTTCTTTATTTGAATGTGTTTCCATAAATATTCCCAAATAATTTTACTTTTTTTTTCAAAATTATTATCATGAAGTTCAACACAAACCTTGTTTCTCATTTTTCTTTAGTTTTGCAAATCTCTAAATTATCTTTGCTTCCTTAGCTAAAAAATATTTATAATAAATAATTAAAATAATAAACTAAATGATAATTATATTTATTGTAATTCATAAATAATGAAAATAATAAATTAAAGAGTCATTCTTGACAAAAAATAATTGAGCGGCGAGTCATATTCAATTAGTTTATGGGTGTTACACCTACATCAACCAACATCTCTCATAAGCCAAAAAATGATAATTGTGTTTTTTTGGTATTTTTTCACAAGATACTTGCATATTTTTAAATAACAAATCGCTCCCCTGATTGCAAAAATAAATAAATAAATAATAATAATAGTAGTAAAATTGTTCTTTAGTTTATGAGAGCTTCTAGAACTCGTATGTGGTTGTTATCTACTTATTTTATGATGAACAAAATGATAATTATGCTATTCAAAAATTAAAAGGTTATCGTTCTTTTCGTAATAGTGAATTTTTGAGTTTTTCTCTACCTGTGAATACTTTTCACTTTGGATACAAATTTCAATATGAACAAAATTTAGAGAAGAAATAACGATATTTTCAAACATATTAAAGTAAACGTATGTAATGATTTGGTACTATTAATATTGTAACGCCCCGGTTGTTTAAAAATATTTTTCTCATTTTAAAAATACATCATATAAAAATTTTCACTTAATTTACCCAACTTTTGAAATCCATTTTAGAAGAAAATAAAATCAGAGTAAAATATGCGGAATAACGATAGAAATTCAGAACCTACTTTCAACCGTTTAGCAAAAGTCCCAAGTCCCTGAATACAGTATTCAAAACACGATTAATACCAAATTACCAAAATACATTTTTCATCAAAATACTAATAAGTCTCAATCCCCATGAGCCACACCCGGCAAGTCAATTCAGCTGATAACACAAGGGGTCATCCTGGAATGCCTCTTCCTCAATCGATACAATTCCTTCATTAAAATCATCGCTTACATTACGGAGAAAACAATGAGTCTAACGCCCAGCAAGAATGAGAATTAATGCAATGCATATGATGCATAATCACACGATGCATTACAGAGGAGATCTGTATCTCATCTGTTAGTTTGGGGCGATGGGTAAGTCAATTGATCTCGTGGCTTAACCTGTGTTTCCTATGAGGAACCACGCCAATCGGGGTGTCACCACGAGCCATACCCAGTCGTTTTGTTGAAAGAATTAGGGATTTCAATACAAGAGAATTGAGAATCTTAAGATTCTCGTGGCTTAACCGTACCTCACGCTCCCTAATTGGAAGTAGGGGTGTCACCACGACAACCATTCTCAATTCTCCCGAACCTCCACATGTCTATTTACGTATATTAGGATGACATACAGCATGTGAACAGTTTCATAAATTCTAGGGTGATGCATGAGTACCAGAAAATAAATCACAATATGAACATACAAAAAATCACAATTTAACATGATTATCATTATCACTACTACTAGAAAGCAATTAAAACCAATAAACATTCATGTTTATATAAGTCGGAATCGATCTCATTCATTATTTTATTTCTTGACAGTGATGAGCAAGAATGACAATTCTAACTCAAATTGCAATGTCTACTTCAACTATTTTTACACTACTCTGAGTGGATTTCTCAATTTAATCCAAGTAACCATACTACAACATGCTTTCAATGTAATGATGTTAAATGAGCAGGAGAATAGTTTACCATACTCTAAACTCATGTTTCACATCGTTCAATTTAGGTCCATATTCACAACAGTCACACTTGCAAAACTTTAACTATAGTAATAGTACACTTAAATCCATTCTATTGTGTGTTTTTTTTTTTCCACAATCAAGTCCACAATTCATTTTAATTATTCAAAACAGGGTATAAGTCCATATTTAACAGTTCCGATTGCTAATAACTTAGACAGAATTCACAATCATGTTGGTGACAAATTCAAAAAATGGACAGTTCAAGTCTCCAACCATACACCAAACTCAGATTTCAACATAATAACAATCAATTTCGACTAAGTATGCTTTTCATCCAATCCACAAAATACACACACACAACCCGTAATGTAGGGTCATTCCTTTGGCCAAGACAATATTCTAATTCATACCTCAAACGTTCGGCAGCTTACAAGAAACGATCCTCAGTCCAAGCAGCAACCCAAGAAGGTTTCCCAATTACCCTTCAACTCTAAATTCTTCCTAAGAAGGTATGACAATAGAGGTTAAGCTCAATATTTGTAACCAACTTGACTTAACAGTTGAAGATTCATAACTAAACCAATAATCAATCCTTACCTTCACGTAGACAATCCTTGTAGCAATTTCTTCAGAGCAATACTCCAACACCCCTTCACACCTTGTCACACCAAATCCTTCACCCTCACAAGTACATGCCCACAGACCTCACTCACACTGGCCGAACAGGATACAGGGAAGAGAACTTGCCTCTTATAGACGAAGGAGAGATGGAGAACGGCAGTAGGGGATAAGCTGAAGCTGCAGGTTGATGGCTGACCATTGAGCAACCCAATGGAGGGGTGGTCCATTAAGGGATTGCCATGTGGAAAGCTTCTCCAGCTATAGGGGAGGCCTGACCGTTGCAGAGGGAGGCTGGAGAGAGGTAAAGGGAGAGAGAATTTTCATGGAAGACACGAAATCGGAAGAGAGAGAGTGTGGGATATAAATAGATTTTGCAAGTTTTCTAACTTTTCGGACGAGACTAGTCGTCCGAATTCATTTTTGGTCGTCCGAAATGCATAAAATTCAGTATAGATTCAAATCGACAGACGTTCGGGCCAGTTTTTGGACGAAATAGGGGCGTCCGAAAACACCCAGCAAATTGTACATATTCAAATTAACGACGTCCGCGTAGTCCGCATCATCCGGACCTCGTCCGAAAACCCTCCAACTCACATTTTCCTTAATTTTTAACACTGGGAAAATTTTTAATATTAACCCTATATTTTTCAATCATAATTTAACATATATCATCATGTAATATGACATGAAATGTATATATATTAGACATTCAAACTTGATACATCGATAAATGAGGAAAATATATATTTTCAGGGTATTACAAATATTCTCATGATAATTTGGACATGGCTAGAAGAACTTAGGGTTTAAGATAAAGAAATATAGATTAGGGGAATTTATGTTTATTTAAGTTATAAAATTATAAGCTTAAGCCACAATGCGTATTGAAAAATGGTAAGTGACAAAATCCACTAAGAAGACAAATGAAAGTTGCCTTCTCCATTGAAGAAATCATTGTATTTATGAGATGGGTGACTGTCTTTCCCATTTTATGTGAGGAATGTGAGATCAATTTATGTGGTTTTATTTTGTCATTTGTTTGATACCGACGGGTTTTTTTTTTTATAAATATTTTAAAATAAATTATTTTTAGGTAATTAAAAGTAAAAAAACTCTTAAATATGATACTAGTAACAAACCAAATTTAAATTAATTTCGTTAATAACTCAAATTCTTAACTATGAGAAATGAACAAGACAAATCTCACAGTCATATTTTATGTTAAAAAACATCTTTTGACACCTTTTGATCCATCACTTTATAGTTTTAAAATTTTTAATGAACACCTTATACTATCAGGCGTTTTCATCAGACACCTTTTGTTTACTGCTGTTTCTTTTAATCTTCATAAGACCTACCTCTGCAACAGCTATTCTCTTCTCTCCTCTCCGAAGCTCGCTCCTCTTCTTTCCTAAGGATGAAAGCAAAGACGATGACGACGGCTTAAAGCAAAGCCTGACTATGCAAAGCGATCTCCAGTTGAGCGAAGACAAACCCTGCTTTGCGAAGGGTTCCCTGGGCTAGGCAAAAGGGACCCCGTCTCTGCAAAGATGAAGCAAAGTCCCTTGCAGCTCAATTAAGTATTGGGTCCCTATTTTGCTCACTATTCTTGTGTGATTTTGAGAATTAATTTGGTTCTTCCTCTCGGTCACTACTCCTACATTGTGAATTCTTTTGTTGTTGCCCTATTTTTTTTCTTAATTGTTGCCTTGTTTCCGTTTAGGTGTTGCAATGGTCGTCGGTTTTGTGTGATCTTCAACAACACCAATGTTCAGGTATTGCTCTATGATATGCTTGAACTATTGAAATTATGTTCTGGCTTCATTTGGTATCGGTCTTGGAGCCCTGTAATGTTGATAGATCTACAACAATTTGTTTTTTTTAATCTATTTTGTATGTGAATTAAACTGAGAAATTTGTATACATTTGTGATCATTGATTTGTGTTTGCTGGTAAAATTTGTGTTGTCATATAACGAGAACTAAAATTTAAAGATTGAGGCAAAATCTTATCGGTTTGCATACCCATTCGATAGATTTGTGGTAGAATTTGTCTGGTATGTGTTCTTTCTAGATCAGAACTAGTAGACGAAGCTATGATAATTATGATGAACAGTGACAACATTAGATGCAGTTAGTTTTTTGAAATTTCTTTTCGTTTTTTACTATGTTGAAGGTAGAAGAGTTACTGAAAAATTACGAGAATGTTTGAACATTGAGGGTTCGAATGCCAATCTCGTCCGATTTATTGAACTTGTGCAACTTCATCATGAAGATCAGTCGATACTAGAAGGTCATCGACATCCCAAACTCGATGACAATCTTGGATAAACTTATCCTGATTTCAATTGAAATAGCGAAAAGAAACCTGACTAGAATCTGAAATTTCACAAACCTGGGAGTGGTCAGCCACAACAAGATCCTAGAAATGTACAAAGACTACATCAACTCAGATTTCATGTGGAAAAACTTCACGCTTGAGTAGTGAGCAAAGGTGATAGTCACTCCGAGGAGTAACAATGAGATCGATGCGGTGAAATTGAAGGAACATTTCTCAGAGCTATTGTTGATCAAGGAGTCTCTGATCAAACATGTGTTCAAGCCAAATCAGAAATTCTCTGCAGCTTGAAAAGATTTTTTTTTGTTTTTTGGTTGTATTTGGGAAAGTTGTTATTCATAATTGAATGTTGTGTTAGTATTTGTATTTGGTTTCAATCAATGAATAATTTTGGGTAATTTGTTTAAAAAACGAAAAGAAATTAAAAAAACTGACTACATCTAATGTTGTCACTGTTCATCATGATTATCATAGCTTCGTCTACTAGTTCTGATCTAGAAAGAACACATGCCAGAAAAATTCTACCACAAATCTATCGAATGGGTATCCAAACCGATAGGATTTTGCCTCAATCTTTAAATTTTAGTTTTTGTTATATGACAACACAAATTTTACCAGCAAACACAAATTAATGATCACAAATGTATGCAAATTTCTCAGTTTAATTCATAGACAAAAACATATTAAAAAAATAAATAAATTGTTGTGGATCTATCAACATTACAGGGCTCCAAGATCGATACCAAATGAAGCCAAAAAAGAATTTCAATAGTTCAGGCATATCATAGAGCAATACCTGAATAGTGGTGTTGTTGAAGATTACATAAAACCGAAGACCACTGCAACATCTAAACGGAAACAGGTCAACAACAGAAGAATCCACAATGTAGGAGTAGTGACCGAGAGGAAGAACCAAATTAATTCTCAAAATCACGCAAGAAAAGTGAACAAAATAGGGAACCAATACCTAATCGAGCAGCAAGGGACTTTGCTTCGTCTTCGCAAAGACAAGGTCCCTTTTGCCGAGCCCGGGGAACTCTTCGCAGAGCAGGGTTAGTCTTCGCCCAACTGGAGGTCGCTTCGCAAAGTTGGACTTTGCTTCAAGCCATTGTTGTCGTCTTCGTCTTTGCCTTTGTGCTTCAGAAAGAAGAGGAGCGAGCTTCGGAGAGGAGAGGAGAGAAGAGTTGCTGCAGAGGTAGGTCTTCTAAAGATTAGAAGAAACGACAGTAACAAAAGGTGCTTGATGAAAATGTCGGATAGTAGTATAAAGTGTTCATTAAAAATTTAAAAAATCATAAAGTGATGGATAGAAAGGTATCCATAGTTGAAGGTGTCATATAAAAATAACTCTAGATATTTTATCTTAAATATGGGTCGGACATTTGATGGCCTAGACTGCAGGTCTGGACTGTGCTTATAATATGAGCTATCTGACAATGGGCTGGTTAGGGTAGCCCATAATGCTAAGTTTGAGTCTGGCTCGCTAGGTTCAAGCACTCAATATGTCCACTGGCAAAGATTGCTGAGTTAAAGTCCAACCAAAAACTCACTAGCCCATAATGCTGAGTTTGAGCCCAGTTAACTAAATTCAAACACCGAGCCCATAGCTCGAGTCTACCTCAAGAAGCCCACTCGTCCCTGCCCTTCAAGTTCAACCCTAGCCCAAAACAGACTAGCCAAAGTCTGCAAAGTTCGAGCTCAGCTAAATCTTGTTTGCCTAATAAGTCCATCCCGATTAGCCTGACCCATAACAAGGCACTGCCCAATCCTACAACCTAAGCCCAAATCCATCAAGCCATAGCCAAAGCCCCAATTTCAAGCCCAGTCTAAGGACGCTAACCTCACCCACAATCAAACTTGCCCCCTTGCCCCCTTGCCCTCTGAGTTCAAGCAAGCCCAGCCTAACCCATGTCTACCTTCTCATTTTTGCAAAGCACAAGCCACATCTCGAAACCAAGAAGAAATAAGGTTGGGTTGAGTAGAGTTAGGCCTTCTTCCTATATGCACGCGCAGCTCTCTCAAGTATATTTCTCTTTTGAAGACTTGACTTCATGTGAACAGCACGTGCTCCGTTAGAGGCTGAATAAATCGGCAATTTCTCGGCCGTCGTGGTGGACAGTCGACTGGATCGAAACGAGAGATAGTGTTGCCTCTGCCTCTCTCTCTCTCTCTCTCTCTCTGGCGAAGGCAAGGTTGCAGGGTAGTCTCAATCTTGGAAATATAGTGCTTGATTACCGGTGTAAGATATTCTCTTCCTGAGGTTTTTTCGTTGTTACGGGTACCTATTTTGGCAAAAGAGGAAGAATCGGGATGCTGTGAAAGACAAAGATGAAGCTTCGCTTCAACTTCTCCTTCTACTTCTACTATTGATTCATGGCCTCCTCCCAGCACCGCTGCGTTTTTGGTACTTCATTCCGCTTTCTGAATTTCTGTTCATTTTTTTTTCTGGTTGTTGAATTTCCAGGTAATTGATGAGAAAATGAAGTCTTTTGGGATATTTGAAGATTGTAAAATGATAAATACATTGGAATATTCTTGTGAATTCGAAAATTTTGTTCATTCAATTCAATTTTTACATGTGTTGTGGCTGTTGAATGTAAGCTAGTCAAAGTTCATAGTTTCTTATTTGAAAGTAATGATTTTTTATGTACTTGTTCCTTCAGTGGGTAATATACCTTATGATGCAACTGAGGAGCAGCTGATTGAAATCTGCCAAGAGGTTGGACCAGTCGTGTCTTTCAGGTCACCATTCTCTCCTCAAGAAGAAATCTTATTACGCTACTTTCATGCATAGACAAAGGAGCTGATAATCAAGTTATGAACTGAACTTTATTTGCTCTGGAGACAATCATAGCGGAGTTGATGTGAGAAATTTTAAAGTTCAAAATGGAGATTTTGTTCTGAAAATCCTTAAGTTGATACTGCCAAATCACAGCTTGACTTATTTTTGCAATGTCAATCCAAAGTACTCAGTCGTTTGAATGTCTATATATTTTATATTTGATTGCATTCATCCAACAATTCAATTGCATAAATCTCATAGTCCAAGAGTTTGTTGCCATCAAATTGCTTGTCTGTCTGTTGACCCAGTGTTAAAATTGGTAGACAATTGAGGGAAAACTCTAGATGTCTATTAGAGTAGTTGTCTCCAAAGTCACTAATTGTAGTCAGAAACAATCTTTTGTATGTTTTGTCAACTTGGCAATTGCAATACAGGATCCTCTGCATAGGTAAAAATGTTTCGGAATCATTAACTATTATCAACTTGTGCTGTGCTTCTTTGTTATAAGTGAACTATTCAATACTTCTTAGACAATCATGTTTATTCAACCAAATTGTCTATGTTTTGGGAACTTCGTAAATAGGATAAGGAGACCTATGTTGGAACAGATTTTTATGGGCATCTAATTTCATCAACTTGAGTTGCGCTTCTCTCTGCTCTTATCCAAATGCAATTCATACAAAATGGCCATACGATGATTTTTCATGAAAAACGTTGTACCGCATGACTTTCTCTGTCATTTCTTTTTCATATCCTCAAGTTGGTTGTTGGGATTAATTTCCATAATATTTTTTCAGATTGGTTATTGATAGAGAAACTGGAAAACCCAAAGGCTATGGGTTTTGTGAGTACAAGGATGAAGAAACAGCTCTTAGTGCTCGCCGTAATCTTCAGGGTTATGAGATCAATGGTAGGCAGTTAAGGGTTGATTTTGCAGAAAATGACAAGGGTACTGATAGAAATAGAGAACAGGTGATTTAGAAACTATTGCTCGACCTTTTAATTTAATTATTTATTATGCCTACCCTCTTGTATACATTCCTTGCATTGTTTTTGCTAGTAGTGCCCAAATAGAAACATAAGTTTTTGGACTAGTTCTTGCC
Organism: Begonia loranthoides; assembly: GCA_022433065.1. Classification (NCBI taxonomy): domain Eukaryota; kingdom Viridiplantae; phylum Streptophyta; class Magnoliopsida; order Cucurbitales; family Begoniaceae; genus Begonia; species Begonia loranthoides. The sequence goes on from CM039485.1 coordinate 1,475,031, forward strand.
TTCAGTGAACCGGAAAGGGAGAAAATTAAAAAACATGGTCTAACAAAAAAGCGATATCATAAGCTGTCTACAAAAGAAAACACTTTTCATATTTTTATCAACGAGTGGAGTTCTCTTAACCATTCATCTGTACATTGTTTATAGGACCTTTAACATCGTTGAAAGCTTTTAAATTCCTCACTATTCCCAAAAGCCAAAGATAATACCCTTAAAACGTAGGTCCTTCGACATTTACTATGTTTTAATTTGTTCTTATTTGTAAAGAGATGAAATAAAATTTGGCATTCCTTATATTGTAGATAGTGCTGAACATGATCCAAAATGAGGTTTAAAAACATTTCCAGAGTTAATGACTATTCTTTTTTTATCTTTTGACAATATTTCTACATTTTCTGATTTCCAGCAAAATACTGTTTTTAGAACATGCCAAATGGAGGCTTTGCTTTTGCGGGTTATATGTGTTTTTTTTCTTCTTATTATAGGTTTCAGAATTGGGAGATGATACCTTTTTCTTTGTAACTCCTGTGAGGAGCAGGACGTTTCTATTGTCGATCAGATCCACTTTTTTTTAAGTCTGATTCGAGCAGAATTACCATGTTTCAATTTGCATTGGTTGAGTCAAGTTTTCTATTTGAACTAATTGTCATCCTAGAATCAGCAATTTTGATTGTATTTTTTTTTCATTATGTATAAAAGAACTTTATTGTCTTTCTTCCACAAGATGAGCATTTTAACTTGAACTTGCGATTGAATAGATTAACTTTTACTTTTTTTTTCTCCAGGGGAATTGCTTATTCTTCATCTAATCATTTCATGTTCCTGCAGAGTGTTTTATTATGGCTCTTTAATGAGTTTCAGTTATTAACTGCGACCAACAAAATCTCTCATTCTTAATGACATCGTTCTTAATATTCATATCTTATGATTATAAAATAGGTCCTATCTAATGTTAAACTAAGGTTATCATCAAAAGATTGGTCTATAGGCTTCAAATCAATGCTACGTTTAAAGCTAAACACATATAAAAGAACAATTCTTTGCATTGAGTCCTTTCAAATGACAATCTATTGTCCTTGACAACATCTTTTTTTGTTTTTCTCATAAGAAATGATATTCTACTCTTTTTAATTTGTTGTAATTACCTTGATCCTACCTGGCAGGGCCGTGGTGGACCTGGACTGATTGCGAATGCTGGTTAGTTTGTCTCGGTTTCCTCATCCACATTCATTTTATGAAAGTAATTCTTCTTTAAGTCTGATTTTTAATTGGATGTGTCAAAGGCACTCAAAAACAAATTGGAGGCACAACAGCTATTGGAGGATCTAGTCAGCAGCAACCAATTGGTCTTCATATAGCTATGACTGCTGCAGCAGCCATGACTGGAGCTCTTGGAAGTTCTCAAGTTGGTATGCCGTCAAATCAAAATGTTTTGCAGAATTCATCAATGGTCAATGATCCTTTAACTCTTCATCTGTCCAAACTATCCAGGAGTGAGCTTACAGAGATTATGTCAGCGTTGAAGGCGAGTGATGAAAGTAAATTTGATTGCCTTTGTTCTATAGATTGAACGACTATGATAACCATGGTTGCTTTGGATGATAGGGCCTTGCCACGCAGAACAAGGAATTGGCTCGTCAATTATTGCTTGGGAGGCCACAGTTAGTAAGAGCTCTTTTTCAGGTACATACCTACTTTATTTCGGGCTATATTTGAGATTGGATTTTTGATGCATCAGAACACCATTTTGTGATCTCACCCTCGTGTTTCACTCTACCAGATGCTTTTGTGTTGATATCAAATAATGTTGGACGTTCAGTTGAAAGAAACCTTTTATCTTCTATTACTTGATTGCCCTGTGTATTTATGTTTCTAAACGTTCTGCATTATCTAATAGACAGGAAGATAAGACAATCTTGTGGCAGAAACATCAATTTTTTTCCTTGTATGTGTAGTTTTCCAATCTAAATAATTGGTATACCTTCAAGTCATTGCTAACACAAGTATTTCATGTGATACCTCTTTATTGTTGGATTTCGACACCAAAATCTCTTAAGTTGGTACTTAGATTTATCTCAGGGAAGATATTTACTGAGACATACACGCATTCATGAATGTTTTCTTTATAAAGTGTTTTTCGCTAAAACGATCTTGATAGATGTGTCAAAAGAACTCAAAAAACAAATAAGAGTTACAATAGCTTCTTGGAGAATCTAGTTAGCAGCAGCCAATAACTTGTGCTGTACAAGTCTAGTCTTCCTATTTCTCTGAAAGCTAGGAATCTATTTTTGTTCATTATCTGTTCAGATATTCACGTGAAAACTAATTGATTTTGTTTGCAGGCACAGATAATGCTTGGAATGGTCTCTCCACAAGTGGTTTGTTTCTACTGTAAAAACCTTGCAGTATTTGTTGCTGTGCAGCATTTTTAATGATAGTTCATCTTCTGCTAAACTTTGCAGTTACAAATGCCAAATTTACGGCAAGCTTCTGGTCAAATTTTGATGAATGAAAATCAGCAGAGTCAGCTGTCCACACTTCAAACTCTCACCAGGTTGCCCCCTCTTGTTCCAAGTAAGGTGCAATCTGCATTAATGCCTAGCATGCAAGAAGGTCAAGTTTCTATTCTGCCTCAGAAGGCTTCCATCCATAATCAGTTTTCTTCACCTGCACAACCTATCTTGCATCCTCAAATTCCTGCCCAGTCCGGTGTCTCCCCTTTTTCTTTGATACAACAAAATCACCCTTCGGGCAGTTTGCCGATTAGACCACAAGTTCAAATGGAAAACCCGACTTCCTCTAACCAGCAGATGCAGTTCCCTACACCACAACATCCTGGGCAGTCTTCTCGAATGCTAAACCAAAACGTTCCCCTACAGTCGTCTCTTTTACCTCGCCCTCTCCCATCGGATGCGGGGTTTCAGGTGCCAAATTTTTTCAAACTTTTTATAGTTTTATGTTTTTTTATTAGTGGAAAACTATAACAGGAGATCCAAAACTTGTACTTATTTAGACTCGTGATGACTGTCTCAAGATTTAGTTGGTTCTACATAAGTTATTTAAATTTTACGTGTTACACATATTGCAGCTTCCGCCTGACGCAGAGTCGGCTCTACTGCAGCAAGTTTTGAGCTTAACTCCTGAACAACTGAGTCTGTTACCACCTGATCAAAGACAGCAAGTCATTCAACTCCAGCAAGTGCTCCGAAGAGATCAAGTACAGCCCTCCTAGCAGATCAACTATTGACTTACAGCTTTGGGGTAATTTAGTTGGTGCTTGGAAGAAAAACATTACTGCTGCTCAGTCGGGCTCGGTTCGATGGATCCAGGTCCGTATTGGTACTGCATCAGCATGTTGTTTCGATATAGCATTAGATGATCACGATACAATACATGAAAATGTCCCCAAAAAACGAAAAATAAGAATTTTGTTAATGTTGGCTAATGCATTAGATGATGATAATTTGACATTGAAGAAACTGTCGAGCTCAAAAGAGTTAAGACGACTGCAACTAGAATCGACCCGAACATTGAGCATGTAGTAATTGATGGGTGTGTATATGTACAACACCTTTTCTTCTTGTTTTTGAAATTTGTCGAATGACTTGATGATATTTCTATCATGTAATTAACACGTTATTAAATCTGCCCTTAAGGCCTTACCGTAATTATAGACTTTCTTAATTCTTCTATCATTCTTAAACTCTATATAAACTTGATCTCCCTTCACTTTAAATTTCATCTTCTCTCTTTCTTAAAATTTTCTTAAATTTAGAAGATCATGAAATTTTGACTTTTCTGTCTTCACCGACAGTTCCTTAATACATCTAGTTTCATTCTCAGGGAATGTGATTTTTTGTTTTCCCTTTTATTGAGCTATGATGACCTTTCAATGAAGTCTTCTTATCTTCATTTTGACATTATTTATGAGATTCTACTAAGGACTTCAAGCGAAACTCTCAGGCGGTGTAGGATGGCTTCCAATGAATGGATTCAGACAACATATGCTCAAGTTTAAGAAAATTCACTCTAAGAAGACAAACATTATTGATGGGTTCTTCGTTTGTGATCAATTCGCAAAATTTCCTTGGATTTCATATTAAGCTATGATGTTCGCATTCAAGCTATTTATGCAAATAATGGAATTGTTCTCTGCACATCGAAAATTTTCAGACAATATTGGGTTTCCTTTTTCTTTGTGTGCAAATCCCAAATCAAATGATTTCAACAGATTTCTAATCCGAGGATGAGATTCTTACCAAAAGGAATGACAATGTCCATTATGCACTCAAATCCATTTCATTACAAGATTCTCAGAATTTCATCTCCTAAACTTAAATTTGTGAAGGGCTGACAAATTTTAATACTCGATGTTTTTGACTCAAAAGCTTGGAAGTGGAAGAGACTAAACGAGACATCAGACTGCCTTTCAGCTTTTGATTCTTGAGTGAGAGGTCTGTCGTAACAACTTGTGGAGCCTTTATTTTCTTTATCTCACAGTGCTCTAACTTAATTTACTCAACATAATTTTAATGAGGTTCAAAGTTAGTTTTTATTTTATATTATATTTTTTTAATTTATACCTTTTTATTTCACGCTATTTGAATGTCACGATGAACCTATAATCTTGGGGTTGGACAATTTGATCTATTTTTTGGTCGGATTGTTCTCTTTTTCTGCCTTGGGTCCCTTTGGAACGAGACAATACTAGCAAGGAAATTCTAATATAATATATAGATAATACTTCATTAATCTTTATTTTTTTATTTTGCAAATCCCAATTTTAATACATCTTCTTTTAATATAATATAAGTCGCAAAATGTGATAATTAAATGGGTCATTGGAAGGATTAACTAAGACAATTAGTGGGTCAAAGCATTTCTATGGCAAAAAGGCTTTGTAAAGGAGGTGATGGGCCCATTTATCTCGGCCAATAAAAGCCCATAAATGGTTTCAATGGCCTTAAAACAGAAACCCATGTAACTTAAATTGAAGTCTAGTTATTGGTTTAGAAATATGATTATTTTTCAAAAAAATTGTGATTATTTTTCTAAAATTAGAAGTTAATTATTTTTTACCATTTGTGTAGTCAACGGTCAACCAACTTTCCAAAGCTTAATGTTTCGTCTTTTCAGGACTTCCTTCCACTTCTGTATGGATCCGAAATGGACGGATTTGATCGCCTTCCTGACTGCCTGATCATCGTTGTCTTCAACTCAGTCTCCGATAACAAAACCCTACTTCGCTGCAGAGCTGTTTCCAAGCGTTTCAACTCACTCGTCCCCCAAACCGAGTCTTGAAGGTTGACCGGGTTATCTCCTCCGACTTCCGATTTCTTCCCCATGGCTTTTATCAAATTCGTTCTCAAATCTTTGTACGGCTTCCTTTGGCCGAAAATTCTTCTGTCTAGGCCAACGTCGCAGAACTCGCCTGCAAGCGGGGATTTGAGAGGATCAGGCGGGTTAAGATGGAGCTACCGATCGGAGGCCTCAGGATATAGGAAGACGCGGTTGTGAAATTGAAGATCGCGGTCGAAAAATCTCTCTGGAGCTGCGTGATCCTTGGGTTCAACTCGATTAGAAACTAGCAGGATATGGAGATCCCTGGTGAGGGGGATTTCGTCCGGAGACTGAAAACGAGGATTGTTTGGACAATAAATGCTCTGACAGCGTCATCTACGAGGCGCTACCTGTTGAAGAAGGTTGTGGAGGAGCACTGCGAGCTGCTGAGCTATAAAGAAGAAGAAGAAGGGATGGTTATAATGGAAAAGAAAGGCTTAAATGAGCAGAGACACTTCAAAAACCAGATTACTAAAGAGATGACGACGATGATGGAGATCCGAGGGTACAGATGAAGATCCGGGTGGGACCCACGAGGGGAGAGATTACGTGGATGGTGAAGACGATGATAATAATAATAATAATTTAATTTGATTATTATTTTTTAATTAGGGAAGTGGGTTTTGGAAATTTAATTTTTACAAGCTGAATTTCAAGAATTATTAAAAAAAAAAAAGAATTACAGAAATTCTTAATTCATCAGGTTTCCTAATTCCTCACTCCCTCTTAAACTCTATATATAGTGCAGCTCCCATCACTTTAAACTTCACCCTCTCTCTCTCTCTCTCTCTCTCTCTCTCTCTCTCTCTCTCTCTCTCTCCACGAACAGGTTTCCTTCTTCCTGTGTTTTCTAACAGGTTTCCTTCTTCCTCTATTTTCCTATTTGGAAACTCCGATCTTTGTTTTTCTTTTGCCGAGCTGCTGCAACCTCTTGAATGGAGCCTTTATATCTTTCTTCTGATATAATCTATGAGATTCTGTTAAGGACTTCAAGCCACACTCTCGGACGGTGTAGGGTGGCTTCCAAAGAGTGGAATCAGACCACGTACGATTCCAAGTTTAAGAAAATTCGCTCTCAAAAGACAAACACCGCTGATGGATTCTTCGTTCAGGAATTGATCAGAAGACGATACGTTTCTTCCTTCGCTTCAATCAGTGACGAAACTCACAATATTTCTTTGGATTTCATACCAGGCTTCGATGTTCGTATTCAAGCTGTATCGGCAAATAATGGAATTATTCTCTGCACATCGGATAATCCTAAACAATTTAAGGTTCCTCGTTTCTTTGTGTGCAAACCTCAGATTAAAGTTTCCCAACAGATTCCGAATCCGAGGACGAGATTCTTTGCACTAGGAGTAGCCATGTCTGTTCTTTGCTCAAACCCTTTTCGTTACAAGATTCTTAGAATTTCATCCCCCGAAGTATTTGTAAAGAATTGTCAGCAACTAATATTAGAGGTTTTTGACTCAGAAGCGTGGCAGTGGAAGAGAATGAAAAACATCGTGCTGCCTTACGAGGTTTGGTTCTTGAGCGGGACAACTGTTGTAACAGCTTGTGGAGCCTTTCATTGGTTGATGCACAGAGACTTAGTTTTCTCGTTCGATATAGAAAAAGAGGAATGGAAAATCAGTGGTTTACCGGTCGTTGAAGATGACTACAGGTCTATATACACGGTCGAATACGAAGGGAAGCTTGCGGTGATGTGCATGGATATGGAAGGATACATGCACACGTGGGTACTGGAAAGCTACACAAACATGGAATGGAAGAAGAGATTTGTTATAAACATGAAAGAACCTGAAAGTACGCATCTTACGTATAGTCCCCTGGGATTCTACAGCTCTGATATTCTTGTGGTGAGAGGGTCCTGCTCGTTGAAGTACTACGACTTCAAGAATGAAAAATGTTTAAACGAGACAAAGTTGGAAAAGCATCACACCCCTGAAGACATCTTTCCATTCTGGTCGGATTCAGAGCCATGCTGCCTCAAACGCACAAGAGAATACGATTATCAATGTTCGAGCAGGAAGAGGAAGAAGCGAAGCAGAGCAATAGGATCAATGGAGTCTTCTCCCACTCTGTAGCTACTCGTCTTACACATTCTACTTTGATTTTGTCTTTTCTCTTAAGATTATGTAAAACCCATTTACTGTTAAGTTACAGATTAATAATTTTTTCACTTACATCCAAAGAATTAGCGGAAACTTACAGAATTAATGTTTTGTTGTTATATTGCTGTGTGATTTTCATTTAACTGTATTGTTGTTCTTCACTTTTCTTCACTCTTCTCCGCTACACATACAACTTAAATTGAATTCTATCGCCTTCCTGACTGCATGATCATCGTTGTTTTCAACTCAGTCTCCGTTAACAAAACCCTACTTCGCTACCGAGCTTTTTCCAAGCGTTTCATCTCACTCGTCCCCCAGACTGAGTCGGTCCTCTTGAAGGTTGACTGGGTTATCTCCTCCGACTTCCTATTTCTTCCCCGTGGCATTCTTCTGTCCAGGCCAACGTCGCAGAATTCGCTTGCAAACGGGGATTTGAGAGGATCAGGCGGGTTAAGATGGAGCTACCGACCGGAGGCCTCAGGATTGAGGAAGACGCGGTTGTGAAATGGAAGGCCGCGTTAGGAAAGTCTCTCTGGAGCTGCGTGATCCTTGGGTTCAACGCAGTTAGAAACTCGCCGGATATGGAGATCTCCAGTGAGGGGGATTTGCGCGGGAGACTGAAGAGGAGGATTGTTTGGACGATAAATGCTCTGATAGGAGGCGCTACCTGTTGAAGAAGGTTGTGGAGGAGCACTGCGAGCTGCTGAACCATAAGGAAGCAGAAGGGATGGTTATAATGGAAAAGAAAGGCTTAAAGGAGCACAGCCACTTCAGAAACCAAATTACTACAGAGATGACGACGACGAGGAGGTGGCCACTGCCTTCTCTCTTTCTCTCTCTCTCTCTACCCTTGGATTGTATCAAACATAATCCTTCGACTGTTCAACACCAACGTTGTAAGCTCTCTCTCTCTCTCTCTCTATCTGCAACTATTTTCTTTGTATTTTTTCATTGAATCCCCCCAGTTGAAATTCAGTAACTTTTGTGTTAAGAATCTTGGCATGCAAATCATGTGTTCATAGATTTAAATCACTACTTTAGTATTTTCTCTCTCCTTTCTTCCTTCTCCATTAAAGCTTCTTTCTTTTTTTGTTTTGATTTTGTGTTCTTTCACCCGCTGTGATTTCCTTTTTCCTCTTTAAATACTCCATCTTGTTGCCTTTTCGCCCTCCTCCTGTTCACTTTCCTCCACCATTCCCTACCTTCTCATACTCTGCGGCCTTCCACCATTTTGTTCTCTGCAATCACTATTATTCCTTCATCTATTTGCACACTTTTCTTTTTCGTTCGATTTCTTCTGTGATTTATGTTTTTTTGGGTGTCCAAAACGTTCTGCGCTCAGAAACTCAAGTTGAGCTTTTGTTGGGCTGTCATGGATTGCTGGCCGGATTTTGAATAGATAGTATTCCGAACGATCTTGTCTTTTTTTTTTTTTACTTCGATCCCGAGATCGAAATAGTCAATGCTGGAGTAATTTCTTTCAAATTAGCTAAATTTATATAATAATATAATTTATTTTTATTTTTAAATTTTGGGTCTCTAGAATTCGAATTTGCTAATAAAATTATTATATTTATTCAAATTTTGGTATGGATATATAAATGACAATTGTTTTAATTGATCAACATATCAAAAGATAGATTTGGTTGTTAAATTGATGATCTAAATTTCAAGTGTCACAAAAAAATATCTCTCTCTCTCTCTCTCTCTCTCTCTTAAATTTAGAAGATTATGAAATTTTGACTACAATTTTCTAATTCCTCTATTTTCTCTCTCAGGAAACGTAGTTCTTTGTTTTCCTTTTTTGTTGAGCTATGGCAACCTTTTCAATGGAATTTTCTAATCTTATTTCCGACCTCATCTACAAGATTCTATTAAGGACGTCAACCGACACTCTCTGGCGGTGTAGGGTGGCTTCTAAAGAGTGAAATCAGATAACATATGATTCCAAGTTTAAGAAAATTCACTCTCTGAAGACAAACATTTTTTTACAGGTTCTTCGTTCATGATGAGTTTGCACAATGCTACGTTTATTCCTTGGCTTCAACCAACGACGAAACTCACAAAATTTCCTTGAATTTCATATCAGGCTTTGATGTTTACATTCAAACTGTTTCTGCAAATAATGGAATTATTCTTTGCACATCCAAAAATTTCAGACGCTATCCGGTTCCTTTTTTCTTTGTGTGCAAACCGCAAATCAAATTATTTCAACAGATTCCTAATCCGAGGACGAGATTCTTACAACAAGGAATGGCAATATCCGTCATTTGCTCAAACCCATTTCATTACAAGATTCTCAGAATGACTCAGAAGCTTGGAAGTGGAAGAGACTCAACAACATCAGACTGCCTTTCGACGTTTGGTTCTAATGTGAGAGGTCTGTCGTAACAGCTTGTGGAGCTTTTCATTGGTAGACGTACTATGACTCAATTTTTGCGTTCGATATAGAAAAAGAGGAATGGAAAATCATTCCCTTACCCATCCTTAAAAACAACTACAAATTCGTAGACATGGTCAAATACGAAGGGAAGCTTGCATTGATTTGCATGGATAGAGAAGACTACATGCTCACGTGGGTATTGGAAAGTTACATAAACGTTATATGGAGGAAGAAATTTGTTATAAATATGAAAGTACTAGGAATTATGTATCATACGTATATTCCTATGATGTTCTACGGCTCTGATATCATAGTGGTAAGAGAGTCCTATTCGTTCAAGTATTATGATTTCAAGAATGAAAAAATTGTAAACGAGATAAAGCTTAAAAACCACTACCGCCCTCGTTATATCATTCCATTCTGGTCGGATTCAAAGCCCTGCCACCTTAAACCCAATAGGAGAATTTGTCTTTCAATGTTCGAGTAAGAAGAGGAAGAAGCGCAAAAGAGAAATAGGATCGATGGAGTCTTCTCGTATTCTCTAGCTACGCTGTCATTTTTTTGTTATCGTTTTTAAGAGGATGTAAATCTCATTCAATATCAAGTTTTTTAATTTAAATTTTCTTAGTAGATGAGTTTTTCGAGTATTTAAATTATTTTACTAATTTCCATTTTCTGTCTTTTAATTTATGTTCACCATATTAGGAAATTAATTGGTTCCTAATTCTTCCATAATTTATCAAGAAAAACAAAATGTAAAAAAGAAACTATAAAATAAAACAAAAATAATCTGTCTTAACAATTTTTATTATTAAATTTAATAACACACTCCCTTGTTTTCACCCGGGTTAACATGTAATTGCTAAACAAAATATTACGATTCACTCTTCGGTCGACCAGATCAAAATATGCGATCGGTTATTGAAACATAGTTTTCAATCATTGCTCCCCGAATTGCCGCACATAAGAATAAGTTATCATATTTGTTTTAATTATTTAAGTTAATGCTTAATGGCACTCGACCTTTGCGGTTCATTCTTGATCTGTCCTGCTTCATACATTTATTTGAATTCGCTCCCACACTAAATTATGTATCAGTAAATTATATCATACATTTTGGTTTAGGAAAATTCTCGAATGCTAAACTAAAATGTTCCCCCACACTCTTCCCTTCTCATTTAAATTTTACGTTTTACACATATCACAGCTTCCACCTGACGCAGAGTCGACTCTACTGCAGCAAGTTTTGAGCTTAGCAGCGAGCCCACAAAAGTCAAGATCCATACAAAACAAGATTCCAAACAAGGTCATGGTCCAAAATTTTCTCTCGAGTTGCGTGATCCTTGGGTTCAAATCAATAAAGATTAGAAGTTATCAGGTAGTTAGAATTCCAAAATAACTTGAAGTTGAGTTTCTTTAGAAATATTTTTGAGATAACCTTTAGATTTTGATGGAATTCAAAATTTTATGTTATACATTATATAATATATAAAATAAAATAATTAAAAGACATCTTTTGAATTGATATAATCGAAAATTACGTTCCAATGATTAATCACACTGAGGTGTTAAAGTAACAAAAATAAAAATTTAAGTTGTCAGTTAAAAAAATATTTATACTTCGTAATTAATATTGATATTAAATATTTAAAAGAAATGCAATAAGTCGGATTAGTCTAGTTTCCTAATTTCAATTTTGTTAGTAGTTGAGTTTCCCAAGTATTTAAATTATTTTCCTAATTTCAATTTTCAATTTTCTGTTTTGCTAATATGCTAACGAAATATTACGATTCACTCTTCGGTCGACCAGATCTAAATATGTGATCAGTCATTGGAACATAGTTTTCTATCATTGCTCCCTGAATTGTCGCATGTAATACTAAATTATCTTCGTTTTTTTTAAAATATATTTTTAAGGATTAAAAATATAGTTATTTTTAGTGATAAATTTCAAAATTTTTTACGTTAAATTCAGTCATAATGTTGAATAGTTGACCCAAATTATCACATAACGATCACGTATGTAATTTTGATTAATTAATCAAATTAGTAAAATTAAAAATTTATTAATGAAAAATTTATTTAAGAAACGAAATTAAATAACTAAATTAGAAATATGTTGTCTAACTAAGCTTGAAATAAGTTGAAATTAAGAGGTAATATTTTAATGTATGATAGAGGGGCGACGTGGCTGGAAAGAGAGAATACTTCGGAGAGGGAGAGAAAGGCCACTTGGCCGAGAAGGGAAATCGAGAGGGACGAAGGGCTTCGCCGTTCGCGGAAGGAGAGTGACCGAGAACGTCTTGCAAGGAGGGAGGCCGAGACAGGGGACTCGGGCATTCCGAGCAGACACGAGCGAACATTCGGTCATCGGTGGCTGCTTGCGATCGAACACAGGGGCTGTCGAACGTGAACGACGACAGGACCGCAACCGGGAGGCTTTCTGAAGAGGCAGCGTGGTCTGGACGGCAGGGGCTGAACCGAGGAGCTCCACTTCGCCATTCTCCGACAACGGTGAGTAGGGCAGAACACCGATCCTGTTCTGGTTTCCGTGAGGCATTTTGGTTTAAGTTTTGCTTTGGATGACGAGTCTCGTTTTGGTTGCTGTATTGTTTTGTTGCTGTTAGTGTGAAAATGCCTCTGTCAAATTTCGGTTGTGCCGAAGTCTTCTGTGTTTGGGTTTTACAATTGGTTCCGTTTGCTGTTTGGATTGAAGAATTAGAACCGTAGGAGAGGGATATTGAGAGTTGTTGATGAAATGTTGATGTTGGTTCTGTTTTGGATGATGGGTTCCGCGGGTGATTCGTGATTGCACCCTGTCTTGCTGCGGGTTTCTTGATGCTTCACTAACAGTGTAATGTGCATCTTTTTTTGAGGAATTGTGCTGGGTGTGTACATGTATTTTGCGTTGGGTTGGCTGCTGTTTTGGATTTATTGTTCTGTTCTGCAAGAACTACTTACTGGGCATTGAGGAACACATGCATGCCCTGCATTATCTCTGTTCGTTGCAGTTTTCCATTAGTTTCATTTAATTTTATAAATTACTTGTTGTTCAGATGAAGCTGATGATTCTATGTATAAATTCACTGGTCATACTGGTAATAGTCTCTTCCCTTTCTTAGTTCTACTTGTACAATACTATTTCCCATATTTATCTCATTTCTTTACTCTCATATTTGATCATTTTACCAACGCAATACTCTTGATGAATGAAATGAAATAACTTATTTGATAATTTTGCCTCTTCCTCGGGATTAGAAACTCGCCGGATATGGAGATCTCTGGGCAATAAATGCTCTGATAGCGGCGTCTACGAGGCAATGCCTGTTGAAGAAGGTTGTGGAGGAGCACAGGGAGCTGCTGAAAGATAAGGAAGAAGAAGGGATGGTCATAATGAAAAAGAAAAGGCTTAAATGACCAGAAACCAAATTACTAAAGAGAAGACGACGATGGTGAAGATCAGGGTGGGACCCTATTTGTGGTGACGCCCATGGCCCAGGCCCAGGCCCATCAAAGGTGGGACCCACGAGAGGAGATTAATGAGTTTTGGAATATTAATTTTTAGAAGTTGAATTTAAAGAAATATAGAAGTTTCTTAATTAGTCAAGTTTCTTAATTTCTCTATTAACTCTTAAACTCTATATAAACTACGTCTCCCTTCACTTTAAACTTCCCCTTCTCTCTCTCTCTCTCTCTCTCTCTCTCTCTCTCTCTCAACCCTTGAATTGGATCAAACAGAACCCTTCAACTGGTCAAGACCTACGCTGTAAGCTCTCTCTGCAACTATTTTCTTTGTATTTTTTCATTGAATCCCCCCCAGTTGAAATTCAGTAGCTTTTGTGTTAAGAGTCTTGGCCTGCAAATCATGTATTCATATATTTAAATCATCACCACTTTAGTATTCGTTTGATCTGTTCTTCAATAAATATCCCCACGTTCATAATCTTTGCGTCTAATTGTTTCATAGGACTATTTCTTTCAAATTAACTTAGTTTATATAATTATATAATTTCTTTTTCTTTTTTAAATATTGGGTTTCTAGAATTCGAATTTGCTGCTAAAATCATTATAGAATTTGAGTTTCTCTCTCTCTCTCTCTCTCTCAAATTTAGAAGATTATGAAATTTTGACTTCTCTCTCTTCACTAAAAGTTTCCTAATTCCTCTATTTTCTCTTTCAGGAACGCAGACCTTTGTTTTCCTTTTTGTTGAGTAGTGGCAACTTTTTTAATGGAGTCTTCTTATCTTCCTTCCGACGATATCTACAAGATTTTATTAAGGACTTCAACTTACACTCTCGAAAGATGTAGACTGGCTTCCAAGGAGTGGAATCAGACGACATATGATTCCAAGTTTAAGAAAATTCACTCTCAGAAGATAAACATTGTTGATGGGTTCTTCGTTTATGATCAGCTCGCAAGACGCTACGCTTATTTCTTCTCTTTGACCAACGACGAAACTCACGAAATTTCCTTGGATTTCATACTAGGATATGATGTTTGCATTCAAGCTGTTTCTGCAAATAATGGAATTATTCTCTGCAAATCAAAAAATTTCAAACAATCCCGTGTTCCTTTTTTCTTTGTGTGCAAACCCCAAATCAAATTATTTCGACAGATTCTTAATCCGAGGATGAGATTTTTACAAAAAGGAATCGCAATATCTGTCATTCGCTCAAACCCATTTCATTACAAGATCCTCAGAATTTCATCTCCTATACTAAAATTTGTGAAGGGCTGTCAAAATTTAATACTTCAACTCAGAAGCTTGGAAGTGGAAGAGACTAAACAACATCAGACTACCTCTCGGCGTTCGGTTTTGGAGTGAGAGGTCTGTCGTAACAGCTTGTGGAGCTTTTCATTTGCTGACATACCATGACTCAATTTTCTCATTTGATATAAAAAAAAGAGGAATGGAAAACCATTTACTTACCAATCCTTGGAAAAGACTACAAATTCGTAGACATGGTCAAATACGAAGGGAAGCTTGCGTTAACTTGCATGGATATGGAAGGCTACATGCACACGTGGGTATTGGAAAATTACATAAACTTGATATGGAATAAGAAATTTGTTATAAATATGAAAGAACCTTGTAGTACGTGTCTTACATATATTCCCATGGTGTTATACAGCTCTGATATCATAGTGGTAAGAGGGTCTTGTTCGTTCAAGTATTATGATTTCAAGAATGAAAAAATTGTGAATGAGGTAAAGCTTAAAGATAACCACTACCATCGTTATGTCTTTCCATTCTGGTCGGATTCAGAGCCCTGCTGCCTTAAACCCGTACAAGAAATTGATTTTCAATATTCGAGCAAGAAGAGGAAGAAGCGCAAAAGAGAAATAGGATCAATGGAGTCTTCTCGTATTCACTAGCTACTATGTCATTTTTTTTTTTATCTTTTTAAGAGGATGTAAATCTCATTCAATATCAAGTTTGTATTGCCAACTAGCCATTTGTAAAATATACTAATTTTATATTCATAAAATTTCTAGATAACTTTTTTTGCATTATTAGAAATTAATTTGTTCCGTGTTAACCCAAATTGTCATAATTTATTAATGTTCGATCACATAATTTTTCAGATAAATGATCAAATCGATAAAGATTAGAAGTTATCGCATAGTTAGAGTTCCAAAATAACTAGAAAAAAATTTTGAGATAACTTTTAGATTTTGATGGAATTCAAAATTTTAAATATTTAAAAAAAAACTGCAATAAATGGTAATAAATTAGTTTCCTAATTTCAAATTTTCTTAGTAGGTGAGTTTTCCAAGTATTTAAATTATTTTTCTAATTTCAATTTTCTATCTCTTTTGTTCACCAAATTAGGAAATTAACTTGTTTCCTAATTCTTCCTTAATTTTCCAAGAAAAACAAAATGTTAAAAACAACTATGAAATAAAATAAGAATAAGTTATCTTAACAATTTTTATTATTAAATTGAATAACACACGACTGGGTTAACATGTGATTCACTTTTGGGTCGACGAGAAATATGTGATTAGTCGTTGGAACGTAATTTTCGATCATTGCTCCCCGAATTGCTGCAAATACGAATAAGTTAGCTTATTCGTTTTAATTATTAAAGTTAATGTCACTTGACCTCATTTTATAGGGGAGTAGAAAATAGAAATTGGTTCAATCTCGGTTCGGTTCTACTTCCTACCTTAATAGGAACCAGACCCGGTTTTCAAAGAAGTGAAACTGCAAGACACGATTCGGTTCACAGGTTTGACCCTCAAAACCCATGTAAAATCGAACCAAACTATGGTCGAAAATATGATCGAAATTTAGTTTAAATCCGACCCAAAATCTAAAAGATCACCCAAACCCAAAAAACCTAAACCAAATTTGGCCCAAAACACGAACAACTATCCAAAAACCAACCAAAATAGTCACCTGCCGGTTCTGAGTATGTGGAACCATTGGGCCACATTTCGGTTTTAAGGCGGAATCGGACTGAACTCGGCCGAGCACAGCCCTGTTATTTTTACACACGTTAACCGAAATACCGGGAGTCTCTCTTCAATCAAATCGAATAAAAACATGTGATCGGCCAGTGGAACCCAGTTTTCGGCCGAGATAATACTGATCTAATGTGGTCATTCTTGAGAGAGGAATTGCAGGAAAAGATATCTATACAACGACAAGCTAGAGGCCAGTTATACACCTTATGTGATCGATTCAAGAAGATTGGCTGAGCATGATTGGTCTCGCGCCAATCGACAAGGGCATGAGCGAGAGCAGAAGCATCATTTGAATAGCGGCTTGCTTCGCCCCCATGAGCTTGTCTCAAACCGAAAAGAAAGGGTCCTATACTTCTGACCGGAAATCACTCGCTCCGCCATATTTAGCCTGTCTTCTTCTGCCGGTTTTGCTTTTGGTATTGGGATTCTCCATTTTTATATTCAGAAAGATCAGGTTTTTAGCAGAATCCCAAGTTGGAAAAGAGAAACTTACAAACTAGTTAATTAATCTGACCACCGCCACCTCTGCTCATCGGCGGTGGCGGAACTCTTCTCATAACTCTTAACTTTTCTCCAACAACCTGTGATAAAATAAAATTTTAAAAAATGATAATAGGTTGCCAGACTTGCTCGATGATTTATTTATTAGATTCTATCGATGAGTTATTTATAAGTTATAATTTTCATTAATATTTGATCTTTAGAGTCTGAGTGTGAGAGAAAGAGAGAGAGAGAGTTACCGGAGTTTCATTGGCCGGCGAAGTTTGGTTTCTCTGTCTATCTTCTTGCAGAGAAGAGTTGGAGGACTTTTCTTCTTGGTTACTTTGATTTCCACTTTCATGAAAACCAAAACACTTGACAATGGCCCTCACAGCTTGCTGCACCAAATGGCATGGATTATCGACGACATGCATTACTTTTATCTGGGTCGTCACCTCCTCCCCCTTTTCTGAAACTGATGACTCCTCCATTTTCAGACCCATAGAGAGAGAGAGAGAGTTCTTCACCCTCTACTTTAATAGATTGCTCTTCAATTCAGGGCTTACACGAAGAAGAAGGAGATACCGACTACAGTAGTTTATTAAATTAAATAGTCATAAATGCAGAACCACCATCTGAACGGTGATCTGAAGGAGGTCAGGGTGAGGGTGGCAGACAATAACTGTTCTCTGTTGGGTTTCATTTGTCACAGAATCTCAGTTTTAATTTTTTAATGAGAAAATGACAAATCAACTGTGATCAATGACAAGTCAATTACTGTGGTATGTTTTTAACAAGTTAACCACCAATGTACGTGAAAATAACAAATGTACCATCATTGTCCGTTAAAAAAAGCTGATGGCCCCGCGGCGTCCAGGCCATTTGCGTCCCTCTGTTAATTCAGCAGAATACATAATCCCAGCGGTCTACGATATTCACATGTATTCTGTCGTTTTCCCTTTATTAGCTAACCCTAGAGAAGTCTGAGCGGCGCTGAAGCGAGTAGAGAAAGGGATTTTGAAAAAGTTAAAGAATTTGTTGAAAAAAATGGCATCTTGGAATGTTGCAGAAGCTGGTATTAACCGTGAAGCTCAAGTGGGCCCTTCAGAGACATTATTGGCCAATGAGGAGGTACGTGGCCTTGTGTAACAATCTGGGCTTGTCCAGGACATGTTGTCCATGGCCGCCCCTGCTGTTAAGTTAGATTATTTCTATTTTTAGCAATCTTTTTGCATTCATTTTATTTCTATTTTATGAAAGTGACTCCTCACTACTATGACATGTTCACTCCTGCCATAGTGGAGATGGTCCAGAATGCTCTTTAGGGGGAGAGGCATGACTGCATGTAGACCCCCCTAACCAATGTAATTTGCTAGCAATCAATGATAAAGCTTTTTACATTCAAACTATACTCTTTATGCTCAATGACGCTTTCGATGAATCTCGCTCGTTCACTGCTCGCTCGTTAAACACCAAAGCTCGTTCTAACGGCGTGGGCAATCGGTGCCGTTGGCATACTCAGTAGGCTGACTCGTTGTTTCCCCCTAACAACGAGTGCCGCATGGCCCTCTTTAAAAGTCTCTCAAAAGTAGGACCGTGACACCTTGGAAACAAAGTTGCTATTATTTTGCATTCTGTCTCAGCAAATTTAAACGAAGAGGACGATGAGGAACTCCGATCAGCATGCCAATCCACTAGTGATGGAGAGATGGACATGACAGAGATTGGGCGAAATTTAGGTATATATATATATATATATAGTTTTTTTTTTAATTCAAAATCATTTTGGCCTGGACGCCGCCGCGTCTAGGCATACATTGTGGGGCCATCAGCTTTTTTTAACGGACAACGATGGTGCATTTGTCATTTTCACATACGTTGGTGGTTAACTTGTTAGAAAACATACCACAGTGGTTGACTTGTCATTGATCGCAAACCACGATGGTTGATTTGTCATTTTCCCTTTTTTAATTAAATAAAAATAAAAATTAAATATTGTGATTAATACGTCTACTTGAGGGTAACAATGTCATTTCCCTTGAAATCAGGCTCATTCTTCTAGTTTCCCTACCGACTCCTCGAAGTATCTGCAAAGAAGAGTGGTGAAGAGGCGTCGCCATGGATAATCGAACTCGGGACGAGGAAGAAGAAGATCAAGGCGAAATTTTCCTCGATGATTCCGACGTCATCCAAGAATTTATAGTTGACGAAGAAGGTCTCTCTCTCTCTCTTTGTATATTGTGTTTCCATCAACTATGGTTTGGTGATAGTGTTTCTTTTTATTGTGTTGATGCAGATCTTCCTGATGTTGAAGATGACGCTGGCTCTGATGCTGAATTTGTGGGTACTAAGTTGCTTAATTTTCATCTTATTACCTCAGTTCGTTGCAGTTTTCCTTTAGTTTCATTTAATTTTGTCTGTTCCAGCTCAATTGAGTTTCATTTTATAAATTACTTGTTGTTCAGATGAACATGATGATTCTATGCATACATTCACTGGTCATACTGGTAGTGGTCTCTTTCCTTTCTTTGTTCTACTTGTATAATACTATTTCCTATATTTATCTCATTGCTTTATTGTCATATTTGATAATTTTACCAACGCAATACTGGAACACTTGTTTTTCTAAGATGTTCTTTCTTTTTCAGATGTTAATGGCTCATCTGACTTCACTTTCCTGTGTAGGTGAAATTTATACCGTTGCTTGTAGCCCAACAGATGCAACATTAGTGGCAACTGGGGGTGGAGATGACAAAGGATTTCTTTGGAAAATTGGTCGTGGGGATTTTACCTCTGAGATTAATGGTATGATCTTAGCCAAATTATTCATTTTCTTGCCTCTTTTTGCTTTTAAAATTCGCTTAATTTTTAGTGCAGGTCATAAAGATTCTGTCTCTGGCGTAGCATTCAGTGCTGATGGACAGCTACTTGCTTCAGGAAGCTTTGATGGACTCATCCATATTTGGGATACTTCCTCAGGAAACCTTAGGTGTACCCTAGATGGTCCTGATGGAGGGATTGAGGTGAAATTATTTTGAATTTTACATGTACTATGAGTTGCAGGTCAAAATAAAACTAAATAAACTTTGAGCTACGTTATGTCTCAGTGGGTAAGGTGGCATCCAAGGGGGCACTTGCTCTTGGCTGGTTCTGAAGATTCTACCGTTTGGATGTGGAATGCTGACAAAGCAACATTTCTTAATGTGTTTTCTGGTCATGGCGCCACCGTTTCTTGTGGTGATTTTACTCCTGATGGTAATGATTGAATCTACCTCTCAGTACTCTCTGTCTCTGTCTCTCTCTATCTCTCACTCTCTTTGATGCTTAATCAATTTATGTTTTGTAAAATATGTCAGTAATTTTTAGCTTAACTGCTTAAGGTAAAACAATTTGCTCTGGCTCTGACGATGCAAGTTTAAGAATATGGAACCCAAAAAGCGGTGAGAATATTCACGTTATAAAAGGTATGTATTGGATTCTCGTTTGAGTTTTTTTCTCTTCGTTTTTTCACTTAGTCATAAAGTTAATCTTGTTGGTGTTTTTATTCCAGAAAAACTTGTAAGGAAATTTTCATGATTTCAAATCACGATGCGATTTCTTGCCTTCAAATCATTCAAGAATTCTTAACTAAATATGCCGTCCTCATTTGTGCTTATGTGCAATCTATGAAGAGTTTGCCGCTATGCTGATTTTCTTGTACATTTTTGCTAAACGCTGTCTTGTGGTAATAACAGTAAGTTTTAAAAAAATAGAAAAGTTCCCCTTCCATGTGCTAGTAGAACAGGAGAAAAAATAATGGTAGAAACTTGGGAGATCTACTCTAGAGAAACACCACAGGTCCGGCGAAACACTGGCCCAGAAAGTGCCACGAATGATCGCTCGGACAACATAACTAATCTACAGAATATTTTGCTTAGACAATATTCAATAATCCCCTTAACTTACTCCCCATATCCTTATTGATAATAGACTAATCTTAATATATTCCCAACAGGTTTATTGCTAAATACATGGGAAAATGTTTAGTTACTTGCTACTACTAACCCATTTTAAAGAAATTTGTGAAAGATTTGGTCGAAACTCCCCCTTCCAAACACTTGACACTCGTATGTATCTGGATTCTACTGTCAAAAAAACTATGTAGATTTTTCCATGACTTTATCTGCCACAGATTCTATACTGTGTCTTTTTTTTTTCTTTTTTCTCCTTCCCAATGTTGAAACTATATGTCTCCTTTGCTTTTGATAAAATTCTACATCTTCTTAGGCCATCCTTATCATAGTGAAGGATTAACGTGCTTGGCAATCAGCTCGGATTCAACCCTTTCTTTAACCGGCTCGAAAGATGGGTCTGTCCATTTAGTGAATATAACAACTGGGAAGGTAGTCTTTTAATGGCTTAAAAAATGAGTCTGTCCTCATCTTGTTTGGAAGTCAGACCCTACAATTAATCAAAGAGTGAAAGTTTGTTGTTACATCTGTTCTATGCTCAGGCCTTAAACTTACCTCCATTACTGCCTTCAACAGGTTGTCACTTCTCTGATTTCTCATTCTGATTCAGTTGAGTGCGTTGCCTTTTCTCCAAGGTATAGAGTCAGAATATCATCTCTGTGTTTGGAGTGTGGATAAAACCAAAACTGGCAATTGCTAAACGCTTATCATACAGAGTGTATATGAAAACAACGATGAACATGCATAAATACCTGTCTAAATTTTACATTATAGTTTGTATTGTCACGATTACCCTGTTATTCCACTTAATGAATTCTTGCATAGCAGCTCTGCTTGGGCTGCAACAGGAAGCATGGATAAAAAGCTTATCATCTGGGATCTGCAGCATTCAATTTCCCGTTGTATATGTGAGCATGAGGTTCGTTCAGTTTGTTGTTTTAAATTGCGTGTCATTGATTCATCAGGTAAAGTACAATTTAGCCTCTGAACTTAGAGTCCGATAATTACTACCATAAATTATTTTTTTAGCAAATTTATCCTTGTTATTTGGGTAGTTTGCAAAACAGCCCATGCATCGTTAAAATTTGTCAAATTTCTTACGTTTTTTTCGTTTGTAAAGGTCATTTTAATCCATTATAATTACTTTTTCTCACTCGATTTTGCAAACACATTCAACTTCGCACTCAAATTCTTACATAGATATGAGTTGGATTATCTACTAATTTTTCAAATCGATTGGGATACCTATTGTTGTGTGCAAATTCGAGAGTCAAAATAATTAAAGTAAATTCAAATGACCATTACAAGTAAAAAAAACACAAAATATTTGACGATTTTTATCAAGACATGTGCTGTTTTACTAACGGCCCAAAGTACAGGGGTATTTTTGCTTAGAAAATAATGTAGGGTATCTATTGCCCTTGATCTCTAAGTTTATGAGCTAAATTGCACTTTACCCTTGCTACTTGAGGCATTTGAGTTGTTTGGTCTAAAAAACAAGTTTTCATTGCCGGGACAGGATGGGGTGACATGCTTAATGTGGATCGGTACTTCTAGAAATATAGCGACCGGATGTGCGGATGGTAAAATAAGAATATGGGATAGTCTCTCAGGTGATTGTCTTCGAACATTCTCTGGGCATACCAGCGTGATACAATCACTAGCTCTGTCATCAAACCTGGACTACGTCGTTACTGCATCTCTCGATGAAACTGCTCGGGTGTTTGAGATAGCAGAGTTTCGTTAGGTGACGAAAATGCTATGTAAGCCTAGTAAACTGCTGACATAGTACATTACCATTATGTAGTTATGGATTCGGGCATTTGCGATGACAAATATAAGACACGGCTGGAAAGAGAATTGTTCAGGCTTTACAGCGGGAGGCGTACACAGACTTGCTTCGCCTGCTCTTGCGCTCAATTGTGCAAAGCCAAAATCAGTTCAACTCTAGATTCAAGTGTGTCTATAGTTTCGCATGTAATATTAGGGAAAGATAGTTCATCGCAATAATGGTAGACTCCCTTCGATGGAGCAGCTTCCGCAGATGAACTCCATTTGCACTTCAACCATTTCTGTCCCCAATTTCTTGATTAATTCCTGCTCAATGATGTTTCTTTTCATCTATGTTATTTAATTATAAAGACTTTTTCTGCATTTTCTAAATTTTTTTAAGAATATAAGTTAATTAATTTATAAAATCTTCATTTATATTTAAATATCTGTATCCTAACCAGCCACAATATTTGTGAGTGCAAATTCTTTATTAATTGTTCTAAATTTGTTTTTGTATGCATAACTACACAAACAAGACACTTAAATTAATAAGTTTAAACGCTCACAAGTGATAGAAAATAAAATATAAATGTGCTATGCATTTTGAAATTTACAATTGATGTAAGAATCAATTGTTATGCGATGATGATTGTACAATTGCTAGCAGAGCTTACAGTCGATGCCAAAATTGTTATATCGGGTGCGTGGGGTCACTGTGTCAATTGATACTGAGTCCTTGTCACATAGTGGTTTGTCAATTGCTGTCGCGACCGATTGCATTGATGTTAAATTTCGTTGTTGGAAACCCAAAATTAAGTTGGGATGAATTCATTTTCCTAAGCATCTGTGATCTAATCTTATTGCTTTTAAAGAAAAATTCTTCTTCCTCTACAAAAACGATTGAAACGATGATGAAAGTACAAACTTATATAATTATTCGTTGCAAACTGAATGAATTTACCTGACAATAGCATTCATGTACAATGACAGCGAAGGGGAATTGATATGCCCGCTGGTTTTCGTCTTTCGCGAGAGATAGCTTCCTTTATCAATGGCAGTTTCTGATGAACCTTTCTCCAAATTTGATTGACGGCGCCGGTCGAAGGAATTGGACCGATGCCGCCTGCACCACCATTATTGTACTCGAAAACAGACTGAATCTCTGCAATCTTTTGTCGAAATCTATCTTTCTTCTGCTTCGGATAGTTTCTAAGATGATTGATGAGCCAATTTGGAGTTAGAGCATCGCTGACAGCTACAAAAACAGAGAATGTTGAATAATCGATCATTCCTTCAAATGGAAGCTCGATATCATCGCTCACAATGACTGGTATACAGAGACTTTGAATGGCATCAAAAAGTCGGCATGAAGTGGGGGTGTCCCCTGCTGGGTGTAAGCAGAACTCTGATGATCTCATCCCTCTAATTGACTGCTCCCGGCCGGTCGCATTTGGAAAGCCTTCTTCCATGATAACACCCAACTCATTTGATAGCAAGTCCCACAATTTTTCCCGAACAAGACCTCCCTATCAATGCTAAGTTTAGCAATCTCATAAAACAATCAAAGCAGCAAATAAGAAATATACAAAACTGTAATCCAAATACAGAACTACCACATCCAATTCAAACCCTTAACCCATAAGCAAATAAGCAGCTACCGAGACGAAATATTCGAAGTAGCAAGAATTCAACACCAGAAAATGGATAGGAGAAGAAAGGGTCGATAGGGAAGGAATCCAAAAGCAGTCAAAAAGGGTATTCAAAACACCGAGCAATAGATCTAAATTTCCCTATGATGCTTCTGGCAGTCGGTACAGAAAATTGTTCACAATAAGATTCATCTTGTAAAGTAAAACCTACCCCTATAATGGAAACTTCTTGAATTAAACTTCATATTTGGTTAAAGCATAGCTAGCAGCGAGCCCACAAAAGCCAAGAACCATACAAAACGAGATTCCAAACATGATTTTACCATTGTTTCACTTGTTCACTAGTTCTTGGTACAAAGCACCGTCAGCGTTAAAATGTCGTTTTTCACATTTCATACAAATCCTTTCATGAGGAAAAATTCGGCAAAATATTTGAAAAGTAACGCTTTTGTAAGCACTTGTTGAAGAGGTTATGTTATTTTACTACCATTTTGAAGTCAGATGGGACTGGGGTTATGTTGTGACAACATAATGAATAGGTTAAGTAAATGAGAAGGAATTCAGGATTAGAAGACAGGAGAATGCTAGAGCGTTTGTAACAATTTGTTCTCAAGCATGTTTCACTCCTTTTCTCCCACTTAGTTCTTGTGAAATAATAGGAACAACTACTTTCTTTAAGTTATATTGATTTAAGGATAATTATCAATATCAACCCTAAACTATAAAATCTTTTTTTAAATGATACATTGAACTTTTTTGAGGCGTTAGCAACAGACACCCTCATCGTTAGGGGATCCGTTAAATAACAGATACCAATGTTTCCGTGGACACCAACGCTTCTGCATTCACATGTCATTGAAATATGTCTTACTTTCAGCAGCAGAATGCACGTTTTCACTGCGAAAAATAACCTTTTCGCAAAAGATACTTGTCCTCCTTGGGGGAAAAGGTATTTTCCAAAGTAGCAAGGACTTTCTTTCCGTAGTAGAATACATGCTTCCACTGCAGAAATTAAGGTCATTTAACAGAACCCCTAATGATGAGAGTGTTTGTTGCTAACAGATAATAAAAATATAAATTAAAGACGTCAGTTAAAAAGTCCACCACATTTCAGAGTTAGTATTTATAATTACCCTTGAATTACGGACAGCCTTTACTGTAGGATAGTCAACATTTTAGTATTTAATGCACTTAATCACTTCTTGTTAACCAACATCTTGTCTGACTTCTATCTGGGAAGAATGTAAAGCTACCATAAAAAAAAAAAAAAAAAGAAGAGCTACTAACGCAAATGTACAGCTCTGTTAAGTAGTTTTAACGATCAAAGAAACTCAAGAAGAAGAGTTGCACTGACCCTGTGTCTATGTTTGGCGCCTTTGAAGTAAAGAAGCGTCTTCCGCCTCTTGTCATCATATAAATCCAATCTTGGAAGAAGATGGGTATAAGGCACAATTACATCTTTGAGTAGTGAGACTTGAGTGTGTGAAATCATATCTCCAGTGGATGATTTTGAATCAAGCCTATACCACCCACCAAAGTCCACCACAAGTAGAATACTTGGGGCTATCTCGGCTCGAACATGCCACATTGCAACAGGGTCTGCCAAAGAACGCTTCAAGTTTTAACAAAACCTGACAAACCAGACACTAAATCATAAGCTGCTATAGCACGTTGACGATGTTATTTTTCATTGTTTTATTTCTGCTATAGACTTGAAAATGGGTCTTCTTGAGGATATTTTTTCAATAATATTCATTCCCAAATATGGTGGCTTAGTTGATTGCCACTTCACTGTCCCAGAAAAGGAAGATTTACATTGAATTTCAAATGTAGTGATTACCCTATGATCATCTCTACCCAGAACTCATCAGTGGATTCCATTAAAAATTTGATCTTCTTGACAGAAATGTAAACAACAGAGATAATTTCAGACAACATAAAAGACAACCATATGCAAATCAAAGAGACTGCCAAACAAAAATCAGAAATTAAAACTTAAAAGAAAAACTAAATGAAGAAACTCTACCTGTGAGAACAAAGACATGGTCTCTCCCCCCAGATCGCTTCCAAGCATCAGTGTTCTTCACAAGATCCACCACCTCTCTCTGCCTATCATAATCTTCATTTCCCAATTTCTTTCTAAAAGCCCCCTTCGCCGTACCTAGCTGCATTTCAGCGCTTAAAGTAGCAAAAAATGGAACGAACACAACATCAGCTTCCTCAGAATTGAAAACCCGCCTCGCAAACGACCCACTTCTCTGCTCCTGAGGAGTCATCAGGTCCCCCAAGATCCAATATTCAGCACTGTACTGTTTGATCAACGGATTCTCGGGATAGTGTGGAAAGTTTTCACCTTTGCGCATCTGTTTGAACCTGATATCCAAGTCCGCGTCGCTCCCGAGCCTCGAATCTGTCTGGGAGGCCCAGTACTTGTCGAGGAGGCCATAGTTGAAAGATCTGGGAAGGTCGGCGACGTAGACATTGATGGGAGTGGAAGGAAGGAATGGAGAGGCGACATGTGAAGCCAGAGAGGAGGGAGGTGAAGAGATTGTTCGATTAGGTTGGGTGAAGATGAAGATGGAGAGCAAGAGAGTGAAGACGAGAGTGAATGAGAGGAAGAGAAGCGGAACCGAGCGAAGAGAACTCGCGGTGATCTTCATAGCCATGCTTTCATCTGGCTGCCTCCTGTTGGGGATTTGGGTTGGAATATAATTCCCTTTAAGATTTTCCAAAATTGAAATTTCACACACCAATTTTATATTTTGATGGCTACCAGGCTTCCAAAATGAAATTTTACAATGCAATTTACGTATTTTGATGCATAATTTATCAAGTTGTTAAATTTTCACTGAGAAATTGATAAAACAAATCTTGGACTTTGGAATATGCAAATTTACCCGACGATTTCTTTTTCATTTTTTTTATTTTAAAATAATTTATTTTTGGGTAAATAAAAGTAAAAAAAAAAAACTCTTCAATATAAGACTAGTGACAAACCAAATTTAAATTAATTTCATTAATAACTCAAATTTTTAACTATGAGAAATGAACAAGACAAATATCGCAATCATGTTTTCTGTTAAAAAACATCTCTTGAACATCTTTCGACATTGGAGAATGTCCAAGGCTAATCCTTGGAGTTGAAAGGATGTCCGCTCTTAATGTGCAACATCCACACTTATACAAATTGAAAGGATTTCTTATTAATGTTCACAGATTGATGAATGAACTACCTACAAAACAAACGTCCGTTATTTTAGTGCAAACGTCCGCGTCTATGTAAATGCAAAGACGCAACTATTCTTCCTAGAGAGAAGGTGTCTGCTATTTTAGTACGGACGTCCGCATCTATATAAATACAAAGACGCAAACGTCTTTCATAGGTAGCGTGTTAGCCTAAGAGATTATAGGTTTATTTATTTTGATAATGAAGGTTTTATTTATTAATAAGTTGTTTATGAATTGGATCAGATTAATATGTTTATTATTATATTTATAATTGATTTTCATTGGAATTACCATTTAATAAGGGTATTTATGCTTACTAATATATTGTTTAAATCTATGTAGTTAAATGATAGATCATTTAGATTTAGATGTTTCAAAATGTGCAGAACATGGAGTAGGGGTCGACTAAGCGATCAACTAGTTTGCATCAGAGGCAAAACAACAGAAGTGCAGTTGACCAGAGTAATGATAGATTGCTTGACATATGTTGAAGTGCAGAAGAGTGGTTGACCGAGATTAATGGCGGTCGATAAGAAATAGACAGTGAGCAGACTCTGTTTCATATTACATGAATGCAGTCAACCAAAAATATTGAGTGGTTGACCTCTTAATATTTTATAAATTTAGCAATTGTTTTAATTGTACATTATTTATTAGTGGAGGCTATTCTTGCCTGTTTTAAGTCTATGACATAAGTGATAGAAAATAAAAACTCCACACCAGCTACAAATGTAGTTGTCATTAACTTGAAGATAAATCTTTGATGGTAACTATGGTTGTGGTTGTACATTTTATAAATTTAGTAATGAGTAAAAATAAGAAATTAATCATTTGATATTGAAAATCAATCTTTGTGTGCTTAAGTTCCTTGCTATTAGTTTTTTCACTCATTCGTGTCGTTTCCTTTTGTAATTTTATTACATGTACAAGATTATAATGAAAATTCTTTAGGAGAGATTAAGGTGCAATTTTGATTGACACGAATCACGCCAGAGCCAATGCTTTTACATCAATGGCCTACATCAGCCAACAGCTCTCATCTCCAACCAAATAGGGTTGCTGTCATTAATCTAAAGGTTGGATTAAACTTGAGACTAGAACCTTTTATCCTTATGGGATTTTGTCTCTTCAAAGTGTAAAATTGTTTTTGCTTTTTTCTATATGAGAAGCAATTGGTATTAAAGAGAATTAACATGAGAAAGGGAGGCGAAGAACACTGTCAAATATCCCTGAAATGATGTTATTTAGGACATTCGAAAATAAAAAGTAACATCGTCCATTAAAATAGTATTTAAGATTACAAATAAATGATATAAAAAAATAATGAACAAAATAAGATATTAAACAAAATAATAAAACACAATAAATTGTCATAACAACGTTGAACAACATAATTGTATAGAGAAATAAAACACAATAAATTGTCATAATAAACGTTGAACAATATAATTGTATGGAGAAATAAAACACAATAAATTGTCATAATAACGTTGAACAATATAATTATATAGAGAAATAAAACACAGACATTGAACAATACAATTGTATAGAGAAATAAAACACAATAATTGTCATGATAAACGTTGAACAATATAATTGTATAGAGAATTAATGAAATTAATAATAAACGGTTTTGTAGATTTAAGTGTAAAAGAAAGCCGCTATAGTTTAAGGAGTAGTTTATGATTCCACACATTTGGAGGGACGAATCCAATCGGCAAAGGACACGTGACACGTTTGGGTAATATGGGGATACGAATGTTGCAAATGAAATGATCAACCCATTGACTGAGAACGACAATCGCATAAATTGGAACAACAATCTCAAAACCTTGAGACGCTTATGGAAATATTGCATGTGGGAATTGGCTGAGCATTAAGATGTAAACTGGGAGAAATCACAAAGACTAAGTCCACCTCAGTTTGACAGAGATAATATGGACCCAGACAACGCCAAGAAGGATAGCATGTGCTGTGTTTATGTTGGTTAAGGATGCAAGATTTTGGTGAGACTCAATGAAGATAACTAAGACGTGACTGCAATGATGTGGACTGAGTTCAAGAAGATTTTCCATGACAAGTATTTCAACCGCTCTATGAGGGTGACAAAAAATTTGCAGAGTCCACTCAGTTACGACAAGAATGATCAATTTTGGATTATGTGCGATTATTTAAAGTGTTGTCGCGGTTTGCATCGCGTGGTGGACAAAATGAGAGGAAGGTACAACATTTTTTTAAGGACTTAAGACAGAGATTCTCGAAGGTGTTATAATTTCAGTAACTCAAGATGTGGGTTATTCGGATGTAGTATTAAAAGCTTGGGACATTGAAGAAATTAATGATCGAATCTTGAAACGGAACAGTTTGGTTGAGAGCTTACAACTGCACGCATGGGATGAAGCGGACACATCCAGTGAAATTAAGAGGATGCCTGACTATAAGGATCGGAATGTGAAGGATAAGCAGGTGCAGAATGAGTCAAATACTACTTTGGTTAAGGTTCCTCATGTTGTATCATGCGCTAAAGTTGGTACTAGACAATGTTTTAAGTGCGGCGATGTTGGACATTTGGTCAAAAGTTGTTCAATGTTGGAAAGAAAGCCAGCAAAAGTTGTAGCAACGTGACTTCAATCTTGTGGATGTAAGTAAAAAGGGTGTTTGTGAAGTCATTTGAGTGTATGGCGTGATGAATAATGTCCGTAATTTAAGTTATTGTATCGAATTTTGGATCAAGATTTAGTATTTGGAACTATTAAGAACGTAATGTAAGTGCGAAGAAAGCGTTTACGTTGAGCAAATTTCGAGGACGAAATTTATATAAGAAGGGAGGAATGTAATACCCCAACTTTTTATATCGAAATTTAATAAGGATAATTGGAAAGTGATTTGGAATATTCAGATTTAATTGGATAATTATCAGGGTATTATCTAAAGACGTAATCGTCAATCATTATCATCAAGCGATATTTGAAATAAATCAGGAATTTGGATTTGGGTTAAGAATAATTTAATTAAATGAAAGATTTAATTAAATTATTAAAGAGAAACTTAATTGGATAAAATAGATGATTTAAATTAAAATGATTTGAATAGATTGATTATAATTAAAAAATAATAATAAATAAATAAATAGAAAAGAAAAAGAGAAATTGAACCGATTCGGTTCACGTTGGATGGCCGGTTTGTTGATTTGGTTCGGGTGGAGATAAGAGAGGGTTGTTTTATTTTAATTTAAAGTTTTTAAATTAAAGAAAGAAAATTAGGGAGAGAAGGGAATGGCCATCGGCCATCTACTGAGAGGAAGAGAGAGACGGACAGAGAGGGAGTGAGCCGAGAGGGAGACGGAGACCGAGAGGGGATCGGAGATCGCGGGTGGAGACGCGATCGACGGACGACGAGGCTAATGGCTCCGGCGACGCGTCGGGAGCTCGGCTGCTGGCGGCGAAGCGGGGATGCCGGTGTCGAATCGCGAATCTGGGCTTGGACTCCCGCGGGCGTGTTCTGCCGGCGACGAATTCCGGTGACGAGTGAGGTAAGCCGTTGGGTCAATTTTTCTCCTTCTCCTCCGTTCTCTGATGATCGGGCATTGAGAGGGAGTAATCCGGCAGTGAGGATTTTCTCGATTTGCAGGGGCTGGTGATTCGGCTGAGGGCTGGCGGTTCGCGAACGGCTCGGTTTGGGTTGAACCGAGTGGCACGAACCTTCCACCATGGTCCTCCTTTACAGCTGGTTGTTCTGCCGACACTCAATAGGGAACGCCTTGCTGGAATCGGGTGAAAAATTGAAGAGGAGACAGGGTGAATTGAAGATGGCTGTCGAAGCCATAATTGAGCTGCAGGAAAATGAAGAGGGTGTCCGGTAAATGAAGGATAAAATGGCAGAAGGAAAATTGAGAATGGGGAGCTCTCTGGAGAGTTGAAGCCGAGGGAGTTGCAGGGAAGGAGCTCCTGCTTTGGGTCTGCCTGTCGGTTTGTTTTCATTTTGAATGTGTGAGTAAAATGTGACCGTTGAAGTAGAATTGTTCTGCGGTGTTGAATGAGTCGATGATTCTGTGATGGTTGAAGTATGGAGAAACACTCTGTTGGTTGTGAGTGCAATAGGCCGAGAGGTGAAGGGAGAAAATAAGGGTTGCTGGAGAAAACTTGGAGTGACAGAAATTGGGTGTTCTTCAGGTAGTGAATTTCCTCCCTGTTTTCTTTCTAAATTTAGTTAAGGAGACGTTCTGTTGCTTTGCTTGGAAATGAGCTTCTGTTTAATTACATATTTGATAAAATATAGGGTAAATAACACTGTAGACCCTATAGTTTGCGTTCAACGACAAGTCAAACTCTGGAGATTATTTTTTAACAACTAAAACCCTGAACTATGAGAAAATGTCGCCGGCGACCTCGCATTCACGATTTCCGTCCAGAGCCGTCGAGGTTAACGCCCCGTTTGTACCCTGTCTAGCGGCGTCGAACGGAGTCAAAGGGCGATGGCAGAGCCGACGGGCCGAATCGTCCAGAGCCGACCGAAGTACGACATTCGCTGGCCGTTGGATCAACGAGGATCGTCCCTCGTCTGGATCGACGGCCAGGATTGAATCTGGCGTCCCTGCCAGATGCAATGACGGACAAAGATCCTTGGCCGTTGGATCGAGCGAGGGACGTGTCTCGGATCGACGGCCAGGATTTAATCCGCCTGGCGAAGACGGACGTCTATCCTTGTCCGTTGGATCCTCACCTGGATCGAACGGTCAGTAGTGACTCCAAATTAATTGGGTCACGTGCGGGTCACATGCGATCCTAAATCGCCAGAATTCCCCATTATGACGGACGTCCGTGAGAATACCACGGACGTCCGTCTTTAAATAACACATCATCAGCATCTGGACGGCGTCCGTCGGACCATGACGGACGTCCGTCACTCTCGGATTTTATACTAAAACCCTAACAGAGTCGAGCACAAAAAGTCCGACCATTGCCATAGATATTCGAGAGAGAGAACTTGTTTCCCCTGACCAACTCCCTCAACGTAAGCGAACGAACAAGAGTGTTGCACATCACATGGAGTCGTCAAGGTGTGCTTCTTCATCATACATGGTTGAAGAATCCATTAACTGTGGAATGGAGGTGGATCCTAATCCTAATCCTATTTCGGCAGTAGAGACCAATGAGAATCGGTGGTTCTACCACGAAGCTGGTATAGAATTGCGTTCAATCTCGGGATCCCTTGAATCGGAGCTACGTTCAATATGTGACTCAGAGGATGATGATTGGGTAGAGAGTATGCATCCCCAAATTGAATGTTCGTCCTCGGAGCTCTGTCTGGGTAAGAAGTATAGTGCGTTGAAGGATATTAGAGATGAAATGGTTAATTATGCTTTGAAAAATGGGCACGGGATCAGGTTTGTTAAAAGCGAATGACATCGGATAACTGGTGTGTACAGTGATGGATGCAATTGGCGGCTTCACGCTTCAAAAATGAAAGGTGAGCTGACCTTTCAAATTAAGAGCTATAATGAGGAGCACACATGTGCACGACAAATGGAAAGCCGACACGCTTCCTACAAATAGGTGGCAAACCAATATTTGGATAGATTAAAAAGTCAACCCAAGTGGGACCTTGCTTCCATGATTGAGACTGTAAGGAAGGACTTTAATGTCAATATTTCTCTGAGTCTTGCTAGAAGGGCAAGGAATTTAGCACAGACTTTAAACGAAGGGGATGGTGACGAACAGTACAAGCTACTTTGGTCCTACGCAGAAGAGATTCGAAGATCCAATCCAGGTAGCACACTGTTGTTGGTGGTAGATTTTCCAGATTTGGTGGCCCGTCCAAGTCTAATATTTAAAAGAATGTACATGTGTTTGGATGCGTGCAAGAGGGGTCTGAAGGAGTTTGGTAGACCCATTATTTGTCTTGATGGCTGTCACTTGAAGGGGTCGTGCCCAGGCCAATTGCTCACAGCTGTCAGCATTGATGCCAATGATGAGATTTATCCAGTTGCTGTGGCACTTGTTGAATCAGAATGCAGAGACTCCTGGACCTGGTTTTTGTGTTGCTTGCTGACGGACTTAGACAGTGACATAGGCAGAGGATGGACACTCATTTCCGATCGACAGAAGGGGTTGGTGCCTGCTATTGAACAATATGCACCAGCAGCTGAGCATCGATTTTGCCTAAGACATTTGTATGCCAATTTCAAAAAACAATTTCCAGGAATACAATACAAAGATATCATGTAGAAGGCAGCAAGGGCCACAACATCACCGAACTTTCAGAAAGAGATGAGTAAACTACTTGCGCTCGACCATACAGCGCATGCATATATGCAGAAAATTAACCCGAGGTGTTGGTCAAAACATGCATTCAGTCCTGTCCCAAAGTGCGACATGGGCCTTAATAATTTGAGCGAGTGCTACAATGTCTGCCTCCTGCCAGCGCGGGACAAACCAATCCTCACTATGTTCGAGATGATTAGAATGGGCATAATGACTAGGATCGTTAAGAAACATAAGCAGCTGGCTGAATTAACAGATCTTTTGTGTCCTAAGACCACAAAGAAGCTTGCCAAACTGAAATATGCGGCTCGGAATTGGTGTCCAACACCTTCAGGATGTAATCGGTTTGAGGTAAGCGATGGTAACGAACGGTACGCAGTCGATCTGGACACGCGTACCTGTAATTGTAACCGATAGGAGCTGACTGGAATCTCATGCGTGCATGCCATCCCTTGCATCAATTTTATGCGGACTTCAGCGGAGGATTATGTGCATGCATGGTACCATCGGGACACATATATGAGGATGTATTCCCATTTTACCCGACCTGTCAGTGGCCACCACATGTGGCCTGCAACGAACCAGCCTCCAATTTTGCCACCACTAGTAAAGAGACTCCCGGGTCGGCCTCGAAAACGAAGAGTGCGAGATGCAGACGAGCCCCGTAGCAGCACGGTACTCAGCAGGAGACATATCCCTATGACATGCAGTCGTTGTCATGGTGTAGGCCACAATGTCCGTTCTTGTCAAGGCGGAGGCTCAACAGGTGGCACCGCAAGTGGCAGTGTAAGAGCAGAACGCTCATACGAAACCTTCATGGGGTTTAACATTGTTGCCGATACACAGGTGCTTAGATTGTTATGCTTTCTTACGTTGTTCTCACTATGAGCGTTTCGTCTGACATGAACTTCCTTTTGTGTTTTGCAGGAGTCCGTCGCCCCACACCCACATCCTTAATCATGGAGCTTCATCTACGTATTTGTTTTGTTCATGTATAATACACTTAAGTTTTTAATACATTGAAGTTTATTTGTTCATTTACGTAGTTGATTGGATAATATTTGTTCATGTATAATACACTGCATGTGATGGACGTCCGTCATGTTAAGACGGAGGTCCGTCATGTTAAGACAGACGTCTGTCATGTTAAGACGGACGTCCATCACATTCAGACGGCTGTCCGTCACCTTTAGACGGACGTCCGACCCCTTCTGACAGACGTCCGTCACATGCAGACAGACAGCACTTGCCCTGTTTTGGGCGCCCCTCGCGCCAACACAAAGCAGATTACAGTCTACAACAAACCATAAAGCAGTATGAAGAAAACCACAAAGCAGACTACAACAAATAATTGAATTCAATTTAGCACATTTTAATTGTTGTATTCACTGTTGAATTCGCTACTGTTTTGTAAATGATTCTGTGAATCTTCAAATATGTTAGAAGCATGTTAAAATAGTCAATTCTTGTACTGCCATGTTCTGTAAATTCAAGTTGTATTTCTTGTTTGAATTTCTTGCTTACTAGTTATTTTATTTTCATTAAATTTCCGTAATTCCATGTTAATTTCTATTCCTTATGGTTGTTCTTTCTATTGTTATGAATTGTTGTGATTCTTTCCCTATAGTATTGTTACGTTTATAATAATAGAAACAAATAGGGAGTACTACCTAGAGACAAATAGGGAGTATCACCTACGAGGTGAGTACTTACAAACACAACGTGAGAAAAAAAAACGAATGAACGAAATGAAAGAACGATGATGAAACGAAGATGAAATGATAATGAAATGGGAATAAAAGAACGGAAGGGCAGTGCGGGTTTAATCAGGTAGCTGACCAGGTCTCCTCCCTATTCGGGTACGGGACCAGCCACCCTAGGTCGTTAATATCCGGTAAGCTACTTCCTATTCCAAGGGTTTCTTTAATTCAACTCGATGTACGAGTAACGAATGAAAGAACGAACGAACGCAACAGAACGTAAAGAAAGATTTGGTTTGAACCGGCATCCATTCCAAGAAAACTAAAGAGTGGTGTATATATAATTGTTTTACCTCATTTCCTTACTAAGCCTTTAGGCTTACAATTACTTGTGGTGTAGGTATAGGTACGAGTACGGGGAAAGAAACACATAGACTTAGGAGTAAATGGGAAAGACGACGAACAATTAATAAAGCAAGGATGAAGGATTTGCACGCGCGAGACTCGTGGCTGGCCAGACTTAAATGAAAAGAGAAAACAATTGTAATTGAAAATATATTTAATCGTTTCATTCTTTTTATTGAGTTCTTTCATTAAATTATTTACGCTTCTGCAACGTTTTAAAATAATGATTTTTATAACGCTTCCGCACTTTCCCGATTGGTTTTCACAACAAGTTTTAAGAAGGGTTAGTAGCGATCCGGCCTTAGCATCGCGCTCTGATTTGTTTTAAAAAGAAAAAGTTTAAATTTCTCGCATTTTCAAAGAATTACAAAAATTCGGGTCGTTACAGATGTGGCCCATACACTGTTTCAAATTATGTCTTAGATTAGATTTAAAATAACCTCTAAATATTTCTTTCCCGGCGGAGAACGGACTCTGAAATTGGCCTCTTCGATTGGTCAGTCAGCCCATGTTAATCTATCCTTTTTCCACTCTGCTTTTCAAGCTTTGGTTGAATACCCAAACCCCCCTTACCCAGTTGCTCTTTTTCGCTAGTTGTTGCAGTGTCAAGTTCAGCTAAATCATCTCACTTTTTCTTTACTCATCAAAGCATGCGTTTCTGTTTTCAATTCTTCGAATGCGAAGTTGGAAGCGAGTCAGCTCCAATCTCACTAGCTAAAACGCGGGTCAATCACTTTGTATATGTAAGTACTGCTTTTATGGATTTCTTCATGAAATTGGGATGTGTAATTGTGGAGCAAGGGTTCGCCTTCGCAGGTTCATCTTCCCAAATTTGGCATTCGCAAGTTCGTCTTCTGGTATGAAATTATAACTGTTTTATTTTCCAAAATGAGTTGGTTGTGACGGGAGAAGACGCCAAGACGGGGGAGTTTAAGCGAAGAAGGTGGGGTTATTTGTTGGGTGTATGTAGAAGAAGTTGTAGAGATTTGTTTAAATTATGTATGAATGGATTGATATTTGTTGAATAAATGAAGTTGTATAATTTGCGTTCATGCTTTTTGTAATTTGCATGGATGCTTTCTTAGAAGATTATAGAGAAAAAGTAATAAGATATTAAACCATAGTTTTTGTCTGTCGGCATATATCACGAGTCATTCAATGTCCACACATTTTCTACATTTCAATCCTCTTCATTTCTCCTATCCATCCTCTTCTTCTCCATAAGAAGTTGACGCAAGGTTTGCGGTGACTTTTGATCGAATTTTGTCACGCTTCAAAAGGGATTCGAGATAGAATAGGAAATGAACTTTAGTTTAGGTAATAAGCATTACATTTAGAGTATAAGCTAATGAAAATAATGTCAAAATATTTGGTTAGTACGTAAAACCCACTATTTTTATTAATAAATTTTCTACCAAAATTTTTTTTTTCACAATATTTGAAGTCAATTCCTTTCGTGTTAATTCAATTGTTTGAATCGTTCATTTTCGGTCACATGTGTAATTTTTGTTTAATTGATCAGATTGGTAAACTTAGATATTTTTCAAATATCTTAATTATTACAAAAATTAATAAATGATGTATAATATTATAATATTATCACCTGTTCAAACAAAACCATAATGACAGAAGTATCAACTGAATAAATTTTTCAAGATCTAATTGTTAGGGTTCAGTGTGGCCTGGATGGATTCTAATTGGGTCAAGACAATTTGGCCCACATTGGAGGTTTTCTAATTAATGTAAAATTAGAGTTTTTAATTCCATTATGACTAGGGTTTTCTTTATTACTATAAATATATGTTTGAGTTACAAAGTTAAAAAAAAAAAAAAAAGTATAAACTCTTACCCTTGTTTTTCACGAGTCTTGTTCTTGTGTGCTATACTTCAGGAAAATCAAGATTTTTTAGCAATTCGAAGACGACGATCTCTTCATCAATGGCTTCATTTGTTTGTTTCCTTCCGAAGAAATCATCCTCAAGTGCGATGGATCATTCAACATCATCTTCTCAACCAAATATCCAGCAATCGACCACGTTTGGTACCTCCTTGCCTGTTTTCCGACATATGTCCCGAGCTTCCCGTCATAATACTCTAGCCAACTATTCTTTAGTAGGCGACTCTCTGCAAGTTCAATTGCTTTTCTTGCAAGTTCCGGTCGACCGGTTTTGATGCAAGTAGTCGTCTCTAGCCATAACAACACTACAGGAAGAAGAGGTTAAGCAAAATCGACGATATCTACGGGGGAAAAATATGCAAAATAATGAAGCTTTAGAACTTTGTATTTCTCTAATGGAGATTATTAGCACATTAAATGAATTCTAGGCAAAGATAAGGTGCAGGGCCTGGCCAAGATCCACCATTATGATAGCTCCATCTAGTATTCTTCAAATCGCAACTAGAGACGATTCTCCACTTATGACTTTCAATGGCAGGGTAGCATATTTTCAAAGACATTTCTCCCACCAACTCTTCCCAACGGGATTCAATGAGATCCATAATAGCCAACGACTGCTCTACGGTCGCCAGAGAAGATAGAATTGCAACACAATTTTCCAATGCAAACCATCGGAAATCCATCCGTGTTTTGTTGTTGGATTTTCTTGGTTGAGGGGTCAAGAAATGCTAAAAGAATTCGTCCTGCTTCTTTCTTTGACTTTGCACCAACAAATCAGCCCCTGATGACTGGTATTCACAAGGGAAATCAAAGTAAATCTAACCCAACAAAAAAGCTTGTCTTTTTCTTCTTTAAGCTCAAACTTTTTTGTGGCTTGTTTTAATTAGTAGACGCAGACCCATGATAGTCAAGGTGGGTGACTGCGATTAAGATATTAGGTAGGGTCCCCATCACATGGACTTCGTTTCATAAAGTCGAAAGAGTTTACAGAGTCTCGCTTCCAAAAAGCAATAGGAAAAAGAAGAGAAAGAAAGAGAGGCAGAGAGAGGATTGTTTGTTTGATCCTACGTTTGCTCTCCTCCGACCGATATGGGCTTCCATTGAAGCAAAAACACGAACTATTCAACCATTAGTAGAGCAGTCGTTGGCTATTATGGATCTCATTGAATCCCGCTGGGAAGAGTTGGTGGGACAAATGCCTTTGAAAATATGCTACCCTGCCATTGAAAGTCATGAGTGGAGAATCGTCACTGGTTGCGATCCAAAGAATACTAGATGGAGCTATCATAATGGTGGATCTTGGCCAGGTTCTGCACCTTATCTTTGCCTAGAATTCATTTACTGTGCTAATAATCTCCATTAGAGAAATATAAAGTTCTAAAGCTTCATTATTTTGCATATTTCCCCCTGTAGATATCGTCCATTTTGCTTAACCTTTTCTTCCTGCAGTGCTGTTATGGCTGGTGACAGCAACTTGCATCAAAACCGGCCGACCACAACTTGCAAGAAAAGCAATTGAACTTGCACAGAGTCGCCTACTCAAGGATAGTTGGCCGGAGTATTATGACGAGAAGCTCGGGAGATATGTCGGAAAACAGGCAAGAAAGTACCAAACGTGGTCGATTGCCGGATATTTGGTTGCGAAGATGATGTTGGAGGATCCATCGCACTTGGGGATGATTTCTTTGGAAGAAGACAAACAAATGAAGCCATTGATGAAGAGATCATCGTCTTGGAGTTGCTAAAAAATCTTGATTTTCCAGAGGTAGAGTATACAAGAACAAGACTCGTGAAAAACAAGGGTCAGGGTTTATACTTTTTTTTTTTTTTTAACAAACTTCAAAATCTTGGTTAGATCTTGAAAATTTTATTCAGCAAAAGAAATGCTTCTTGGACGATGTCAAAATCTTGATATGTACTTCTACATCATGCTGAACTACTAAGGCAGCATTTAAAGATTATTTTGGAATTGTTGCTCATTTTTTAATAATAATTTAATTGACTTAGTAAATTAGAGCTAAATCTCAACTCTTATTTTATAATTGACTTAGTAATGAACGGGCTACTTTAATTTATAATACCAGTTGCTTGCCAATCCATGAGTAAGTGATTGTATGGACAAGCAGTTTGCTTGCTGTTCTGCAGAATGAAAAGATGGGTGTTTTTTGGCTCAATCTTGCAAAGCATAAACATTGATTCCAAGATCCAACTTTGATGAATTCCAAACTCATTTGAAATATTTCTTCAGAGATTGCATTTTCTGTAGTTAATACCATGCATTTCTCATCTTGGACACTGCCCATGAAGAAAAGCAGATTGAATCAAGTCACCCTCCCGTATGCAGTATGGTTTGGTGCACATTGCCGCTGGAGATTTACTCAGAGTAGAGATTGCTGTTGGCAGTGGAAATGGAAGAGAGGCCAAGAGATTCATGGAGAAAGGGCAGTTAGTCCCTGATGAAATAGTTGTGATGGTAAGAAAATCTGCTTCATCCTTGTACATATCAGAATATCCTTGTAAACTACAATATTTATTGGATATTTTAGATGGTGAAGGATCGTCTGTCACCACCGGATTCTCAAGAAAATGGATGGCTTTTGGGTGGATATCCTAGGAGAGCTTCCCAAGCAGCAGCACTCCTAGATCCAATCTTCTATTATTCTTGTCAAATGATAAAAAAAAAAAAAACACTTGATTGGATAAGAAATTCCTTATATTCCTTATATCATCAGAACGTGGAAGCCGTGCTATCAATGTTTGAAAACATAACAGTCAAGGTATCTCCCTCTCTCTTTCTATATCTATTTATATTTATATAAACGTGTGCTTGTGTGTTTGGTGTGAGTTAGAACATTTGATTTCATATTAAGAATTTCATGGGTGAATTAGAGACTTTATTACCAGGCTTCCAAAATTGAAATTTTACAATGCAATTTATGTATTTTGATGCATAATTTATCAAGTTGTTAAATTTTCACTGAGAAATTAATAAAACAAATCTTGGACTTTGTAATAAGCAATACGTTAGGACTTGAAGAAATTTTGTAAACAACTAAAATCTCGAATTATGATAAAAAAACGACGCAATCCTCGTAGTCGCGTTTTCTATATTAAAAAAAAAAGACATCGAGACAAACGCCACAGTCACAAAAATGTCAAAGATCGTCCAATGAGAAT
Organism: Begonia loranthoides; assembly: GCA_022433065.1. NCBI lineage: Eukaryota > Viridiplantae > Streptophyta > Magnoliopsida > Cucurbitales > Begoniaceae > Begonia > Begonia loranthoides. Next base: position 1,515,859 of record CM039485.1, read on the forward strand.
GTCCAAATATCAACAACGAAAATCTTTCAACGACGAAGAACGTCTGAGGCTAATCCATGAGAAGAGGCGTCTTTGGAGTCATCGTAAGGCTGAGGGATGCCTTTGTTGGCCGCTTGAGGAAGAGATTAGCATCCTTCAACAAAGATGAACGTCCAGGATAGGAGGAGCAACGCTAGCAGACGAATGATCGTGTTCATTGGATTGAGAGACGAACGTCCCTCAACGAGGATGAAAGGCTAAGATGGAGGATGATCATACTTCAAAGAAGTCGTAATTTATTAATTTCTCTTAGTATTGTAAGTAAAACCTTAGAAAGATAAAATTGTGCATGCTTCAGTTCAATTCAAAATGAATAATATTCTATTGGAAAGATCCGGACTTTAGACTGAGGCAGTCTTCCATGAATTACTTTTCTTCTTGCACAGAAAAATTGACCAAAGTTTTCAAATAATCCAAGTTTGTTCTATCAAATGACAAGATATTGTAAGTCAGAGACGTGCTTAAACATGTAGATATCTGAATTTTCTATTTGACTTTTCCCCCCACGCTATCTATCTACAGCTAAACCAAGCAGGCAACTGAAAGGAAAGCATTGTACTAAAATTACTCGAGAAGAAATATGGGGAAAGGAAAAAATTACCGAGTTGAAGAGAATTCATTTGAAATCGGGATGAAGATCATCTTCCACCTCTTCGTCCTTAGACATTGCCTCCAATATATAATTGATCTGTGAGCCTTCATCAATGGCAAATTTCTTGCTTTTCTGCTGGTCGTAATCGTCCATTTGGGTCATGTATCTGCTCCATTTTGAAGCTCCACTAGTACAGGCCTTTTGGGAGCTCCTTGGTTCCTGCTCATCTTTGGGCATGAAACTATTCAACTTCAAAGTATTCTTGGTTTCCATATGGTCACTGTTTTGCTTCCTCCCAACTACAATGTAAAGAATGGATTGTTATTCTCGTGTTTAAACAGTCCGATTTGGATTATCTTTGGAGACTACAATTTTTAGAACACTAATGGAAAAACCTTCGAAGTTAAGGATTCAATTTGAATATGAATATATTCAACTATCTGAATAACCAAATTGAATATTATGCAATACCCAAAAGAATGGAGAGAGTTAAGTTTGATTCAAGCCATACTAATCCCAAGGAGATTTTCATCAGACAACACAAAAACCCATTTCTCACAGGCAATAAACTGCTCATGAGATTACATTCTAGCAGAATAAAACAATGGATCCGCTGAGAATTTCAATGGAAAACTTTCGGATGAATCAATTTGGAAAAGTTATCCCTAACAGATCCAGTGTAAGTGATGGTTGAATAATCATCCCACGATGTAAAGCAATTGCAGCAGCCGATTTGCAAACAGTATACAGTTTATGTGGTAGCTGATCAAAAGGTAGATTTACTATCTAGAAAAACAAAATGACTTACCATGGCGATTTGTGTTTCCGCTAGTTTTGTTCCTCTTTGAGAAAACTGGTTTCAACAAGTCATCACGATCTCCACTATATGATCCAGTAAGTTGCTTCTTCAGTTTAAGTTTCTTGAACAGTTCTTCTGGATATTCTGTCACAATTCTTCCTTCCAGTTCATCCTCTGCTCTAAATCGAAAAGAAATGTTACAAGTGGATCCGAAATTGGGAAAATATATAGTTGAGAAGATACATAGAGCAAGAAATGGTGTATGATAATGGAAACCTCTTGTTTGCTCTTGTTTTTCATTCTCGTTCAGGCAACGATTCTCTTGGAGGTCTAGATACTCGCTCCAATCGCTTTGTCTCTTCTTCGCCGGACTGGTTTGGATGTCTTCGTTCAATAAAGAATGTAGGGCCTGTTCTTCGGCCAACTTCCGGGACATATTGAATTCCTGGACAAATTTTCGAATGTCTTTTGCCATAGGCCCTCGAGCGAATATCTTCCGAACAGATTGCTTCCCATTGCAAACTGCGCACGTCCACTTATTCCCAACCTTCGCCTGTTGCTTCACCTGAACAAATGGATGCAAATTATCACCAATCACATTGAAATTATCATCTTCGTTCGCAGAGAGAGAGAGATGCCTGCATGGTGGAGCACTGGAAACACTGAACGGCGATGAAGATGGAGGGCATTGCGAGCTTCGTCTTCCAGAAGTGGTTTCGACTCGAGCTCCGCGGGAGAAGATGTCGGCGCCAAATTTAAATGAAACTACACAAGACCAGACAGGTGCTTGGCCCAACAGCTGCAAACCCGGCCCATGAATCTGTTCGGAAAAACTGTACTGTTTTTGACGAATTCAAGGATGAAGAAAAGAAAATCTCCGAAAACATTTGGTTGGCGAGCGAGAAAAGAAAAAAAAGAATCGACCTTTTGACAATGTCAAAAATCCGTGACAGGCCAACCGCACTGGAACGTTAAAAAAGATGAAAAAATCAGAAAACCCCAACGCTTTCTTTCCTCCACTGTCCAGCAACTAGTCAAGCACGCCATTAGAGTAAAGTCATCTTCTTCCTCTTCTGTATATTATTAGTCATGGGAGGAATCGCAACCCAGTAGATCCTAGCTGAAGTAGGAAAACTGGTTCGAAAAATGGGTCTGAATCTTCACTCTCTGCTAAGCTTTATGCTCTTGCTTTTAGTAATTTCAGTGCCAGTATCAGAATCAGCCATATCTCCAGGTTCTTCTCTCTCTGCTTCAAATCTAAACCAGACATGGTCTTCTCCAAACAACACCTTTTCTCTCGGTTTTTTTCCCTCGACCAGTGCCACTTCCTCCCCTTCTTTCTTCGCCGCCATTTCCTACTTCAGAGGAATCCGTATCTGGTCCGTCGGAGGTGGTGCCACCGTTGACTCCGCTGGAACCCTTCAATTCCTCGCCAATGGTAACCTTCGTCTCGTCGATGGCTCCGGTAACATCACCTGGGAATCCGGTACTGCCGGCCTCGGTGTCTCCTCTGCTTCTCTTGAAGATTCCGGAAATTTCGTTCTTCTCAATAGTTCTTCTCCCGTCTGGTCTTCTTTCGAACATCCTACCGATACGATCGTTACGGGGCAGAATTTTACGGCCGGTATGATTCTCCAATCTGGGTTATACTCATTTACCTTACTTGAAACTGGAAATCTAACTATGAAGTGGAATAACAACACAATTTACTGGAATCAACGAATGAATTCTTCGGTGAATGGGAATTTAACCTCCCCATACTTACAACTCCGAACAGTTGGGATTATATCTATTTTTTGGCCAACTCAAATAGACCTGATTTACAGTAGCGACTATTCTACTGAGGGACAGATAATGAGGTTTTTGAAGTTAGATAGTGATGGGAATTTGAGGATTTATAGTGATTCTGGAGATGGCACAAATGGAACAGAGACATGGGCTGCTCTTCCAAACAAATGTCTAATTTTTGGATATTGTGGGAACTTTGGAATTTGTAGTTACAATGAAAAAGACGCCATTTGTGGATGCCCAACCCAGAATTTCTTGCCGATCGATCCAAATGATATGAGAAAAGGCTGTATAAGGAAGGTGGACCTTGAGCATTGCCCTGACAATGGCACCACAATTGCAGAATTAGAGAACACACTATTGTTGACTTACCCCCCGGAGGCTCAGCAGGTGATCTACGCAGGTCAAGCGGCTTGCAGGTTGACTTGTCTGACTAGTGCTCCCTGTGTTGCTTCGACATCTCCATCGGACGGAAGCGGGCAATGTTCTCAAAAGCTCACAGATGTTGTTAGCGGCTATCAGAGCCCCACTCTGCCTAGCACGTCCTACGTCAAGGTTTGCGGACCAGTGGTTCCAAACCCACCAACTTTGTCGGGCCTTCAAGGGGAGAAGGGCGGGTTGGCTGCTTGGGTGGTGGCCATTGTAGTTATGGGCACTGTTTTGGTTTTGATTGTTTGTGAGGGAAGTCTATGGTGGTGGTGCTGTAGAAATAACCCCAAATTTGGGGCAGTTTCCTCACAGTATGCTCTTCTTGAGTATGCATCTGGGGCTCCAATCCAGTTTTCTTATAAAGAACTCCATGGATTGACAAAGGGTTTCAAGGAAAAGCTCGGAGTAGGAGGGTTTGGAGCAGTTTATCGAGGGATTCTCTCCAATCGGACTGTTGTTGCTGTCAAACAACTCGAGGGAATTGAGCAAGGGGAGAAACAGTTCAGAATGGAGGTGGCTACAATCAGTAGTACCCACCATTTGAATTTAGTGAGGTTGATTGGCTTCTGCTCGGAGGGAAGGCATCGGCTATTAGTCTACGAGTTCATGAAAAACGGTTCACTCGATAGTTTTCTCTTCCAAACCGATGAGAGTTCTAGAAAATTCCTCAACTGGGCATGTAGATTCAACATCGCCATCGGCACGGCCAGAGGCATTACTTATCTTCACGAAGAATGCCGAGATTGCATCATTCATTGCGATATAAAACCTGAAAACATTCTCGTCGATGATAATTTTGATGCGAAAGTTTCCGATTTCGGCCTTGCCAAGCTCATAAACCCGAAGGACCACAGATATAAAACTCTCACCAGCGTGAGAGGAACCCGGGGCTATTTGGGTCCGGAATGGCTGGCGAATTTGCCATTAACGTCCAAATCTGACGTTTACAGCTACGGAATGGTTCTGCTAGAGATCGTGAGTGGGAGAAGAAATTTCGACATATCGGCTGAAACGAATCATCAAAAATTTTCCATATGGTCTTACGAAGAGTTTGAAAAGGGTAATATCATGGCGATCATTGACAAAAGACTGGCCGAAGAAGAGATCAATATCGAGCAAGTTTTGAGGGCCATTAAAGTGAGCTTTTGGTGCATTCAAGAGCAGCCATCTCAACGTCCTAACATGGGGAAGGTGGTCCAAATGCTAGAAGGGATTAGAGAAATTGAGAAGCCTCCTCCCCCAAATGCAGCACCCGAGTTGTCGACCACCAGTGCTTTCTCCTCGTCAGCACCATCAGGCCCCAGCCTTTCTTCGTTGTCATCAGTACAAGCAACCGGGAAGGGGCATCCCTCCTTGGGAAGAGACTCTCAATCTCTTCTGAAAAACGATATCTGAATTTCGATCTTATTCAGTGGGCAAGTCCCATGGTTCTGAAAATTCAACTCGAGCTGCTTTGATGCCAATCTCGATGTGATTTCGAAAAGCTACAGGTATGTTTGGGACATGTTTTGAAAAACTGTTTCCAAAAACAGGCCTCAAGTTTTAGTTTCTAGCCTTCCAAATATGTTTTTTTACTTAGTGTGATAATGCAGCAAATCAGCAGAATTCATTTGCTGTCTACTATAATCTCAGGTTGTTCTTTGTACAAAAGTTATGTTACTTTTATGATCTAAATAGAATCTAATAATTCATGATGATAAATCTGTTCAATCTTTCTAGTATCCCACATTTATCTGAGTACAAGTTATCACATTGGATGATCTGATCAAATGCAAGTGCTTTTCATTTCCAACTTTTACGCTAGTTTAGTTGCTGATGCAGAATATTCTGCAAATCATTGTTTCGTATAATTTTAGCATACTAGACGTGTACAAGACTCGATCTTGAGAGGATCCATTGTTTGTGTTAGATTTTGATGACTCGAATTCTTTTAGATCGGACTGACGGACTTGTATTATGAATCTCATTGAGGGTTTTGTTTTTCGGTATAAATTAATGTAAGCTTTAGTAACAGAACTCGCGGTTGTATTTCGGTTTTCGCAGTAGATATTTTTCTCTGTCTGTGGTTTTTTTTTTTCCTAAAAGGGTTTATCCACACGAATCTTGGTGTCTCGATTTCGTCGTCTATTTTTCAATTTCTGAGCGTTTGACTGAAAGTATTTCCTAGAACAATTCCGGTTTTTTGTTGTTGATTTGGTTGGGGCATCTGGAACTGATATGAACAGATGAAACAAACTCAGTCAAAATAAAAAATACTTCTTTGGATTAGTCATTTGTCAAATTTTGAAAACAAAGAAGTTCCTTTGTCGACGGGAAGGAACAGAACTTGCCGGCCAAATAAGACTCAGTTCTGCTGTGTCGCGTCGGAAACCCATGGAGGGTCATCACTGGATCAGGTCGGGTCAACTTGGTTCGTTTAATTGTGACTTAGGTCTGGCCAATGCTTTAGTCCTATTGGATTTGAACAAAGTTTTTGCCTAGGTTGGCTTGGTCTGGACCAAAATTTGTGGTCTAAGGTTGGACCATTTGGGTCAGCATGTGGGTCAACCCTACAAACTTATTATTTTTCTTTAAGCACCGCAGACAGCGAGACAGGTTCTGGCTGTAGATCCATTATTCTGTGGTCGCGATGATGACTTCCTACTCAAAGTTAGCCGGCCGTGCCCTTCACTTGTAGAAAACATGTTCAGATCTGGTACGAGGTTGAGTCAAACTTAGACCTGACCTTAAAAAAAACAAAAAATTGGGTCGGCCATGACCAGTTCACAAGCCACGGGTCATTTGATGACTTTGACCCAGCCATATGAACCACATTTATTTCATATTTTTATTTTCGATAGTTTAAATTTTATATAATTCACAAGCACGAGCTCTCTCTACTTTGATTTTAACGTATCGAATTTCTCTATAACGCGTGTGATTTTTATCCGTCAAGATTTTCTACGTTAAATGTCGATATTCATTCTTCGTTTTCTTTTTATTCGCGTTGGATTGTCACACAAGCTATATATATTTTAGTTGTTTTAGTTACTTGAATCAATAGTAAGTAAATAAGTAAACCAACAGAAAAAACATTAGTTTATTCTAAGAAAATTAACAAATCAAACAGTGTATTATGCGATTAATAATAAGTTAAGCACTGAACAATTTTTGTTAACAAATTTAACACTAAACTATAAAAAATTGACGACGCAAACATCATTGTTACCTTTGAAACAAATATTACCGCGAAGAAGATGTTGAAACACTACTCTCTGTAAATTCTAATTTTACTTCAGTTTTATGCTATAATCGCAATAATTGAAGCCAAATTACAGCGAAGACGATTCTGAGAAGCTCCAACATGGTCTTCTCATTGTCGAAAAGAATTCATACGTTTTCAATTTTTCAAACATCTTCTCATCGTCAAAAACAATTCCCTCCTCTCGATTTCACTATCTAATTCTCATCATCATCTTCTTTTTCATCTTCCTAGTCTGTCGTTGTTGTTCAGTGTATATCACCAATGTCTCACTTTTTGTAGAGAAAAGTAATATTTTCATTGCGGAAAGTAATCGTTCCGCGGGCTAAAATTAATCTTTCAAAACTGTTTAGTGGCAAGACAACGTTCTGTGAGAGAACGATAACATTCTGTTGCGGAAAGACAATGTTCTACAGCGGAATGACAATATTTTTAACAGAAAACATAATTGCGATGTTTGTTTCGTTCATTTCCTATAGTTCAATATTTAAGTTGTTAACAAAAATTATTTAACTGTTGACTTATCATTAATGTCATAATACAGTGATTAATTTGTTAATTTTCTTTTATTCTACCCGATCATTGATAGTTGAAACAAACAAATTAGAGCGATGCTACGTTTATTAGGTATTCTTACTTACTAATTTTTGTTTTTTAACCTAACAAATATTAATTAATGTAATTAATATAATAAATTATAAATAATTAATATAAGTTATTAATTATTCCTATTAATATACGTCAATAAATAAAAATAGACAGTAAAAATAGGCGGTAAAGATATTATTATCAAATTATGATTTTTAAGTGAATAACAAGCGGCCCATTTTTCTTTCTTAATAGTTTAGACGACATGTCGGTTTATTTACTTGGCTCCCTGCCTCCCTGTACTTTGTTTTGAAACCCACAGCAACGCTGCCTACTCATTCAATGTAGAGCTCATTCCGAAAATCTGCTCTTCAATCCATTCCACAGATTCTCAAAGGTGGTTTCTTATCATCTCTGTCCCTTTTAGCTGAAACTATTTTCAAGAACTTTCTCTCAATTACAGCCTGCTATAATGCACAATGTTCAATGAATTGCGCGATCTCTGTTGATGGAAAGTTAAATTCGTTTCTCTAGTTTACCTGTTGTTGTTGTTTATTTATCATCTTCTTCCCGATAATTTTTTAGGGTGAATTCGATTTCCTTTCTGGGTTTGGCTCAAATCTACGAATTGTGGTTTTCGAGAGAGAATTAGTAGAACAGTGGCGTTTCGCCCAATTTTTCTTTTTTCTTTTTTCATCCTTTTTCCTTGCACTGGTACTCATTTGACTGCGGGCTTACTGATGTAGACTCGTTATCTGGATGTCGTACATTTTTTCTGGGCGAATGTGGAAAGGGGAAAAAGGGTTTTTTGGATATCTGGATGATGCATATTTGCAATCTTAATTTTCTTCATAATTGAGTTGTTTTTTCACTGATTGAGAACCATATTTTCCAAAGAAGTTTGGAGGGGAAGCTCTGTTTTGCTTGGCTAAATCGGATAAACAGGGAAAGATACATTTTGGAATTGGAAATTGCTGGGCTCATGTCAACGTCTGTATATTTGCCAAAATTAAACCAACTTCATATTTTTGTGAACAATAACAATTGATTCTGAATTGCAGTTACTTTCCTCAAATTCTCTGTATGACAGCATCCAAATGCTTGTACAGTTTAGTATGAACTCCAAAATGATTCGTATGGGAGTGTTGAAAAAGCCATACATGAATTCCGAAGAATTACAGCTAGAATTTTTTGTGTGCATGTTTATCTCTATGTAATTTTCTTGAAGAAATATTGCAAAATCAAAAGATTCTAAATCATCACTGGTAGATTATTCATTGAATATACTTGTACATTTATGTAAGTGTAATCCGCGTGAAGAAACATTGAACGATCATGAATTCCTTGCGTTTATTGACGTGCTGTTCGGTAACATGTTATTTATTTGAGTAATGCTAGGTTTACCTTCTAATTCTACACTCTAATCTTATCTTTTAACGTGTCGCTTGATAATTGGTGCAAGTGTGCGATGATTATCTTATCCAAAGCTTCATATTTCATATACAGAAATCAACACTCTCGCGTGCTGCTCGAGTGGCAAGGAAATCTTTGATGGCACATTTTCTGAGTTTGGTCTCGACTGGGCCTCTTAACTTTGGTTCAATTCCTCAAACCAGAATCGCAAGATCATCGCCATTGTTTCTCCAAATCCGGGCTGTGCAAGAAAGCGGTGCACCTCGAAGGCTAGTAGACATCATAAGAATTGTGCCAGAAATTTCAAGAAACTACTTCAAACCCCCTTCTCGAAGAGCTCTTTTCGGAGGAATCTCGTTATTGGGTGGATTCTACGTTGCTCAGACGATCTCGTTGTCTTTTGGAGCACTAGGTGTTAATGACGTGATTGCTGCAGTGGTATGCGTTCTTCTCACTGAATATGTCACTCGTTTTTATTACAGCCAACCGAAAGTAACTTTCCCTCTTGCTCTTCTTAACAATTTCAAGATGGGATTTACTTATGGTCTCTTTATCGATGCATTTAAGCTCGCTAGTTAGTTTGTTTACGCCTTTTTTCGAACATTCTCGTGGCTATTTCATTTGTAAAGATTGATGTTTATCGTAATGTTTATAGTTAGACGGATGAAATATCTTTCCTATTCTAATTTCGTCTCTTTTCTTCTCTTCTACTTCCTTTTTGGTCGAAAAAATCATTTTTAACGGTATAAATTTCCCGTTATTAGCTTATTATAAGGATTCTGGTGTTAAGCGGTGTTCGAAAATGTTTGTTGAAGTTCGTATTTACTTGTTCGTGACTTTTTTAGACATGAGGTTTTGAATTTAAGACGTTTTCGATCATCCTAATTCCATCTTGTCCTTGGTCGTTTTTCGATTTAAGATGAAGGGTGGAGATTAGACGAGCTTAAGTTAAATATGTTCTTTCGGTATGGAGATGATCTTGAATTTGAGTATAAGAAAAATGTATAAGAGTTCATGAAGGGTATGAACAATAATTGTGAAAAATCAGCTATGTTGACTTGGGTTGCTGTCTTGCTTTTACTCTGTTCTTAGGTGAAACAATGGTTTAACAGAGGAGGGAGAGAGAGTGGCTGGTTGGGTCATTGGCTTCAGAACTCTGAAGTGAAGATTCAGCCATATCATCTTGCTTCTGTTGGAACAAATTTCTCTTCCTTTTTTCTCCATTTTTGTCAGAAACTGAAGTAAAAGATTCAAACTTTATCCTCCTAGACGCTAGAACCCTAAATTATTACGATCTTCAACTGAAATTTTCAAGCTTTTTAACTGTTGGGTCTGGTTAGAAATTGACAAAAAGGAAAAGGAAATTAACAAAACAATCACTAAATTATAGGATCAATGACAAATTAATCGCTAAATAATTTTTGCTAATAAATAGAACAAACAACTATGAGAAATGAACGACGCAAACATCGTCGTTAATCTGTTGAAAGAAACGTTAAAATTAGAAGATTTTTGAAAATGAAATATTTTCAGTTAACTGTTTGTTGAAAAATCAAATATACTAAAAGTTAAACATATTCCCGATTCACTAAAGGAACTTGCCGGAAAACAGATTTTAGAAACGTTAAGCTGTTCAAGATCAATTTTGGTATCAAAATAAAATATTTTCAGTTAAATGTTTGTTGAAAAATCAATGTACTCTAAGCTAAACATGTTTTCGATGTACTAAGAAAACTTTTCTAAAAATTTGTTGTTTGCTATATTGAAAAATAACAAAGAATTCAGCAAATAGAGCGCAACAAGTATTTTCTCCTGCGGAAAGAATAACTTCCACTCAGAAAATCGTCTTTCTGAACCCTATTCCAATAACTTACTTTCTGCAGCAAAAAAAAAAAGAAAAAATTTTCACAAAAAACACGGCAGTGATATTTGTTTCGTTTATTTTTATAGTTAAATATTTTATTTATTAACAAAAATCATGTTTTGGTAATTAAAAAAAAAAGGGTAAATGACAATTCACCCATCGTTGTTTGAGATCAATGACAAGTCAACCACTATGGTTTTTTTTTAACAAGTTAACCACTCACATATCTTAAAATAACAAATCCAACATCCGCAGGCATTTACCGTTAAAAAGTTGGTTGACAACGGCCGAACACCGGAATGCCCAGCTCACGGCGTTCTGAATTCAGAACACTCAACGCGAGGCGTTCCGAAGAAAATCATAAGGCCGGCGGGGAGACACCGCGATTTTCCCACAAACCCGTCTTCCTTTTACTTCACTGTGGTGAGTTAAAACAAATAAGATGTTGTTAATGGAGTTTGCAGCTCTTTGCTTTTCGTCTTCACTTGCTTCACAT
>CM039485.1:1537098-1574227 GCA_022433065.1 Begonia loranthoides
GATTATGCAATGAATAATGGGTACGGGATAAAATTCACCCACAGTGATGCCCATCGATTGAGAGCTGCTTGTCAAGAAGGATGCATGTGGCGGCTGCACGCCTCACAAATAAAAAATGAAATGACGTTTCAAATAAAGATGTACAACGACGTTCACACATGCTCCAGACAAATGGAAAGCCGCCATGCCACAGCCAAATGGGTGGCAACGCATTACTTGGACAGATTTAAAAGTCAGGCCGACTGGGCCATATCTTCCATAATTGAGACTGTCAGGAAGGACTTCAACGTCAACATTACATCCAGCCTTGCTAGAAGGGCAAGAAATGCGGCTAAGAAAATTAACGAAGGGGATGCCAATGAGCAATACAAGCTCATATGGTCCTATGCTGAGGAGATTCGGAGGTCGAATCCCGGAAGTTCACTGCGTGTTGACCTCGATATGAGTGTATTTAAAAGGATGTACATGTGCTTGGATGCATGCAAAAGGGCAGTGCTGAATGGTGGTAGACTTGTTATTTGTTTAGATGGCTGCCACTTGAAGGGAGCGACTCTGGGGGAACTGCTTACTGCTGTCACCATCGACGGGAACGATGGTATGTACCCGATTGCTGTAGCAGTCGTTGAAGCAGAAAATAGGGCTTCATGGAGGTGGTTTCTAGAATTGTTGCTGGACGATCTAAACACCCCATCTGGCAATGGGTGGACGATTATTTCTGATAGACAAAAGGTAAGGTGTTATTCACTGCTTTTGCATTATGTGTTTATGTTTGTCATATATTACCAATGTCTGTCTCATATTATGCATCTTTGCAGGGACTAGTGCCAGCTGTGAGAGATGTGGCATGGCAAGCAGACCAGCGGTTTTGCATCTGACACCTGTATGCCAATTTTCAAAAACAATTTAAAGGCAAGTTGTTGAAAGATGCAATGTGGGCTGCATCAAGAGCCACAACAGTGAGGCAATTTGAGAAAGAGATGGCCAAGTTACGTGTCCTTGACCTGGCGGCCCATGACTATTTACGTGGAATAGAGGCGACATGCTGGGCCAAACATGCCTTCTCTTCGATCCCAAAGTGCGACATAAGCCTCAACAACCTCAGCGAGTCCTTCAATGCCTGCATCCTATCCGCCTGGGACAAACCTATTCTAAGTATGTTCGAGATCATTCGAAAGGGCATCATGGGTAGGATCGTAAAAAAATATGAAAAGATGGCTCAGTCGACCGAACGGTTGTGTCCAATGATCAGCAACCGCCTCGCCAAAGTACAACATGCCAGTAGAAATTAGAGCCCTCAGTTTGCAGGAGCTGCCCAGTTTGAGGTCAGCAACGGTACCGACATGTACGCTGTTGATTTGGAAAGGTGTACTTGTACATGTTACCGGTGGGAGTTGACCGGCATCCCGTGTGTGCATGCAATCCCGTGCATTCACTTCATGAGGAGATCTCCTGAGGATTTTGTGCATTGGTGCTATCACCGAGAAACATACATGGTGATGTACTCCCACTTTCTCTGCCCCCTTAATGGACCAATCGAGTGGCTTCCTGTGACGAATCTTGATCCAATTATCCCACCGCCTTTTAAAAGGCTTCCAGGAAGGCCGCGCATTCGTCGAATACGGGATGTGGACGAGGCCCCCAGCCGGACAGTGCTAAGCAGAAGACATTTGTACGTCACTTGTGGGCGGTGTGGTAGTGTGGGGCACAATGCCCGCACGTGCGAAGGGGGAGGCCAGTCCAGTGCAGGGGCTGGCAGAGGCAACAGAGGGAGAGGCAGAGGCGGCAGAGGAAGGTCGGAGGACACCTTTATGGGGTTCAGAGTCCCCGAGACAGCTCCCGAGACAATTGCTTCCCTAGTCCTTGAGACAATTCCTTCTCGAGTGTCTGAGACAGTTCCTGATAGAGTTCATGAGACGCAGGTCCGTGCATTATCACGTTATGCTTTCAATTGTTATTTGAAATATGCTCATTTCCTTTTCAATGTGATCTGCAGGAGTCTGATACGGAAGGTCCTCCCACACAAACGTACACAAATGTGGACCTTAACCTGCCGTGATACAATTGTTTTTTCTTTCGACAAATGTAGATGACATTGAAATGACACTGATGTAAAGTTGTGTTTTTCTGATATAAAAAGAAGTTTTGCAAATTCAAAGCTTTGTGTTAGTAAGTTAATGTTTTTTTTTCAATTCCAGGGGCATTACAACTAATCAATTGACCTGACTTCATAATTTTTTAAAATTTTGACATAATGTGTCTTGTTTCTTTACTCCCCCAAAACTACTCTCGCACATCCTGCACAAAAAAGAATCCCAAACAGTTCCAGTATCATCCAAATCATCCGCTAAATGTAAATTATACATAACATCCAAACAACATATCATTGACCTACACTACGCCTTCTTCTTCCTGGTCGGTTTCGGGCGCAAATCCGTGATCAGAAACGACAAGTGCGGGTCAAGAAATACTCTATCTGCTCCGGCGAACAACGGCCCCTCATACTCAAAGGTTGGAGGTTCGTGCAGGTGGAATTGTTCCTTAATTTTGCATTTTCCTATCACCTCCATCCCCGCAGGGGTACACCGGAAGACGCCGAACGACCTGTAATGCAAAGGGAACAATTGGCGGTCAATTACGTGGAAAGCAATATTAAGAATGTACACAAGGGAAACTTCTTACCGCTGTTTGTCGGTGGGAGCTACGATAATGGATATTGATTCCGGCAGTAATTTCTGGTAAGCGTATTGCTGGTGCAGGTCAACGGACGACATAAAACAATCATGTCTCGGGTGTGTCTGCAATGTAAACAACGCATTATATGATATCAATAAACATTAACAACAAACTGGAGACGCGAGCTGAATACTTACGTGAATCCATCCTACGGTGAGTAGACCGTGTTCATGTTGATGTCTGAAAACATGTTCGTCTGCGCCGTCCACCGCATAGCACTGCATATAAGCTTATAAACTAGCACATAGTACTTAGATAAAAGCTTATAAACTAGCACACAACGAAGGCCTCTCACAGTATTTGCCGTGCCCTTCTGATCCGGGAAGATGATCTCGCTGACGACGTACTCATTGTCGGTCAGCTTTCCCCCAAGAACTGCGCATGTCTCTATGTTCCTTCGAAGATTACCCTGACAATAATCTTTGAACTTACTCATCAAATCATGAGCCTGCAACCAAAATGTCAAAAAAAGGTGAGCGTAAACATTAATGAACACACATATATACCGAAATGAAAGACATACCACGCGCACAGTTTTAAGGGGCGGCGGCTCGAGAGGCACTGCTGGAGGAATACGTTGGCTGCTTCCAACAGGGTTGCTGCCAATTAAAAACATGTCATTACATGAAACAAAATAAAGTAAAAAAGTGGAATTAGCGTTCAACGGAATGAACTTACAATCGAAATGTCGTATCAGGTGCGTCAGAGGAGGATGACGCGGATGCTAAATGGGGTGATCGCCTCTCACCTAGGTTCAGGGCTGCCACCATGTCATGATGCCACTCGGCAGATTGCATATGCCATTGTTGTGCTATGGCCCACCTATCTTCTGCGAGCTTGGCCGCTTCTTGTATTTGGACTTGTTGCATTTGCAGCTGCTCTTGCATTTTGTGCATTTGGGTCATGGACATATGGTGGAGCTCCTCCATCCTGCTCATCCAAGCGAACGTCTCATCAGGCATCGAACTAAAATGAGATGCCTGAGGAGGAGGAGGTTGTTAAGGAAACGGGACTGAATGCCTAGGCTCTGACCGGGGTGGATGTGTTGCTTCCTTCTTTGACTTGCGCATCTATTCCCCTCCAGTTTGGGTGATCCCCATTCGGTCCACTAATAAATTGTTGTAAATGTCATTGACCGACTCTTCAATTCTAGGTTCCGTCTCCGGGATGGGGACCCCTAACTGCTCAACGATACTCTGGATGAGCCAGTTGTACGGCAGTGACTTCGCCGAGTTGTTGAGCACCTCTTGCATGTGGCTCAGGATGATATATCCGATGTCCACCTTTTGTCCCGTGAACACCTTCTCTAGCATATAGAGATCCATGCTGGTAACAAGGTCTCGATGCCCATTCCGAGGCAAAATTGTGTACGTCATTATCAGGTGGATCAATCGGGCTAAGGCATTCAACTCCTTGCCCTTTGGCTTGCTGTACTCGGCAACCTCGGGATCCTGATGCAACAATCTAATCACCTCTAACCCACGTCCTTGTTTGACGAATGGTGGCGCCCGAGCCATCTGATAATATTCATCGCTTGGCTCCTCCAACACACATCCAAGCATAATGTTGACATCATTGGCCGTGAGCCTAACCTCATGTCCAAAAATATATGTATGCACCTCTAATGGTTGGGTGGAGATGCTCAAATTTGCATAAAACAATCGTATAACTCGCTCGCCATAACTGCCCCTCATCCGGCACAACCCGGCTAACCCAGCAGCCTCAAGCATACGATCAATTCTCATCCCTGCGAATGAGTCCAAATCTACTATCTTGGACACAATAATTGTACGGCGTTGTATATCTTCTACGTACCGTGCTTTGCAATTCCGGTTCCAATATAGTTTCGACCTTGAACCCACTTGAACGGGTTGGAACGGGTCGCTGGAGCATCCGGCTTCTCCTTCTTCAGGCTCAGCGGTTTCTTCCACCGCCGCCACTACATCGGCTTCGAACGCCGCAGTTTGAACGGGTTCAACTGCCTCCATCGTTGCCTTCCCACGCTTCGAGGTCAATTTCTTAGTCCGGGATTGCATTCTGATAGTTGAGAGTAATTCAACAACCTGTAATATAATAACCCACACAACATGTCTAAGTTAGCATAACAGTTTTTTTTTTTTTTTTTTTTGGCGTCGAGGCCAAAATTGCCTGCACGCCGCGGCGTCGAGGCCAAAAATTGCCTGCACGCCGCGGAAATGTGTGACCGGCGCCGAAGACCCTCATAGAGACTTCGAAGAAACGCAGCAAATCTACCTCAAATCAACAGTCCATTTCCATTATCACAGACAACTATGAGAAAATCATCAACATATACACACAAATCTACCTCAAATTGTCGTCGGACGTAGCTCCTCTCCTCTCTTCATCGCACGCAGCTCCTCTCCTAGTCGCACGCAGCTCCTCTCCTCGTCGCACTCCTCGTCGCAAGTCTGTCGAGAGTTGCAGATTAGGGCTTGAAATTTGGGCGAAATTGGTTTAAGTATATATATATATATATTTTTTTTTTTTTTATTTCAAAATCATTTTGGCCTGGACGCCGCGGCGTGCAGACCAAAATTGCCTGGACGCCGCGGCGTGCAGGCATACATGGTGGGGCCATCAGCTTTTTTTAACGGACAGCGATGGTGCATTTGTCATTTTCACATACGTTGGTGGTTAACTTGTTAGAAAACATACCACACTGGTTGACTTGTCATTGATCGCAAACCACGATGGTTGATTTGTCATTTTCCCTAAAATCTTACACGTTCACTCTTTACTAATTAATTTATGTATAGTATTATTTTAAATATTTATGTCATACCCACTAATAGGAAAATTAACAAAATAACCTATGAACTATAAAATCAATGACAAATCAACCACATAATAATTTTCACTAATAAATAAAACACGCAATTATGATAAATAAAATGAGCAAATATCGTTATTACGTTTTCTGTTAAAAATTTCAATCTGTTTCCTAGCAAAAATGTCAAAGACTTACTTTTTACAATAGAAAATACTTTTTCTGCTTTATTTGTTGAATTCTTTGTCGTTCATCAGTGTAGCAAACAATGAATTTTTCGAATAATTTTTTCAATAGATCGGAAACATGTCTAGCTTGAAATACATTGATTTTTCAATAAACAGTTAACTGTTCCATTTCATACAAAAATCGATTTTGACTAAATTAATGTTTATACAATCAATTTTTCGGCTAGTTTTCTTAGTGGAACGGAAACATATCTAGCTTTGAGCACATTGATTTTTCAACAAACAATTAACTGAATTTTTTTTATTTTTATATCAAAATTGATTTCGAATATCTTAACATTTCTATAATATGTTTTCCGGAGAGTTTCTTTAGTGAAATAGAAAACATGTTTAGCTTAAACTACATTGATATTTCAACAAATAGTTAACTGAAAATCTTTCATTTTGATGCCAAATCTATTTCGAAGATATTAACTATAAATTTTTTATTTTAAAAAGACTTTTTCATTTTTAATGTTTCTTTCAACAAATTAACGTCGATATTTGCGTTGTTCATTTCTATAATTGAATGAAAATTGTTTAATGGTTGATTTGTCATTGATCCTATAGTTCAGTAGTTGTTTTGTTAATTTCCCCATAATAGTTTTATCAATATGTTGGATGATTATTAGAGGGAAACAAGTTATTTAGAAAATCAACTTCTGGAGTTCAGTATTGTCGTCAAAATCACCTCATGCGTTGAATTTTCTAACTTGTTTTTCTATAAAAATTGTCAAAAACGTTTTTATCAAAAATTGTTTCCCTATAGAAATTGCATGACAAAAAAGATTGCGTGATAATAACGTGATTTTTTATGATAACCCAAAGTATGGAGATTTAATTGCTAACGCTTATAAGTTCATGGAGTTATTTGGTTAAAAAAAACTCATAAATATAATTACTCTTCGTTCTTAAGTTTAAAGGATGATATAAATTTTATAATACATTAACAAAATTAAGTAATTTATTGATAACACATATCAAAACTTGTAGATTGTAATGTAATTTAAGTGTACTCTCTTATCATTTAAGTCAACTAATATTAGTTAAAAAAAACTAATTTATAGTAATTAACTAATTAAATTAAAGCAATTAATTCCTAAGTAGTAAGACTTACTAATTCAGGGAAAAACTAAAAGTACATTAACTATTTCAATAAATAACTTAAATCTGAAAATAAATGTGTATTTTATACAAGTTTTTCTAGAATTTACACATATTCTAACACTGAAATTGGACGTAATTATGACTAAGTTTGATTTATTTAAAAAATAATATATGATAATTAAGTGTTCGTATATTCTTAGATTAGGAAAAAAAATACATATTTTGATAAATAAAAAAATAGGATAATCAATAGAAAATTAAATAAAGTTTGTGAAATATAAAAATTCAAAATTAAATAAAATAATAATTATCAACATTAACGGTGAAATATAGGGTGTTTTTAACTAACGTTTTGAACTTTTATTTTTATTATTCAACACCTTAATGTTCAAAGTATTAGCAATAGATACCCTTATCGTTAGGAGGTCCGTTAAATGATGAATATTATATGCGGAGAGAGTATTTTATGTAGCGAAAGTAAGTATCCACTACGAAAATGATATTTTTTTCAACAGAAACGTGTCTTCCACTGTGAAAAATAAGTCATATTTTAAGAATTTTATTTTCACAGTGAAAGATAAATATTCACTGAGAAAAGTAAATTTCATTCAAAAAAACTTTATTTCTACAACAGATGGCAAATATCTGTTGTGGAAAGAGTAATTTTTACAAAATAATATCTGTCATTAATGGATCCCCTAATAATAAGGGTGTTTGTGGGTTACGGCTCAAATTTTGAAGTTTTAAATAATAAAAAAAATCCATTTTTCTTTAGTTAATATTGATAATTGTTTTAAATAAAATTACATAATTAAAGGGTAATTTAGTCAAAATACATTATTAATATTTTAAAGTTATGGACGCCCGCGTTGATTGTCATGTGACGTGGTTTACCACAACAATTCGGACACTGGAAACGCTCCGTCAAAGTTACCGCTTCTCCCTCTTTCTCCCTCTCTCAAAACAGTGATTTCCCTGCAAAATCGTGCGCATGGCGCCAACAAGGAATCTGGCTATGAGAGATGAAGAGAAGGCGAAGGATGATGATTCTCCCACTGCCAAAAGGCCTAAATTTGATCGGTTTCCTCTCTCCCGGTGGGAAGTCGCCGCCGCTGTTGGCGTTTTCTTGATCTTCTCCACCGGCCTTTTTTGTGTCTACCTTACAATGCCTGCAGCTGATTATCAGAAAATTAAGCTCCCACGTTCACTTTCGGATCTTCGTATGCTCAGGTAAGTACTGGTCTCTCTGGTTGTGATCGCTATTGTTTACTTTCTCAATATTTGAGCTGATTTCTCATGATTTTTAAGCAGGAACATTATTTTTGTTCTTAACTGTGAAATATGGTTTCTGTCAATTATCAATACGATAATTTTTATTTTTTTTTAAAATGCACAAATTTTAAATGTGTTAGAAAGGAAAACAAATTTGGAAGAGCTGGAATTATTTTTGAGGGTGTGTAATCCGAACTTCAAAATATCTGAGGTAAATTATAGATGCTATTCAAGGGATTAGTGATGTCTTTTATGCTTTTCGTATATTTCTGGAGAATTCTTGTTTGACATTGTAGGTTTATCATTCTGTAAATCATTTACTTTTCGTGGAAATTTCTTTTTGTTCCTCAACTTTTGTATCTGTTAAGAGAGATGCATCTGGCATTACTCCAGTTTCTCGATGCTTCTATGGCTTTTGAAATGGTTCCATTTGCTGAACAGTTCATATTTTATTGATTATTCATTTTTGTTTTGAAACTTCAAACAGAGATCATTTTTCGATGTATGCCAGAGATCATCCATCACAATTCAGTTTGGGTTATTGCTCCATTTACATATTCATGCAGACATTCATGATTCCTGGAACAATTTTCATGTCATTACTTGCTGGAGCTCTTTTTGGTGTGATTAGAGGCCTTCCACTGGTTGTCTTCAATGCAACAGCTGGCGCTTCTTCTTGTTTTTTTCTTTCCAAGTTACTTGGTAGACCTTTGGTTACTTGGTTGTGGCCTGAAAAGTTGAAATTTTTCCAAGCAGAGGTAAGGCAATTTCTTTTCCTATCTTTTCAAGAATTGGTTAAGAAATGATAATGTGTCCTAGATTAATTGATAATTTGTGCTTATGTTCTTATAATGGTCTCGATTCTGTGTCAATATCATCCTTGCGCAGATAGCCAAGCGAAGAGACAAGCTACTCAATTACATGCTTTTTTTGAGGATAACGCCAACCCTGCCCAACCTTTTCATCAATTTAGCATCACCTATTGTTGACATTCCATTTCATGTTTTCTTTTTGGCAACTTTCGTTGGCCTCATCCCAGGATCTTACATCACAGTGAGGGTAAGTTTCCAAATCATCTCATTGGGGATTTGATTTCTCTATGAACTCTCTTATCTTAGTCAGGGACATGCATTTTATCATGAACTAGGAGCTGTCAAATGCAGTTTTGAAAACTTTTTGCAGCTTTTTGTAGATGACTGTCACTGCTTTGTAGAATTTGAATGATTAGAACTGGTAACTCAGGGTTATCTGTCTCTACTGGTAGGGGTTGGATCATTGTTATTGTTATTATTTAAGCTTAGCTGTAATTACTAGTTTGAAATTTTGTTTTGAAGTGAGAAATTTGGCATTCGATTATTAAGTTATGTTCAGTATTGGTTTGGCCAATGAAAGAAAGTATCTGGAGCTTAATTACTCTATGAAAAACTAAATTTGTTGAAGCTACAGTAAAATAGCCTTGTCAAACAACACTGGTTTTGAATGCTCATTCTTGGCAAAATTTTTTAATTTCTGTTGTTGATTGAAAAAATGTCTCAGAAGTTTTGTGTATGTTCCACTTCTATGGTCTGTCTGGAAAACTTACGTTTATTTGATGGATCTATTTATTGCAAGCCAATTTCTGATAATCTTAATTCATA
The DNA here is from genome assembly GCA_022433065.1 of Begonia loranthoides. Lineage (NCBI taxonomy): Eukaryota > Viridiplantae > Streptophyta > Magnoliopsida > Cucurbitales > Begoniaceae > Begonia > Begonia loranthoides. Next base: position 1,546,863 of record CM039485.1, read on the forward strand.
GGATCAGAGTTTAACTCCTAGTTATCAGATCTTTTGTGAGTTGGCATTGAATCCTTGGGGATTATTTGCTAACCAAATCATCTGTTTCCACATTTCATAATATTCTCTTATCTCAATAAGCACATTTGTTTTCTTTTATGAGTGTAGATTATGAGTTTCTTTGGGCATTTCACTGATTACTCCTGCTTTTTTACCTAGGCTGGACTTGCACTTGGTGATCTCAAATCTATCAAAGATCTTTATGATTTTAAAACTTTGTCTGTGCTTTTCCTCATCGGTTTTATGTTTGTACTTCCGACCATTCTAAAGCGAAAGCGGATCTACGAATGAAGCTTCTGTCTTTGGATCTCTTTAGAGCCATTAAAAACCAGCTTATATCGTCTAATGAAGAACTGAGAAAGGTGAGGATAGACTCTTAAATGCAGATCAAATTGTTGGGTCGAGCAATGGAAAAGGTATGTAGTTCTACGACCCAAAAAATTATACAATTTTACTTCAAATAACCATCGCTGCATTTGGAAAATATATGGGCCAATTCTTTTGATTAATATTTTTTATCAAGAGTTCAATTCAATTACCTTATCATAGGAGTTCTGGTTCGAAGTTAACAAGGATCTGGAAGTCAGTGTGCATTGTTTTAGTCAATGTGACATCACTTTTGTGTGGTAACGCAAATATAGATTGACCACTTTTTTGTTTGGGAGTGTATCATAACTGTCATTTTAGTATAATATTGTCTGCTTTGTGTTGAAATTTGCACGATTTTGTTCTTGGAATCGCTCTAGAACGCGTTGTACTAGGTAAGGAAGAAACTTTTTCTTATAAATCATTAACTTTCTAGTCTTCTGAGCGATATGAGATTATGCATCTCTATTGGTATAGGTTGAGTCTTCATTTCTTAGATCGTCCTTACCTTTATATGATGGGCTGCCATGGGAAGCTATTTTGGCGTTGTTCGTTTTCTTGTTTTTCATGTAAAATTTTAATTTATTTTTCAAAACAGCTATTTTGGTTCTTTGAGTTTGGACAATAAACACGCTAGTATATGTACTGTCTTTGTTAATTTGATATTTCTATTGTTTATTTGCTTTCTTTTAATTGTACCGTCCACTGAAATTAATTTTGAGTCAAGTATCCAAAAAATAATAATTTGTGATTTATTTCACGTGATTTTAATAATAAATAATGTTATTTTTGTATATTTTAGTCTTTTTCACGTGTTTTTAATTATAAATAATGTTATTTTCATATTTTAGTCTTTGATGTATTTTCCTTGCCAAAGCAAGACTAGTGGTCTAAATTGCTAGAGCAAGACAGAAAGAATAGCAATGGTTTCAACGAGGGCTGCCAACTAACCACTGACTCTAGTTTCTACTAGAAGCAAAAGGATTTACGGTATGAGATGTTTTAATCTAATTTTTAACTTTTCATATGATTTCTTACTTGATTTTGAATTTTATTGTGCGATTGACAAAGTTTGAAATCTTTAGAGAATAGATTGATAGAGTTCGAAATCGGATCAAAACACTTTATTTGATGAAAAATGTGATATATACATCTTGGATTTAACAGATAAATTAATAATAAGATCCAAGTTGCAAACGGATTGAATGATTAAGTTTTCTTTTTCAAAAAAAATATATGTGTGGTAGCCTGCTTAGTGAATATCAGGAAAGTCCCAAGTGTGAATCCGGCATATATCAGTGGAGGTGCACAATCTCACATCGCTTGAGAGAATATAAAATACATAATTTATAAGTAGGATATTTTTTTTTATTTAGTACAATATGTTTTTTATTAATCCTAAGAATAAAAGCATGCAGATTTTAGTGCAAATCAAATAATATTATATTAAGAGTACCAGAAAATTTGCAAAATAGGTCCAAGAACTATGTTCTTAAAAAAATAGGTCATTTGGTAAGAAATGCAAAGGGGGTGGTTAATGTATGGTAGACATTTCAATGAATATGATGCATTAACAAATGTGGAAGGCAAAACGTGTATTAATTTTAATACGATGACCTGCTCACTGCAATTTTATATATATATATATATATATACACGCTACAGACGGTGATGATAATTGGTGGAGCTTAGCAGAAACGCCATTTTCAATCCATCACCTTCTCCCAGGCCACTTCTATGGATTCTTCAGCCTCTTCCTTTCGTACCCAGCTTCCGGCGAAGAAACACCGCCACTCTCGGCGGACTTCTTCGTTTTCCTCCATTTCGTCGTTCTCGTCTTCCTCTTCTTCTCTTGAATCGCCTTACTTCCCTGACGACTCTCCGATCAGCCACGCCGTCTCGTTCCGCCGCTCCTCCGGCGTCCCATTTTCCTGGGAAAATTTTCCAGGAATTCCCAAGAACCAAACAGCCCTCAAGAAAGAGAAAGCCTCCCTTGCGAATCTCCCGCTGCCTCCTCCGACTTTAACTCCACCAACGTCGAAAAGATTTCACTTCGGACTGACGAAGAAGATGGCCCAAACAGACCCGTTCTACGCTGCTTTAGTTGAATGTTCGAAGGACGAAGATCATCAACCAAACATAAGTATTCCCGACGGCCCAAAGGCTTCCCGGAGCATAAGCGACAGAATAAGGTTGATCAACCTTTACGCTTCCTGCAAAAGAACTTGTGCAGTCTACGAGTCAACATCATGCATTCAAAGATCTTCGAGACCAAGCTTCCACGGCTACGATCTTATCAACAAACCCGCCGGCCAATCCCCCCGCCGGCAGTAGGATTGCCAAGCTCATCTTACCATTGCAGCTAAGCATGAGTGCAGCTAAGCATGAGTAGTTACCATCCATCCTCTTCATTTTAACCTAATACCATGTAAGTTCCATTCTCCTCAAAATGACAGTAGACGAGTTAAATTACTTCAGTGTTTATCGTATTTTATTTGATAATTAACATAAAATTATCTTTTTTCATTAAATGTAATTAGATATTTATATTAATATTTAATTAAAGGATAATTATCAATATTAACCCTGAAGTATGATATCTTTTAACAGACACATTGAACTTTTATTTTTATTATCTAACACATCAAAGTTTGAGACGTTAGCAACATATACCGTCACCGTTAAGGGTACGTTAAATAACGAATATCATCTGCGAAAATTATACTTTTCACAGTGAATACTTGTCTTTCGTTGCGTATGGAAATTACCCTTTACAATGCAGAAAATACCATTTTCGTAGCGTTGATATCCGTCATTTAACGAACCCCTAACAATATAGGTGTCGGTTGCTAACGTCTTAAACTTTAAGGTGTCAAATAACAAAAATAAACGTTCAAAACATCAATTAAAAAGAGTTTATATTTCAGTGTTAATGTTAATAATTATCTTTAATTATACATAGAGTCATTGTGAAGCGATTAAACGTGCGTTGCTTTAGATAGAATACGTTGAAATTAAGATGAGCCCGCCCATGTGGTAGCAAAAATTTGTGGATCACATCGAAAGATGATATATTTTGTATTTTATTATTATTGTTGTTTTGAATTATTATCTAATTTTGATTGTCAGATTAAAATAAACAAATAATAATGTTTATTGGACTTAAAAATTCTGAATATAATTACCCAAATATTCATTTTTTATTTTATTTTTCAGGAAAAAAAAACAAATTTCTATAACTATTTTAGAGCAATTTCCCAGCAATTATTTTAAAAAAAAATATCAATTTATGCTGAAAAAAGAGGTTCGTCTTTTCCACTTTTATTTTTTATTTTTATTTTCTTCTATAGATTTTAAAAAAAGAAATAAAAGTAAAGGCGTGCTCCTTTATTTCCAATTTTTATGCAAGTGGGGTATGAATAATGAGGAGTAGTCATGATTAAAGAACCCCTTTATTTATTGCTTTTAATAATAATAATAATAATATTATTATTATTGTTGTTAAGGTAATTAACCAAAAAAAAAAACAATGAACTAACAAATTCTAAATAAATTTTACTAAGAAATAAAATATTAAATAATAAAAAATGAACGACGTAAATATTGTGGTCACGTGTTCCATTAGAAATGTGAAAATATTCTTAATGTAGTTGATAATTATCTTTCGTTGCGAAAAACACTTTTTCGATACCTTTTCCGCTACAAAAATTTTTCTTTTCACAATGGATACTTGTCTTTTGCTGCAAAAAGTAAATTCGCAGTGGAATCGTACATTCCACTGCAGAAAGCAAGTTTTTGAATGGAAAATACCCTTTTCATAGTGAATATTACCTTCTACTTCGGAATATATGTCCCTAAAATAAGACTTACTTTCTGTAGTGAAATGCGTGTTTTCATTATGGAAAATACTTTTTTCACAACATATATTTGCATTCTATTGCGGAAAATAAGTATTTGGAATAAAATTTACTTTCTGTAGCGGGAGACACATTAAATTTTTAACAAAAAATGTGACAGCGATGCTTGCGTCGGTCATTTTCTATAATTCAATATTTTATTTATTAACGATAATTATTTAGTGTTTATCTTGTTACTGACGTCATAATTCAATATTTATTCTATTAATTTTCCTTGTATATATAATAATGGTTAATATGATGCATATGATTTCTTTATTTTCAGAGCATTAATGAGTTCCTTAATCGATGTGATTAAATTATGAATAAATTGCATCGTGTACTTGTAAATTAAGGAAACTAATTTGATTATAGTACTGCAACTTGCTAATTTTTTTTATTAATTAACTTAATTAACCTTTAATATGGACTTTCAAAGTTCATATAATATATATACTTGTTGGGTTCTAGCAATACAAAACTGTGCACTAGATAATTTTATAGAATGAATAGAATCTTTGAAATCATCAATAATATTAAGAATAAATTAAAATTTTGACTCCCACCTTAAAAATTATTTATAATTGACTTTCTCATAGTTTTATTAACACAAAACAGACTTTAACCTTTTGATTATCAATAAATATAGTCCTGTCAATTTATAATCAGTTAAATCCATTACATAAAATGCGGGAGACCGACTTTCTTTTTAACTCTAACTATTCTCGTATGTTCAAAGACGATAATTCTCAATCGTTTTTTTTTTCACCCATATGCTATAATACTTCCATATGCAATCACGAAACAAATATTTTTACATGTCGCTACATTTATAAACGACAAGAGGATCATTAATTTCACCTAAACTATAGTTTAAGCTATAGTTTAATATTATTAGGAAATTTAAATGTAATGTCGTCACGTGATCACAATCGTGGCATTCTAGCGATGAGTCATGATTTTCTATCATGTTGTGGTTTAATATTTTAATGTTGTCATTATGCATGTAATGTTATGCATCAATATGATAACATTATGTCGTATAGTGTTGTGACATTTTGCATGTAACATTATGTTGTATAATTGATAAATAATTGTCTTGAAGCTTGTCTTTATCTTTTAAAATTTTCAACCACTAAATTCAAAAAGAATAAAATAATGTCCCCATTGTCAATATTTATTTGAATACCCTTTACCAAAATCATATATTATATAGTCTATGGTGAATGCCTTCCAAAGAAGGGAAGACATAATGATGTCGGCCGTCACGTTGAAATTAAAAACTATAGTAATTATCAACCAGAATTAGATGTCCATGGCCACTTATCATGAAGAGTGACCCAACACTATAAAGTCATGGTTATATGAAATGAACTCATGACCACTAATATTGTGACTCTAAGAGATGAAAGAGAGAGAACGAGACTTGAGATCTGATAAAATTGTACAAAAAATTTCATGGTTTAAAAGTACAATTTAGATCATGAATTTAAGCATTTTTTTAAAGCTGACATCTCGAATGTTTTTTGAACAAATTGGACCTTGACATTTTGATCGCAAATAAATCAATCCTCGTCCGTTGTAAATTTTGCTTAATTGATCACGTGTTGTGCATGTGACGGTTTTAACTTTTTGACCCACGATTTGGAAGGACATGTATCGGTTGTGACAACGATGAACTTAGAAGAGTTTATTTGTTTGCCATCAAAAGATTTTTTTTTAATTTTAAGTAATTAGAGTAATAAACTAAATAATTACTTACTGATAATTACAAACATGAATAGGTTGAGTTTTTTTTACAAGGAAGAGATAAGGCAAAGGCTCTCAAAATGTACTTGGCCCAAAAAAAAGCCCACAATATATATATTTTTTTAAGAAAACAATTTGATAATTTATTATATAGAATAGAGCAATTAACAAAATAAATTATGAACTATTGAATTAACGACAAGTCAGATATTAAAATAATTTTGGGTATGAGAAATGAAAAAGGCAAACCTCGCAATCAGGTTTTTTGTAAAAAAATAGCGAATCAAACGCCGCAGTCATGTTTGTTTCTTAAAAACGTCGAAGGGACGTCACATGGAAACCTTACAATATAAAACCTTTTCTTTCAAGAAAAGGTCAGTAAGAAAATGGTCAATTTGAAGTTAGACATTATGAGAAATGGCATGACTACAAGAGACCAGAGACAAAATAGAGAACGACCTTACCCGAAAGAATCAAATCGCCAGCCCATTTTCAATTTAAATTTATTAATTAGCAATGGAAGTATTAAACATTTAATTACAAGGCAGGGCCCAACAACTGTGGGTTTAACAAATCTAACAAATGATATCGGATAATATTATAATATAATACAAATAAAATAATTGTGTGGAAAAGTAAAATAGAGATTACAACTTCTTAATAATAAAGTTTACCACTTTACCTCACAAAAGTCTTTCAAAATAAAATTATTAAAGAAAAACTGAAAATAAAGTAAAATCCACTAAATTTAATTATGATTCAGCAACTGGAAGTTTTGCTGATAAAACCCTGAAAAAGTGTTATTAGAGATGAGTTGACTAACTTTAATAAAAATTAGGTTCAATTTACAATAATTTATTTAAAATAATGTTTAAGCATGCATAATCTTAAAATTTGAATTTCATAAATTCATTTAAAAAAATTTATACAAAGGATACATGTTTAAAACAACTCACTAATATGTAGTACGTAATTAAAATAGACTATTGTTATTTTAAATAAAAATCTCAGTGAAAATAGAACTACTCACGGATTTCAAGTACACCACGTCATAGACATACCACAAAAAAAAAAAAAAAAAAAACAATGCTTGACAATCGCGAAAGTTACATAAATGCTCTGATCAGATTTAGAGTTTTGCGTCTAGAGACATGACATATACAATTGTTTTATTACTCTAATTAACAACAAACAAACACTTCCTCTCATGGTCGAATGGACGTAAAATAAAACAGACACCAATAATCTCTATTCACAGAAACCTCCAATTTTCACAGCGAAAATCGACACCTCCTTTGTAACCACCGTCAGAATAGCTGACATTTAAGGTTGAATGGGGAAGGAGATTCCCAATTACCCACAATGCCAATTGGAGCTCGTGGAGGTGTTTCCCAAAATCGTCTCCCCTAATTTTATTTGTTTATATTTTTTTGTTTGGCAGGTATTACAGGAACTAAGTCAATGAAAGACTTGCTTTTTGAAAATGATTTATTTATGGGACAGCAAACTTGAACAAATCAAATTATTGGCACCATTTCATCGCACCCCTGATGTCTCCGGCAGTTGTAAATTCCCAACTCTGGATCACCACTCCAAGTCCATTTCCTTACGTTAAACAATCTCGCGCGCGCTGTCGAAGATCCATTACAAGTTTGATTATTTGCTCGGCTGCGGCTGCATCGGAGTCCCACATTGCGATTTCTGACAGAAGCAAACATTCGATTGGGTTTGCCAAGTAAAGGTCGTTTGGCAGCTGATACTCTTGACCTTCTTCAGGTATATTCTTCCCTCTATAGCTTTGAATCCTCGACTACTGTTCAACTGGAGAAGATAAACAGCTTTATATCGGGTTCTCCGTTTGCAAAAGCTAACGACGTCGCCGGATTTTATGTTCTTCTCCTTCACGAACCAGCTCCAACCTTTGTCAGCACGTAGCTCTGGCTACTATTCCAGTACAAATACCTGAACCGCCCAAATAAGAACAAATTAGGGTTTGTAGCAAATTCCACAGGGTTATGTTTTGTTTTTATTCAATATTTGATTTGACGTCGCTAGCTTTTGCTAACGGAGAACCCGATATAAAGCTGTTCAGGTTGATATTGATATTTAAACAGTAGTCGAGGATTCAAAGCTATGGAGGCAAGAATATACCTGGAAGAAGGTCAAGAGTATCAGCTACCAAACGACCTTTACTTGGCAAACCCAATTGAATTGCTTCTTTCGATATCGCAATGTGGCACTCTGACGCAGCCGAGCAAATAATCAAACTTGTAATGGATCTTCGACAGCGCGCGCGAGATTGTTTAACGTAAGGAAATGGACTTGGAGTGGTGATCCAGAGTTGGGAATTTACAACTGCCGGAGACATCAGGGGTGCGATGAAATGGTGCCAATAATTTTGACTTGTTCAAGTTTGCTGTCCCATAAATAAATCTTTCATTGACTAGATCCTACCGTGTCTAACTTCAAATTAACCATTTTCTTAATGAGCTTTTCTTGAAAGAGAAGGTTCTATACAGTAACGTTTCCATTCCCAGTCATTTTGACGCTTTTAAGTGAAAAATGTTACTATAGTGTTTGCGTCGGTCTTTTTTTACCGAAAATGTGATTGCAGGGTTTGGTTCATTCATTTTTCATAGTTTGATATTTTAGTTAATTGCGAAATTACTTTAAGATTTAATTTATTGTTGATACATAATTTAAGATTTTTTTTTATTAATTCCCCTATAGAATGAGTTAATTTTATATTTAAAATGAAAAATAAAGATAACATTTTAAAATCATTCTAAACATTTTTAGAAAAAAATAAAACACATTTCCGCTAATTAAAGTGTTGATGTCTGCTAGTTGGCACGAACAAGGAGGACATATGGGATACGATTTTTAACAGAAAACGTAATTGCAAGATCTGTCTGGTTTATGTTTTATAATTCAAAATTTTATTTATTAGTAAAATTAGTTTAAAGTTTAAAATTAGCAAAATTAGTTTCCATATTGTCACGTTTCAATTCCATGTCCTTTTGACGTTTTAAACCGAAAAACGTTACTACAACGTTTGCATCAGTTCTTTTTTTACTAAAAATGTGACTGCAAAGTTTGCCTTATTTATTTTTCATAGTTTGAAATTTTCGTTGTTTGCGAAATTACTTTAAGATTTGATTTATTGTTGATTCAATACTTTATGATTTTTTTGTTAATTTCCCTACGGAATGACTAGATCTTTATATTTAGTTAACTTCATATTTAAAATGAAAAATAAAGATAACATTTTAAAATCATTCTAAACATTTAAAAAATAAAAATAAAACACATGTCGGCTAATTAAAGTGTAGATGTCCGCGAGTTGGCAAGAACAATGTGGACATCTGGGATATGATTTTTAACAGAAAATATGATTGCAAGATCTGTCTGATTCATTTTTCATAATTTAGAATTTGATTTATTATCGAAATTAGTTTAAAGTTTGACTTGTCACCGACTGCGAAGTTCAAAGTTTTTTTTTAAATTTTTATAAATTGCCAAAATTCAGTGAAATATGGTGAGTCATGCAGAAATAAAAAATAATAATTTAGTGAAGAAAGCAAACAAAATTAAATTAAGTAATTGCTGTGGACAACGATATTATTTTATAATTAGTAAATATTATTTTAATTACAATATTTAAGATTTTATTTACTTCCTAAAGAGAGGATATTGGGTATCAGCCGAGCTCCGGGACAAAATTCCAAGCAGCAGGTGTTGGATGATTTGAGATTTTCCTCTCTGAGATGGAAGCTGATGTTTCCATCGCAGTGATTGAGAAACCCTAGTTATTCTCTTCTTTTGGATCGTTTTCTTTCTCTTCGCTGAGTGATTGAGGATCTGAATTGCAAAATATGAGTCACTTTCTTGCCTTTCTTCTGCTCTCTCTTTTGTCTGCATTCTGCAGGACTGCAGCTCATGTTGTGCTCGTTGGGAACAACGTCACTCTTTCTTTTGACGACGTGGAAGCTAATTTCGGTTTGTTGTTCTCTCCAAATTTTCTTTTTGAATCTTCGCAAATTCCAGATGGGGATATTTTTTTAGAAATGAGTTCGTAAACGAGTTTTTTTCTGACATGAGTTTTTGTTTTTTTTTTGTATCAAACTGGTTTTGATAATCGATCTTGTGTTTAGAAAAGATGCAATTACAATCAAAATTTTGAATTACGTTGTTTAAGGTTAATATAATTGTACAGGTCTTCCGTTCAATATGTTTAGGTTAAGATAGCTGCCTCAATTTGATGGTATGTTTTTTTTCTTTTTCGGAAGATTGGGAAACCATTTGAATGCAGATTGTGATGTTGGTGTGTGTTTGGCCCTGGTGAATTTTTTTGCGTTTCTTAGTGAATCTAATGCGATTCCTCACACTGATTCTAATTTTAATCCAGCTCCAGCAGTTAAAGGAACTGGGGAATATGGTAGGTTGTATTTGGCTGAGCCTCTTGATGCATGCACTTCGTTGACTAATGGATTGAATCAAGCTTCAAATACTAGTCCGCCTTTTGTTCTCACTATCAGAGGAGGATGTAGCTTTGAAGATAAAGTTAGAAGAGCACAGAAGGCTGGGTTTAAAGCTGCAATTATTTATGATAATGTTGAAGACGGCACTTTAGTTGCAAGTAATCACCTTTTCCTAATTTAACCTCTGCCATCTCAAATATTTTACTGATATCCTTCCTGAAAGTGTTAACAGTTTTCATTTTGATAATTCTTTTCTCGATGTAAGAAATTGAAATTGTAGAATAAGTATTGATACAAAATCTGTGGAGAAATTTTCTGTTAAATTATATTATTCCATCTATTGATGCTGGAAGGATTCTCACATAAATAGTAACATTGTCAGGTCAAATTTTCTCGTACAATTGTTTTTTATTGGGAGGATGATATCAAATTTTTCCTGACCTGTAATTTAAGAACCTTTTTGTAACACCAAGGGAGAAACAGAGAGAGTAGACTCAAAGTTGGATCTCTTCAAGTTGAAGTTCTTCAAATCTCTAGCTGAATTTTTTTATTTCAGTGATGATACTATATTTTGGACTCGCTACATTTGTTCATGAAAAATAAAGGATTCTTTAGCATTAACTGCATAGAGTCAGAAAATTGTCCTAGTGAAGTTTCTTTGTGGCTGACCTTGTTTTCTTTATCTACATAAATAAAAATAAATTCTTTGTACTAATAATCTTGAAATTACAGTGGCTGGGAGTTCTGCTGGTATTAAGATACATGCTGTTTTTGTTGCGAAAGCATCTGGTGAGATTTTGAAAAAGTATGCCAGTTTTGCAAATAACATGGAGGTGTGGATAACCCCAAGCTTTGAAAACTCAGCATGGTCGATTATGGCAATTGCTTTTATTTCTCTACTTGCAATGTCTGCAGTATTGGCTACATGTTTCTTCATTCGTAGGCATCGTATTAGACGAGAACAACCTCAAGCTCCGCATGTTCGTGAAGTTCATGGCATGAGCAGACGTTTAGTGAAAGCAATGCCAAGTTTGATATTTACATCTGTTGGAGATGATAGTTGTACTTCAACAACTTGTGCCATATGCCTTGAAGACTATACTGTTGGCGAGAAGCTCAGAATTTTGCCATGTTGTCACAGTAAGTTTATCTTGCCATAAAATTCTATCTATTTGAATATTCACATTAATATCTTTCTGTTAGAGTCAAAACACAAGTTTGAGGAGGTAGCAAAATTTCTATTAAATTATTAAGTGCCACATTTACTCTTAACACATTTATTAATGACTAATATTCAGGTGTAATTTATATTTGACTCTAAAAGGCAAGACCTCAACACCATGTCAATTACTCTATTTAAAGATAAAGACAATCTAAATAGAGTGCTATAAAAGAAAAGATAATATATGTTTGTGGTTTTAGGACACTTTTTCTCTACAAAGTTGTAAATTCCATTTTCAAATCACAAAATAAATCTTTATAAAAATTTAAGGTTGACCGACAGTCAAACCACACTAGAAGAGACGAGGAGAGGTTGGCTTCTGCTGGGAGAGAAAGAATGGAAGATGGAGAACTTTGAGATTGTGATGGGAAGGGATTTCGTGGGCAGAGAGACATGGAATTGAGAATAATATTCATTCTTTGCCGCAAAACAAAACCATGGATGGAAATTGGTCATTTTACTTAGTTGATTCTTCTTAATCTGTTTATAGGCAAGATACCAAAGGGTTGCTAGTTTTTTTGAACCACACTTGGAGTTTTGTTCTGAGGCAACTGTTGAATCATAGCAGAATGCTATGTCAGTCTTAAAAACTTTTAAGATGTTTTAGAAACACACGCACAAACACCTTAGATCATTATATTCAGCTCAAAATTTTCTCACATTATTTTACTTTGCATTGTAATCTTGAAGACTTGGTGGTCAATGCTTGGCATAACTGATACGTGGCATTTAGTCTTAGACTAAAGCACCTTTGTTTATTTTTTGCAGAGTTTCATGCTTGTTGTGTAGATTCTTGGCTTACTGCGTGGAGAACATTTTGTCCAGTATGCAAGCGCGATGCAAGAACCAGGACAGGTGATCCTCCAGCTTCAGAGTCCACACCATTGCTTTTATCCAGCTCTGGTTCGTTGGGTTCCTCTTCTATTTTGTCTTCTGTAAGATCCTCCATATCCTCTGCCATACATATAGGCCCGGCTTCACCACCCTCCCTCTCACTTTCCCGAAACCAATCTCTCTCGAATAGTCCTTACATTCTAAACACTCTTAGATCCTACCGGATTTCACCATCTTTGAGTGTGAGCAGAAGCTCTGTAGACTTGAGAAATGCATCTTCCCATAGAACTTATGCTTCTCATTTGGTTTCACCTTACTCATCTGGCTACCCTTCATCTCCTCTTCATGCAAGATTCCTGTCTTCGAATATTCGAAGCCCGAGCAATTCCTCGTCAAGCTTCATTGGTTCTTCTAGCCACCAACACAACCCTTTGCGATTAAGTGAATCAGCTGCAAGTTTTTCTCCTTTTACTTCAGCTCAATCTCTTCCAGAATGCTGATTCATATGATGAAAGGAATTGTATGTAAGTTATGCTTAAGCTTTGGAGAAAGAAGGGGACCGAAAATAGAGCAGACTGGGTCTCATCTTTAACGATAAACCTTTGGAAATTGACGATCAGTTTCCAACATCTTGATTTGGTCATCAGATTTGCTGTGTTCAAGCCTGAGTTTCAAGTTTGAAATGGAAGTAGAGATGTAAATTATGTAAGATTAGAAGTGGATGATTACTTTTGAGCTGGAATTATTGGTTGTGGAACTGTTCTGATGAGTGTAATAAGAGGGTACATAACAGTGAATGTAGTTTGATGCCTAACCTGTTGAATCTTTTCGTCTGTGTGGAGCTTTTCCAAGTTTATGCTACTTGGATCATTACCTTGAAGTAATGTTTTACTAGCGTGAAGATACAAAAAATGGAGGGGATATCCAATACATAGAGGAGATTATGCTCAAATTTCTATTTAGATGATGAGGAATGGAAGAGGAGGCAATAAGGAATTCAATGATTGTGAAATTAGGTAAATTGAGTTCAGGATATAAAAGTTATGCAAATCCGAAGTTATTACTTTGATTAAGCAACATCTAATAATAATGTAAAAACCTATTTGGTTGCTAAATTCAATGATTTTAGAACTCGAAAGTATTTAAAAGACTTCTAATAGTTGCATAAAATTTAAGATATTTGATATTTTTATTGTTCTAATAATATGATGTGGCACGACAGTCTATTATGTGAAGACTAGAATAACTTATGTAAGGGTCCAACCCATAATAGTGAAAGTGCACAACCTTATATTGCTTGAGATAGTAGAAAATGCATGATTTATAAGTAAAGTTCTCTTTCTTGCTTAGTTGTACAACGTATTTTGAGCTAATCCCAATAACAAAACCGTTCGAGTTTCGATTAAAAAGCAGACAATATTATACTGAAAATACTAGAGACATTATATGTTAAAACAAATTTAAAACTTTTTTCAGTAAATTTATTATATTTCTAACACTTGCCATAAAATATTTTGTCAAAAAATAAAATTATTTACAAGTTATCCACTATAATACCAAATTCGAACTCGAAAAGAAATTTTCATGGTGTCTTCTGTCTTCTATTCATTAAAGTTCTTAGAAACTGTCTTTACAAACAAATTTTCGACAATTTGTTTTTGTTTCATGTTCGTTGTATTCGTATTGATTATCGGATTGCGATGAAGAGAGGGTTTAACCTTTCTTTCTTAAAGGAACAAGCTACAATGATCAACACAAGTTCATAAAAAGAGCACGAGTACAGGCAGGAAGGCGTGCATTGTCTAACAAAATGGTCATCAAATATGCACATGTTTTAAGGATCTCTACATCTCTCATCCAGAAACAACTCATAATAATCTTAGTGTAATTCAGAAATAAATAGCAACATCTAATCTTCCTTCTCTCCACTTCTATGGTCATTGTTTCTAACCTCAGAAAGAGAACCACCAGCTCGATCAACAGGCTCTGCCCCGACCTGAAGCGGCTCATCATCACTGTCGCCGTTGATGGTCCTAATGACCATCAAAATTCCAACTAGAAAGACGATTATATACACTGTCCTGATGCCAATGAGGGAGTTGATGTAACCAAAAAATGATGGACCAGCCAATCTATGCTGTAGAGTTCTTCCTTCTCTGTATCCTTCGAGGAACTCCGAAACTTGGGTTGCCTGGTTGTCCTCTGAAATGTTTTCTGACCCAATAACCTGTAGTATGAATTGGCATCGTAATCGAGTAAATCATCTTCTGACATTTATGAACACGACAAATTTTTTACGAAGTACTGATAAGAAGAATTTGCCAATCATTTTGTATATACACTAAAAACCATGCTACTTCTGTAAATTTTGCATGTACATCTCACAAACACACTCTCCAAGCAAATGCTTAAATCAAAACAAACATGCTGCAAATCTCACAAACACACTTTCCGCGAAAATGATTAAACCAAAACAAATATATAGAATACTAGTCTTTTTGTTCTAACAAGGGACGCATTTTATTTTTTGGATGTTAAATACCATTGGATGGGTTACTTTTCATTAGCATTGGAAACACATCACTTTATGGCAGGGTAACATTCACATATGAATGAATATTCCACTTATTTGATGAGACGCTTAAGAGATTATCTATGGTTATGAATAGTTTTATCAATCTGGGCATGGATGTTCTTATCTGGGCAATTTCTTTTATAAAACTTTTGGTTCTCGTGACTTACTGATAAGTATTCTTCGTTTCCATCCCAAACAACCAGTTTTGGTTGTGCCGTCTTCCTATTAGCCCCGAATGTTTCAGCAAACTCTTCCCACTGCTTAATGCCAACATATCCAAATATCAAGTCACGATTGGCAGATGCACCCGCCTTTAGTAACTTAATCAGATTTTTGGTCTTATCATCAGCCTCATCCTTCACAAGTGCGAGTACGATTT
This sequence comes from Begonia loranthoides, assembly GCA_022433065.1. Lineage (NCBI taxonomy): Eukaryota > Viridiplantae > Streptophyta > Magnoliopsida > Cucurbitales > Begoniaceae > Begonia > Begonia loranthoides. The sequence goes on from CM039485.1 coordinate 1,562,404, forward strand.
TCCTCTCTTCTTCTTTCAATAGCTTTAGTGTGTCATAATTTATTGGTACGACAAGAGGGAGAAGACTTTGTTTAATAAACTCTTCCAAGAATTGATCTGCAAATGTAGAAAAGAAACATAGAATATCTAGTGAGATAATGAAATGAAAGAAATATGAAGAATTGAAAGTAAACACCAGAGGGACTAAAATCAAAGATGCGGAAAGATATGAATTAATAAGAGACGTAATTTGGAGAGGATATTGGAATAAGTGAGAATTTTTGGACGTGATTGACCAGATAGAACTGAGAAAACAATATAACAACAAATGTTTTACATATCATTTTTGAGTTCAAATAATACTTATAATACTGATGGGCAACATCGCTTGTTGCTTATGAACCCCATTTTGTCTATTCAAGGAGACTTGGCTGCTCAGATCATTAAGGTAGCAGATCAGATTCTAGAATTACATTCCAAAACTGGCATCCCTATTTATCAATGTATTTATAATTTAACGAGGTATCCTTCTTCTGATAGGATATTTGTTTCCTAGTTTTCTTTTTATAATTCTAGTAGTTATAATATTACTACATGCCCCAGATTAAGAAGATGATGAATCAAGGGCATTAAGATCAGCAGAAAGAACAATATTATTGCAAATCTTCTTCAAAATGTGATATAAGATCAAATCCGCCAAAGGATTATATGGTATATACAAATATTACAACTCTAACTAACAATCAGCTAAAAGCAGTAGTTTTTTTATAGGGATTATCACACTGTTGACAGTCTCACAAAGAAAATAGAATCAAACACATACACATTCAACACGCTTTCATTCATAAAACAGAAATTACACAGAGCAAACAGAGATTCGAGGGTTTACTCTCCCTCCCCATACCAAACTGGAAAATTTCAGATAATAACCGTAATAATTCTTTTCTCTCTATCCACCATTTCTTCCTTAATTCAAACTAAAAATTACCCATAACATATTACCTAAATTACCCTTAATAGAATATATTATTTTCCTCTCTTACATCTTTCATAAAATAAAGTAATTGTAGGTCTTTCCTTCCTAACAGTTTCCTAAATGATGGCATCAAATTCTTCAGAAGATCTATAAATGTTTATAAGTTCAACTTGGATCACAAAGATGGGGATTGAAAGCAACAAAATTTCATCACTTTCAGAATATGGGTTGGAAGTTAATTCAATAACAAGAAGCTAAGAAGTATCCTAAATATAATAACTTTTATAGAGGTAAACAAGATATGTTGGTATACACTAACCTTCAAAGGGGCCATAAAAAATGTTTTTCTCATTGTCATAGGCAGGATTGATAGATACTAATGCAGGAACTTTGTCAAAATCATAGGACACCATTACATTCTCCGAGAAATCCTTAGCCACAGAAAACCATGCCTTCTTCTTGTACTTCACAGCTAATTTTGAGATAACTGACTCACTCAAGCCAAAGCCGATATTGATAGGGAAAAAAGTGCCAGATGCTTCTACAAAGTCCTTGATAGCTGTGTCTGAATCAAGACTAATGACATCAGGAGCAACAAATTTCTTTAGGTATCTCACAAGTAAATCTGCTTTCCTTGGTCCACGATAGTCGCTAGGGATGCCATGCATAAAGATTTTCAATGTAGGGTATGCACTGTATCATAACGATGTTTTATCATCATCCATCGAAATTTAACAAATTCAGTGTTACTAAAATTCATAAAATTTATTAGGCTTTAGCAAATTTAGTGATACTTAGATACATAAAGTTGATAAAGAATAAAATACAGAGAAAAAATGTCAATAACATGGTAATTGGGAAAAAAGATAAGTCGAATCAATGACCAATTACATTGGAACCCATTGATCAAAGAGAACCCTAACATCATTCTTTTAATTAGACTGATTCCATTGTCGGGGAACATTTTGTGCATCACAGAAAAAACTGTGCCACTGAAAATAAAAGTAATAAAAATCAGGCACATACTCAACATCATATTTTTTAGCAAGACCGGTAAATTTTTCGGCGTTTACTTTTGCTATCACTATAGGTTCCTTCAAGCCAGCAAGCAAAGGAGCAGCAGCATCTAACTGCGACATAAAATATGAAGAAGTTAAACTTCTCAAAATTTAGAGCAGGATCTAGTTATGGGAAAAATTTAAGAAATGGCTATTTGCCATGGTATGAAAGAAGCAAATCTTGATAATATAGGATAACACACTTACACCACAGTGTGCTTGATTGAAACTATGAAATAGTCAGTAAATTTTGATTTCAATCATAAATCAATCATTAAAGTAAACAATTAATGTACAAATCCAACTTGTTCAGCCAATAAAGCAGATGAAAAAACCTCCATCTGCTCATACTCCATGTTGATTAAAAAAATAGTGAACAAATAGCATGAATATCGTGATTGTAAAGTTACTAAGGAAACTTCCCAACCTTCAGAACAAAGTGAAATCCAAGGAGGCAAAATAAACAAGAACAACCACTCTTCACCCATAAAGTCACGAGTCTTTAAATTCAGTAAGGAACAGGCAAGTTTCTAAATACTTAAAATAAATCAATTCGTCTTTTGAATGTGAACCCAAGTGATCTGACTAAAAGTTTATGCTTAAAGTTTCAAATTTCATGCGAAAGCACTAATTCTGTGTGTGAAATAATATCACTCTAATCAGTCGCCCGTGGGAAAAATAATCATAGAAATATCATTGATGTCGAAGAAAACATAACAAGTGAAATTAGTTAGACAAGCCATTAAAAGCATTGGAGAATAATTATGCCAATACATTTAGAATATCAAACCCAATCGCAAACATGTAAAACGTCAGAAACACTACACAGCCATACATCCATATAATTTTACGTAATCTACACGATCCAGATTTCTATAGCTTCTAAAAAAACACTAATTTCGGAATACATATAGTCGCTTCACATAAGATTTATAGTTCCTACATATTTTTCCGAACATGTTTCAATTTTCAATTAAAATATATTAGTGCGCTTAAGTATTCAAAACTAAAATCCAATGCGACAGGTGAAAAGACTGAAATTAGAGGATGATGAACTGCCGGCACCAGCAAAAACACAAGATAAATAGATAGATAGAGCGAGAGAGAGACCTGGGGAGAAAGACGCTTGCAGTGGCCACACCAGGGAGCATAGAAGTCAACCAAGACGAAATCAAAAGATGAAATGGCGGAATCGAAATTGGAATCGTCAAGCTCCAAGACCGTCCCGTCCACCTTGAAAATTTGTTCCCCATCTAAAGACGAAGAAGAAGAAGGTGAAGTCAATCCTAAAATTGACATAGCCACCACAACGACAACCACACCAACCCTCTGCATCTCTCTCTCTCTCTCTCTCGGCGCTCAATTTCTGGGAAGAAGCTTTAAACAGCAAAGAGATGTTATATAGTTTTTGAATTGCTTTGATAATTACTTTATACTTCAGAAAATATAGAAATTTATAGCGAAATTAACAATGGATTAAGTATAAATTAAACCTAAAATAATTTTTACTAATAAATAAAAGATTAAATTATAAAAAATAAATAAAATAAATATTATTATTATATTTATTGATCAAAATTTAATTTATCTTTTGTAGTAAAAATATGACTTTTTTGCAATTTTTAGTATGGAAAATAAGTCTAATTTTAAATATTTACTTTTCATAATAAAAGACACGTATTTATTACAGAAACAATATTTTTTGCTACTGAAAGTAAGTTTTTTCAATGACATGCTTTCTACAACAGAAATGATATTTTTTGTAGCAAAAAGTGTCTTTCACTACTGAAAGTAAGTTTTATTCTCATAACATGTTACCTGCAATGGAAGACAAGTATTTGGTGCAGAAAATATATTTTTATATTTTTAACAGAAAAATATGATAATGATATTTGTCCTGTTTATTTTTTATAATTCAGTAATTTATTTATTAGTGAAAATTATTTAGTATTTGTCTTATCAATGACTCTCATAGATTAGTAGTTCTTTTGTTAATTATCCAAATTTATATTATAAATAATAATATGTTTACTCTTTATTTTTATATTTTATTTTTACGCGTTAAAAATTAATTATTTATTTAAGTATTATAATTTATTACACTAATTATATTAATTAATATTTGGCAAATGATAAATAGGAATTAAAAAATAAAAATAGGTAATATCCGCAATATTACTCTTATATTATTTAATGCAATTTTCGTTACTAGCATTGAAGAAAATTAATATGAATTGGAAAAATAGTATTAATGAATATTCAAAAGAAAAACCATCGTCAAATTAGAAAAAAATGATATTTGTATTATTTATATTTATATTTATTGTTTATAAAAATTAGTTTTTAAAATTTAAAATAAATAAATTTAGATGGAACAAAAATAAGATTTCTATAAATAATAAATCAAGAGGCCAAGTAGATGATGGGATTTCACCCCTCACGCTGAGTGTTACGTATTTCTTTGGGTAAACGAAGACGTTTTGGATTGGACAGGTCAATGCAGTTGCTAGTGTTGTCTCCCACAGGGAATAACTTCGGAGATCAAGTAAGCTTTAGTGCCCCGATGGTTCGACCTAGCGGTGGCTAATGAGTCTAGTCGGTCAAGTCGAGCTGAAAAAAGTTTGATTTATCGAATTTGTCGAGCTTAACGAGCCGAGCCTAACGATCTTATCGAGCCTAACAAGCTGAGTCTAACGAGCCAAATATACATAAATAATAATATTATATAATTTAAAACTATAATAAATATTTTATTATTATAATATAAAAATATTATAATTAATAATTTAATTGAATAAAAAAATTTATTCAATTGAATAAATATTTTTATTATAATTTCAAAATTGAAATGAAAATTACAATTTATTACAATTTCAAAACACAATTTACAAGTTTAAGAAAATATATAAAAATAAAAATAAAATTTTAAATTTAAATGAAAATTTAGTCTTAGACATCCAAATTTTTGAATTCTTCAACTATGTTATCCTCTCGTTGTTGATCTCTCGTCACAACGTCGTTCCAATCCTTTATGCAAATGAGTGTCTCAACGATATCTGGTACAAGTCTTCCTCGTTTATCATCGTACACAAGTCCACTTGCACTAAAAGCAAACTCCGATGTTACTATAGAGACCGAATGTGTTAGTAGATCACGTGCCATTCTAGAAAGAATAGGAAATGAGATAGAGTTGACTCTCCACCAAGCCAAAATATCAAAATGTTCGTCGCGAAAAATGTGATGGTAGGTGTTAAGATAAATATCGAGTTCATTTATTTGTGAAATATAAGAATGAACATTGCTACCTATTTTATCCAATATATCATCCATAAAATCTTGTGGAGCTCCACCACAAGCACCACTACTAGAGCTAGCATGTATATGTGAAAAATGAATTAAACGAGTAACATTAGAATATTGAAGTTCATAAGAAGAATATAAATTAGCAATTTCATTTTTTAATTGAGCACCATTAATTGAAGAAGAAGTACCAAGAAATTTTATCAATCATTATACACACTTCATTTAATTTAAATCTAGGATGTATTATGCATGCAAAACAAAAAATATTAAGTATGTTAAGTCAATATTTTTAAAATTTTATTTCCATTTTATCAAGTAATTCACAAAATTCGTTTCTTTATCTAAATTTTTTAAAAGTACCCGTTAATTTTATAAAAATTAGAAGAACAAGATGAGTAGTTAGATAATAAATTCCCAAACATTCATTTGTAGCTTTAAAAAATGGTTTTAGAAAATCAAGAAATAAATTAGTAATATCGCAACTACTATGATCAAGAGTAATACATTTTGTTTTTTCACTAATAAAAGCACAAATAACTAACCAATATGGCTAAGTATTTTTCAACATTAAATAATCGAATTCCACTTTGTATCTACATCGGTTTTTAATTTTCTTGGTTTAAGTTGAGCAGCTTTACAATATTCTTTATATTTTTGTTGTCGTGTATTAAATAAAGTAATATAAGAAATTGCAGATCGAATAGATGCAATATGATGCGAAATAAATAACATGTCATCTCGAACAACTAAATTTAAAATATGACAAACACATTAATGGAAGAAGTTTCTATTACAAAGCACTTGGCCGTATTCAAAGAGTTAGTTTAAGATTTGGAGACTATGTGATGCAAGTACAAAGAGGAGGTTTTAGGGTTGATTCTACTATGTTCGTTTTCTACTTCATATGGTGCTTTCAGATGTACGATTTTATATAGTAAATAAAGTATAACTCTACAATAGGTTTATGGTGCTCTGTTATTAAATGAAAAGATGAAGCAGATTGTTGTTGGATCCGAGTCTCAAGGTGAGAGATTCATCGTTTGAGGTAGAACAAGAGAATCAAACAACAAAGTCAGTGATAATGTTCAAAATTTGAAGGGTAGATCAAAATCAAGGAACCGTGATAGAACATGTACTTCTGTCATAAGAAAGGGCACATTCAAGTTGAGTGTCATAAATTGCATAATGAAATAAAAAGAGCTGTTAAGAAGGGAAAACAACCGATGATGTCCGGTGAAATTGTTGTCGCAGAAGAAGAAGACTATAGTGACAAAGATCTTCTAATTGTGTCAGAGGGAAAATCAAAGCCAAACAATGATTGGATTCTTGATTCAGCTTGTTCGTTTCATATGTGTTACAATCGGGATTGATTTTCAACATATGAGACTGTTTCAGAAGGTGTTGTGTTAATGGGTAATAACATGCCTTACAAGATAACTTGTATTGGTAACGTCAGAATCAAAATTTTTGATGGAGTTGTGAGGACACATGGTAATGTGCGATATATTCCTCATTTAAAAATGAATTTGATCTCGTTAAGTACTCTGGATTCGAAAGGATACAAGCACAACGCTATAGGTGGATGTATAAAGATCAGTAGCGGTGCTCTCGTCAAGTTAAAGAGACATAAAAGCTCTACAAATTTGTACATTTACAGGGTTCTACAGTGACAAGTAATATGACTGCAAAGTTTGTGAATTCACATTCTACAGATTTTTTTGGAGAATATTTAGAAAAAATTAAGTTCTCAGCTAAAGTTCAAGTTGGGTTATGAATTTACATTAGAGCTGATATATCAGCTTATTATAGATGTTCTGGGTGATCTAGTCACCACATCGTCACCAGTTTCAATTTCACGTCAGAGTGGTATCGTCAAAGACAAAACCAAGAGGAAGAGTAAAGCTTCACGGCGATATGGTGAAACTACTTTATTGGGTTATGCTTTGAATGTGTTCGAGAGTATTGATTCCAGTGGGGAGTCTTCAACATATTCATGTGCGGTTTGTTGTAACATCTCTGATAATTTAGTGGTACCATGAAGGAGATGTGATTTTTGCCTAAATGGGTTCCCCAAGTTTAAGCAGAGCTAAAACTTGATCAATATCAGATATTGAGTTTGACTCAATAAGGGCTTATGTGGAAGATGAAGTTATTTTTCGTTGGAGTTTTACCAATTGTTTGCCATATATTGAAATTTTTTTGAAGATGGATATTATAGTAGTTCAGTGTTCTGGATTCGTTTTGGGATGGGTCGATAAACTTGCGTTGGATTTTTCATATGGAATTCGTGTTAAGGTGAAGATTGTTAGAGTTTCGATGTGACCCAAATTTTAGTTAGACCGCGTTAGCCCCATATCTAATATTACGATTATCTATTTTTTTATATATTGATGATTGAGTCGCCAAATTTATTATACATTAATTTCCAAATAGTGAATTTCTCTTATTCCTGTGATTTTTTTCTGTAAGAGTTTTCTACATAAATTTTGGTGTCTCTGTTTCTGTATTTTTTTTTTTTTTTCTGTTTTGCGTTTGATTCTTAATATATATCATGCTTTTTTATATAATAAGATGTTTTAATTTTATTTTAAAATTTTAAGATAAATTTAGATTATGTAATTTTTTTTAATTATTTGGATAACGTGGGCATGGCCATATCTTTTTCAACCAAGGAAAGAAAGTCATGGTGTACGCTCAACACCTCTTTCACACCTCAAAAAACTTAAAGCAAAAACAAAAGAAGTTTGTAAAATTTTTAAGGATAATTATCATTATTAATAATGAAGTAGGAAGTTCTTTTAATTAACCTATTTAACTTTTATTTTTTTTATTTAATACTTTAAAGTTTGAGATATAAGCAATAAACACTTTTATTATTATGGGATCTATTAAACGACGAATATTATATATAAAAATGACTATTTTTATATTTTCTGTAACAGATACTTATTTTTCGTTGATGAAAGTAAGTTATAACTATAATTACTTTATGTACGAGTCTAATACAAAAAGAAAACTTATTCAATGTAGAAAAAATATTTATTTTGAAAATAAATATTTTTTCATCTTTATTACCCACATAGTTTAGGGCACTATTTCATATTTGAAGTGTGGATATTTAATTTTAGAATGATACATACTCGTAGAATTATTGATGTTTCAAAAAATGTTGGTACATGTTAATTAACAGAGCTTCTAACAATAAGGATATTCTTTGTTAATATTTAAAATTTATGGGTGTTAGATAATAAAAATGAAATTGGGAGGGACTAAAAATACTCTCGTACTAATTCATAATTTTTAAATGTAATTTTTTTAATTAAAAAAATAAAATATTTATTAATTCATGGAATCTCTTGGGCGGCGACAGGTTTTTTACTACGTGCGGTTCTCCAACAACTTTGGTCGCGCTTGGCTTCTTGTCACCGGCTATTCCCGGTAAACTGTAATTTCTGACTTCGCAACCCGATCGACGACTTCGGCCCTACGGGGTTCCGCTCCCTTTCCCTCCCTCTTTGAGCTATAAAGTCATGGGGTTGACCACCCTGGATCCTTTTTCCTCCTCTTTTACATTTACTTCGCCAACGACTTACTCCGTCGCCGGCTGGTTCCTGATCGTCGTCTCAGAGGTTTTTGTCCTCGAGGTTCCTTTTTCAGGTTTTCCTTCTGCTTTAAATCTCTGTTTGTTTCTATTTCTTTCCATGTTTTCAGATCTGGATTTTAGGGAAGGTGATTTGTCTGTCTGCTTTATTTTTTACCAAATAAAAGAATGTTTTATCAGTGCGAGTTGGAAATTTGTTTTTTCATGTCGTACTTGTATTTAATGTTTATTTTCATGGGTATTGGCCGATCGTTGTATTCTTGTCTGGAATTACCATTTTCCTTTTTTTATTTTTCGCTTGTATTTGTGCAACTTTTTTCCTATTTTGGATGTAAATAGAGATAAGCTTTTGACTCTGTTGACTTGTTTTTATGACCAGATTTCAGATTCTTCCCTTCCATGGTTGTATTTTGTAGACATGACTAGAAAGTTCTATTTCTGTGATAATTGAAATCTAACACTTTTGGAAAGAAATGAACCATTTAAAGAGGTTCTATTTTGGAAAGACGGATTTCTTATTTTCCTGCGGACAGATATGCTGCTCTGCTGGTTCTCATCATTTTAATGCACAAAAAACTGAGATTAATTTCCTTATCTTCTTGATAGTAATCAAAAGCTTTAATATGTAGTTAGATTAACAATGGATGTTTCACCCACTTTAGGAGATGGGATTTTGCTTTACATCTTGTGTTTAGCAGGTGGATTAAAACTTCAACATAAAGAAAATGGATGGAACGAAGGAGACGGGACTCCGAAACGTGAGCTCACTTTGCTCAATCTCTGAGATGGACGATCATGATCTTTTGCGGCTGCTTGACAGGCCAAAGTTCTGCATTGAGAGACAGAGGTCGTTTGATGAGCGATCGCTCAGTGAGCTCTCCATCAGCCTTGCTAGAGGACTTGATAACTATGAGAGCTTCTCACCAGGTGCACGGTCAGGATTTAACACTCCTGCATCATCGACTCGCAACTCATTTGAGACCCACCCCATGGTCGCTGAAGCATGGGAAGCACTCCGGCGATCTTTGGTGTATTTCCGAGATCAACCTGTTGGCACAATTGCTGCATATGATCATGCCTCAGAAGAAGTTTTGAATTATGATCAAGTAAATTACAATTTGAAGTGTTAACCTTTGATGATTTTTTTTTTGAAATCTGATAAACAAACTCATCGCTTTCCTTTTCTCAGGTTTTTGTAAGGGATTTCGTGCCCAGTGCTTTAGCTTTTCTAATGAATGGCGAGCCTGATATAGTTAAAAATTTTCTCTTGAAAACTCTACATATCCAAGGGTGGGAAAAAAGAATTGACAGATTCATGCTTGGGGAGGGAGCCATGCCTGCAAGCTTCAAAGTTCTTCATGATCCTGTTAGGAAAACTGATACCCTTATTGCGGATTTTGGTGAGAGCGCTATAGGAAGAGTTGCACCTGTTGATTCAGGGTTCTGGTGGATTATTCTTCTCCGTGCATATACAAAGTCAACAGGGGATATATCTCTGGCTGAGCGACCCGAATGTCAAAAGGGAATGAAACTAATCTTGACTCTTTGTTTGTCCGAGGGTTTTGATACTTTCCCGACTTTGCTCTGTGCTGATGGGTGCTCCATGATTGATCGTAGAATGGTGAGACTTTTTGATCGATGTTTTTAACTATTTATAATTTATCTTAATTATTAAAGTAACATCTAAGTACTACGCGTGGAGGTAAAATTAGAATGTACCCTTGCAATGAAACATGTCCTAAATACCGATAAGGAAAAGTAACATGTCTTAGATGGAGAATATTTTTTTGTTCTTATTCCTGACATCAGTGTGGTTTTAGATCGTATTCGAGTTGTTTACTTGTGTGCAATCACACCCCCTCATGAAAAAAGCTAGTTTTTCATTATTATTATGCAGTAATTTGAAGCTTTTTTCAGGGCATTTATGGCTATCCAATAGAAATTCAAGCACTTTTCTTCATGGCATTGAGATCTGCATTAGCCATGCTGAAACACGATGCCGAAGGCAATGAGTGTATTGAGGGAATCGTGAAGCGCCTTCATGCCTTGAGCTTCCACATGAGAAGCTATTTCTGGCTAGACTTCCAACAACTTAATGACATATACCGGTATAAAACCGAAGAATATTCTCACACGGCTGTGAACAAGTTTAATGTCATCCCTGATTCGATCCCGGACTGGGTGTTTGATTTCATGCCAAAACGGGGAGGCTACTTTATCGGCAATGTTAGCCCTGCCCGGATGGATTTCCGATGGTTTGCTTTGGGAAATTGTGTTGCAATTCTATCTTCTCTTGCGACCGTAGAGCAGTCGATGGCTATTATGGATCTCATTGAATCCCGATGGGAAGAGTTGGTGGGAGAAATGCCTTTGAAAATATGCTACCCTGCCATTGAAAGTCATGAGTGGAGAATCGTCACTGGTTGCGATCCGAAGAATACTAGATGGAGCTATCATAATGGTGGATCTTGGCCAGGTCCTGCACCATATCTTTGCTTAGAATTCATTTATTGTGCTAATAATCTCCATTAGAGAAATATGAAGTTCTAAAGCTTTATTATTTTGCATGAAGTTCTAAAGCTTTATTATTTTGCATATTTTCCTCTGTAGCTATCTACGATTTTGCTTAACCTCTTCTTCCTGCAGTGCTGTTATGGCTGGTGACGGCTGCTTGCATCAAAACCGGCCGGCCGCAACTTGCAAGAAAAGCAATTGAACTTGCAGAGAGTCGCCTACTCAAGGATAGTTGGCCAGAGTATTATGACGGAAAGCTCGGGAGATATGTCGGAAAACAGGCAAGGAAGTACCAGACGTGGTCGATTGCCGGATATTTGGTTGCGAAGATGATGTTGGAGGATCCATCGCACTTGGGGATGATTTCTTTGGAAGAGGACAAACAAATGAAGC
>CM039485.1:1579221-1596433 GCA_022433065.1 Begonia loranthoides
CAAGGGATTCAACCCGAATTTGTTCTCAAGCTATAGGTTGGAATTTTATCTGAGTTACTACCTTTTCACTATCTCTCTAAGCTTCTCTGCCTCTTCCCAAAGACCATTAGTGACATAAAGGTTTGATAAAACTACATAGACTCCATCATTCCAAGGCTCCAAGTCTTAAAAGTGATCAGCCACCCATTCTCCCATCTTAACATCCCAATGTTTCTCACAAGCACCCATTAAACACCCCCCACATGGCCGAATTTGCCTTCTTCGGCATTTCCTCCACAATTTTTCCGGAAAATATTCTTCATCATATCGAAATAACATCTTCCCTCACAGAGCATTCCACCAAGCACACAAGCACTCAACACTTCAACAAAAGCAATGCGTTTCGGCTACCCACCCGCGTCTCTTGTACCCATAAAGAATTGAAACACTTCTTTTACTTGTCCATGCATTGCATAACAGACAATTAGAGATGTCCAAGTTGATACGTTCTTTTGTCCAAAGATGAGCCCTGCAGCTTTATAAATCCTTGGAAAGTACCAGACATTGATGCCGCACAATGTATTTGCACAGAAAGTCAAAGCTGAATAATTGTACAACATCTATTTGAGATTTATAAAACTTTTTCTTGTATCAAACTTCGAGTAGTAGTTGAATTGATGATGTTCTTGTATTATTGTACAACATCCTATGTACCTCTGCCTCTGTCATCTGCTAGTTCTGTATGACTACATCAACAACATAAAAAATTAAGAAATTTGTAATGTAGAGGAGATTCGAATTTCATGGTTTTATGCACAATATCTACGTTTGTTGTTGCTTATTATCTTCGTGTTGTAGTTGCTCTCGATGCGCTCAACGGGGCCGAGGGTTTGGATTGAGGGTGCAGTCGCTTTCGGCTCAATAACCCACTATCGCTCACACTGCCTTCGACTGCATTATCTTTTGGGAATTCTCTTGTCCATGAATTCATGGGGATGAGATAACTATCGTCCTTGATGCTCCTCCTCCTCCGTTCTTCGCGGCGCTTGACAAGTTTCCAATATTTATTGGAAAGTCTTGTTAATTCTCACAATCCCCCTTTCGACTGGCTCTACTATGTGTGAGACAGTATATCTCGTGTCATCAACAATCTAGCAAAACAAAAAAGAAAGACAGGTTAAAAGACAACAAAAAATAATAGGAAATTTAAAGTAGTAACAAAGTGGAAACACACGGAAGTTAAGAGCTCACAATTTCACCGCTTCCGAGGACCACGTCGCGAACACTTTGAGGAAAATTTAAACACTTTTCCCTCTCGTCAGGTCGAGCCAAACGCATTCTACTTGAACGCTCACAATCTCTAACCTCCTCGGGATCAGGAGGTGTTCCTGCTGATGCATAGTCGGTCATCACAGCCACGTTCCGCACACATCTTCTCCCTGTTTATAAGGTACAGCAGGGAAGGCATAAAGGTGCACCACAGCTCCAATACCCATCTGATGTAAACAATTTTACAAAATATCATCGTAAAAGATTTCTATCCAATTAAGTCTGTGTAAATCAAAAATGAAAAAAATAGTTTAATTTGCAAATAAAAATGCCAACATAATTTTGCTGCATAATATCTCATAGCATATATTAAACAGAGTCATATATAACTCCTTCAGGATTGCAGTGGTGTCAAACAAAAGATACTGGTCATCTTGGGTTGACCATCTAGATTTAAACAACTCTTAACTACAATGGAGAAAAACATGGCCCCAATCACCCGTTCCATTAAAAGTGAAAAGTTACTCTCTTTCCCATCAACTAACAATATAGAATCGTTATTTGTAAACAATCTGATCCATTTTTAGTGGCACATAAGAACTTCATGTGCCCCCCTTATTTCTGACAAACAAGAATATACCCCACATCATAATCAATTTTAACAAAGAACTCCTAACAAACATTAGCGTGTCCATGAAATTTGCTACTAAAGCTGGATATTTTATTGGCATCCAATTCCAGCTCTATCTGTCTGAAAAATGAAGTTCAGTTGTGCTATAGGGGAAGAAATGACTACCATTTGAGATGGAAAAATGGGAGAAAAATGAAGTTAAGTTGTGCAGTAGTGAAAATGGTATACAGGCCAGGCAACACTAATCGATTCTACAATAAATTTTCAATCCAAAAACAAAAAAAAACAGATTTAGAGTGGGATAACATTTAATTTATCAATCAATCAAATGTTTTCAAGTCTCTCAATAATCTTTTCAAAATCTCATGATAGGAAGCAAGATAAAAGACATGGTGCCCCACAAGAAAGAAAACAAAAATTTAAAAATTCAAAATGGTATAGCATACAATCAGTAACCTTCGCAGAGAAGGGGATCGATTCACTTCTCATCACTGAGGTTCGCAGAGGAGGGTTTTGCAGAGCGGGGTTTGTCTTCGCCCAGCCGGAGGTTGCTCCGCATCTGGTCGTCTTCGCCTTTGTGCTTCGGAGAGAAGAGGAGAGACAGTGTTGAAGAGGAGAGGAGAGGAGCTGCTGTCTCTGGAGATCTAGATTAAACGGAGATACACAAAAGGGGTCAGATAAAAACATTACATAGTACAGGTTGTTCATTGCAAATGTTTTAATCATAAGGTGATGGATAAAAAGGTATCCATAGTTGAGGGTGTTAGATAAAAATAATCTATTTATTTTTATCTTAATTTATTAAATTTATTTTTATCTTAATTTTTAAAAAAATTTCTCACTGATAGTTTTTTTATTTCTCCTTTCAATTATAACGTATTTTTATATAAATTAATAATTGAATATATTACTTTATTAATTATTAATTTTGACAAATTAATTTACTTTTTTTTATTAAAAATGAAAATTAACAAAATAACAACTATTAAATATTTTTTGCTAACAAATAAAATATTTAACTATTGGACATAAACGACGTAAATATCGTTGTCATATTTTCTATTAAAAAATTTTTTTTTTTTGTTGCAGAACGTTGTTTTTTCGTTATAAAAAGTGAGTACTTGAAATAAGATTAAGGAAAGATTCCTTTTGTTAACAAAAGTGAATAATTTGTGATGAAAACTTGACAACGACAACAACAAATTAGGGAAAAAAAAATATAATAGTGATGAGAACTAGAAAAGTGAAATCTAAAGAAATGGTGAACTACTAGAAGATTTTCGAAAAATTGAAAAAGTAGAAATTAATTTCTACGACAAAAAAGACTGTGGTGAAACTTCCTGGCAAAGAGTGATTTTTAAAAGAGTTCATAGTAAGATTACTTCAATTATTGTTATTCTAACATAAAATTGCAATAAAATTAAAATTACAAAATAGATTCAACATTAAATTTTTTTAAAAAAAATTAATATTTCTTTCAACAAATTAACGGCAGTGTTTATGTTTTTCATTTTCTATGGTTGAGTGTTTTATTTGTTAACAAAAATTGTTTAGTAATTAACTTATCATTTAATTATAATTTAATGGTTGTTTTGTTAATTTTACTATTAAAAATTGTTATTAAAAAAGGAGTAACAATTTCAAAATAATTTTTAAACGTTGTCGTCCATATCACATGTTCAATCAAAATCAGAATCATAGAAGTATCACAATTTTGACATCGTTCAAGAAGCTTTCTTTATTTTTCAAGATCTAACCAATATTTTGAAGTTTGTTAAAAAAAAAAAAGTGTAAATAAATTTTTTAAGATCTAGCCAAGATTTTGAAGTTTGTTAAAAAAAAAAAAAAAATATAAACCCTAACCCTTATTTTTCACAAATCTTGTTTTTATATGCTTTGTTTATGGAAAATCAAGATTTTTTGATAACTCCAAGACGACGATCTTTTCATCAATGGCTTCTTCTACCAAAGAAATCTTCCCCAAGTGCGATGAATCCTCCAACATCATCTTCACAACTAAATATTCGGCAATCGACCTCGTTTGGTATTTTCACGCCTGTTTTCCGACATATCTTCCAAGCTTCCCGAGATAATTCTCCGGTCAACTATGTTTGAGTAGGCGACTCTTTGCAAGTTCAATTGCTTTTCTTGCAAGTTGCGGTCAGCCGGTTTTTATGCAAGCAGCCGCCACCAGCAGCAGTGTAGGAAGAAAAGAGCATGCAAAATCGACGATATCTCCAGGAGAAAATATGCAAAATAATAAAACTTTAGAACTTTATATTTGTCTTATTAGCACAATAAATAAATTGTAAGCAAAAATAAGGTGCAAGATCTTGCCAAGATCCACCGTTATGATAGTTCTATCTAGCATTCTTGGGATCCCACCCAGTGACGATTCTACACTCGACTTTCAATGGCTGGTTATCATATTTTCAAAGGCATTTCTCCCACCAACTCTTTCCACATTGATGGAAAGCAATGGCTGCCATTTGATGACCAATGGGCAATGACTGCCATCTCAGAAGTCAATCAATGTGAGAGACAGAGGTCGTTTGATGAGCGATCGCTCAGTCAGCAGGTGCACGATCAGGATTTAACACTCCTGCATCATCGACTCGCAACCCATTTGAGACCCACCCCATGGTCGCTGAAGCATGGGAGAAGCACGGATGGATTTCCGATGATTTGCGTTGGGAAATTGCGTTGCAATTTTATCTTCTCTGGCGACCGTAGAACAGTCGTTGGCTATCATGGATCTCGTCAAAAACAAGCTACCCCGCCATTGAAAGTCATGAGTGGAGAATCGTCATTGGTTGTGATCCAAAGAATACTAGATGGAGCTACCATAATGGTGGATCTTGGCCAGGTACTGCACCTTATCTTTGCTTAAAATTAATTTATTGTGCTAATAATCTCCATCAGAGAAATACGAAGTTTTAAAGCTTCATTATTTTGCATATCTTCCCCCGTAGATATCGTCCATTCTGCTTAACCTCTTCTTCCTTCAGTGCTGTTATGGCTGGTGACGACTTCTTGCATCAAAACCGACCGACTGCAACTTGCAAGAAAAGCCATTGAACTTGCAGAGAGTCGCCTACTCAAGGATAGTTGGCTGGAGTATTATGACGGGAAGCTTGGGAGATACGTCGGAAAACAGGCGAGGAAATACCAAACGAGGTTGATTGCCGGCTATTTGGTTGCAAAGATGATGTTGGAGGATCCATCGCACTTGGGGATTGGGGATGATTTCTTTGGAAGAAGAAAAACAAATAAACCCATTGATGAAAAAGATCGACGTCTTGGAGTTGCTAAAAAAATCTTGATTTTTCAAAAGTAAAGCATACAAGAACAAGACTTATGGAAAACAAAGATTAGGGTTTATACTTCTTTTTTTTTTTTTTACCAATGTCAATGGAGCACTATAACATATATTTATAGGAATAAAGAAAGTCTAATCATACTAGAATTGGAAATCTTAATCTTACAGTAATTAGGAAATCTCTAATGTGGGCCAAATTGACATGACCCAATTAGAATTTAGGTCACACTAAACTCTAACAAACAATAATTGAAGTAATCTTACTACGAATCATTTCAAAAATCACTTTTTTGACAGGAAGTTCTGCCATGGTCTTCTTGTCGTAGAAAATAATTTTTACGTTTTTAATTTTCTGAACATCTTCTAGTAGCTCACATATTCTCTAGATTTCATTTTCTAATTCTCATCACTATTATATAACGCTTTTTAACAAAAAATGTAAGTGCAATGTTTGCTCCATTCATATTTTATAATTCAATATCATTTTCCCAAACAAGTAAATTAATTTATTAATTTTAATAACTAAAAAAGTATGATATTCAATTATTAATTTATATAAAAATAAGTAGTAATACAAAAAATTGTGAGAGAAAATATATAGTGTAATGTTGTTATTAAAAAAATTCAATAAATTAAATTTAAAATCACTTTTGCAATTTTAAAAAATAAAATTTAAAAATTATATTTTTCAATTAGTCAAAATTACTATAATTAAAAAAAATTAATTTTTTACCACACATTTTTAGGCATGTGAGAACTATAAAATAAGCATGTTTTAGATTTCGTAAGTGATTTCGAATGCAGCCTTAAAACAAGTGATAAGACACATTTGATCATTGTCGAACCTGTAAATTCATTGCAACTATATACATGAACGGTTCGATATTTTTATCTAAGTTTTAAATCACCCAAAGTTTTGAGTATCGTACACCATAATACTAAATATTTAAAATGTATTACTCAACCTGCAGTATGAAGCTGAAAAAGCTAAAATGAGGAAGATGAGAACAGAAACTCCATGCTAAGAATGGAAATAAATTTAACATTAATTCAAACTACGCCGGTTTCAACGATTGCAGTTGACTCCACAGTTGAATGGAAACCTCGTTTTAGGTATTGCAGGACATCTGCAAGTGGCAAAAAGTGCGTACAGTCCTCTCTTATTGCCAAACTCTCACTTTTCCTATTTTCCCTTCTTCCGTCAAGCTCTATCTTTTGTGATTGTCTACCTTAATATCTCTGTGATACTGCCATAAAAAAAGTTTATATATAATCTTTGCGTTTCCTTCCATCTCTGGAGCTCACATTTCCAACTTCTCATTTCTCAGAGAACGAGCAAGGGGCAACAAAATCATACTCAATTCTAAGTTTAAAATTTGTGAAAATGGAAACTTTTCTTGAAAACTAATAATCAATATTCAATCACAAAAGAAACCAAGAAAATCAACAACAAAAAAGAATCAAACAGAAACAACAAAGAGGAGCATCCAGAAGATTGACTTGTATTAGCTGATAGAAGAAATTCTGATGACTTAAGGAAGTTCGCAGCGGCTTTCATGCTATTGTTCAACACCGTCTCTAAAACCTGGGTTACAGCTTCTATTCTGCTTCCTTCAACTTTTTAATGGTGAGAGTATTCATTGCTAACGTTTCAAACTTTGAGAAGTTACGAAACAAAATAGTTTGCTCCAAAAGTAGTTTTTGTAAAGATTGGATTGCTATAAATCAATAGCTTTCTTTTTGGGTAGATTCTCATTCAATTAGAAGCTTTCAACTGTAATATATGTCCAAGATCAGGTAGAACTGGACTCATATTACATTTTAATCTATTGAAAGCCATTTGTGAATCTAGTTTGGAAGAAATTATCCAAGTGTCCATATAATTCAAGGTCACCAACCCGACCTTTTTTTCCGTCAATGCTTGGACCTGTGTTTTCATAGGCGATCAGACCCATGAGCCTTATCTAGCAGCCGACTTTTTTCAACGGTGCGTGTAGATTTTATAAAGAAAGCCATGTTGTCTTGCTAAAAATTACAGGCGTGCGTGGATCGACCTTGCGTCCAAGGCTTGCAGGCTCGACTTTGAACCACCCAAATTTGAGTAGGCCTAGTCGGACCTGCTGATAAGGCTGATATATAATCCACGGCCACCACTTGCTCGGGTTTTCTACGATTGTTCCTGGTTTCATCAGGTGATTTCTAGGCCTGACATTATACTACGGGGAGTTGATTTCTCGGAAGTTTTAATGATAAGCTTAGTAGATTACAAAAGTTATTTTAAAGGAAGAATTTTTATTTTCTAGATGTTTCTACTGAGTTAGGCGTTTAGATAAATCTTACAGAGAATTGCATTTTATCAACCAAATATTTAAACATTGACAATGAAAGCAAAATGACAATAAAATTTAGGATAAAATGCATATGATTCCTTAAATTTAGGCATGAAGAGCTAGTAGATTCTTATATTTCTTTTTAAGCAAATAACTTTCTAAACTTAGCAGCGTTAGCAATTAAGTTTCCGTCGTTAGAGTTGCTGTTAAAGAAATCACGTTTTTGTCACTTGATCTTCTTTACTAAACTATTTCAAGAGAAAAACAAATTGCTCATGAAACCAAACCAAAATCATCTCATGGATTGAGTTTTCTAACTTGTTTTTCTTTGAAAGTCACAAAAATCATTTTATCGGGAATTGTTTCTATAAGGAATTTCTTATCCAATCAAGTGTTTTTTTTTTTTTATCATTTGACAAGAATAATAGAAGATTGGATCTAGGAATGCTGCTGCTTGGGAAGCTCTCCTAGGATATCCACCCAAAAGCCATCCATTTTCTTGAGAATCCGGTTGTGACAGACGATCCTTCACCATCTAAAATATCCAATAAATATTGTAGTTTACAAGGATATTCTGATATGTTGAAGGATGAAACAGATTTTCTTACCATCACATCTATTTCATCAGGGACTAACTGCCCTTTCTCCATGAACCTCTTGGCCTCTTTCCCATTTTCACTGCCAACAGCAATCTCTGCTCTGAGTAAATCTCCAGCGGCAACGTGCACCAGACCATACTGCATACAGGAGGGTGACCTGATTCAATCTGCTTTTCTTCATGGGCAGTCCAAGATGAGAAACGCATGGTATTAACTACATAAAGTGCAATCTCTGAAGAAATATTTCAAATGAGTTTGGAATTCATCAAAGTTGGATCTTGGAATCAATGTTTATGCTTTGCAAGATTGAGCCAAAAAACACCCATCTTTTCATTCTGCAGAACAGCAAGCAAACTGCTTGTCCATACAATCACTTACTCATGGATTGGCAAGCAACTGGTATTATAAATTAAAGTAGCCCGTTCATTACTAAGTCAATTATAAAATAAGAGTTGAGATTTAGCTCTAATTTACTAAGTCAATTAAATTATTATTAAAAAATGAGCAACAATTCCAAAATAATCTTTAAATGCTGCCTTAGTAGTTCAGCATGATGTAGAAGTACATATCAAGATTTTGACATCGTCCAAGAAGCATTTCTTTTGCTGAATAAAATTTTCAAGATCTAACCAAGATTTTGAAGTTTGTTAAAAAAAAAAAAAAGTATAAACCCTGACCCTTGTTTTTCACGAGTCTTGTTCTTGTATACTCTACCTCTGGAAAATCAAGATTTTTTAGCAACTCCAAGACGATGATCTCTTCATCAATGGCTTCATTTGTTTGTCTTCTTCCAAAGAAATCATCCCCAAGTGCGATGGATCCTCCAACATCATCTTCGCAACCAAATATCCGGCAATCGACCACGTTTGGTACTTTCTTGCCTGTTTTCCGACATATCTCCCGAGCTTCTAGTCATAATACTCCGGCCAACTATCCTTGAGTAGGCGACTCTGTGCAAGTTCAATTGCTTTTCTTGCAAGTTGTGGTCGGCCGGTTTTGATGCAAGTTGCTGTCACCAGCCATAACAGCACTGCAGGAAGAAAAGGTTAAGCAAAATGGACGATATCTACAGGGGGAAATATGCAAAATAATGAAGCTTTAGAACTTTATATTTCTCTAATGGAGATTATTAGCACAGTAAATGAATTCTAGGCAAAGATAAGGTGCAGAACCTGGCCAAGATCCACCATTATGATAGCTCCATCTAGTATTCTTTGGATCGCAACCAGTGACGATTCTCCACTCATGACTTTCAATGGCAGGGTAGCATATTTTCAAAGGCATTTGTCCCACCAACTCTTCCCAACGGGATTCAATGAGATCCATAATAGCCAACGACTGCTCTACTAATAGTTGAATAGTTCGTGTTTTTGCTTCAATGGAAGCCCATATCGGTCAGAGGAGAGCAAACGTAGGATCAAACAAACAATCCTCTCTCTGCCTCTCTTTCTTTCTCTTCTTTTTCCTAGTGCTTTTTGGAAGCGAGACTCTGTAAACTCTTTCGACTTTATGAAACGAAGTCCATGTGATGGGGACCCTACCTAATATCTTAATCGCAGTCACCCACCTTGGCTATCATGGGTCTGCGTCTACTAATTAAAACAAGCCACAAAAAAGTTTGAGCTTAAAGAAGAAAAAGACAAGCTTTTTTGTTGGGTTAGATTTACTTTGATTTCCCTTCTGATTACCAGTCATCAGGGGCTGATTTGTTGGTGCAAAGTCAAAGAAAGAAGCAGGACGAATTCTTTTAGCATTTCTTGACCCCTCAACCAAGAAAATCCAACCACAAAACACGGATGGATTTCCGATGGTTTGCATTGGGAAATTGTGTTGCAATTCTATCTTCTCTGGCGACTGTAGAGCACCCGTTGGCTATTATGGATCTCATTGAATCCCGGTGGGAAGAGTTGGTGGGAGAAATGCCTTTGAAAATATTCTATCCTGCCATTGAAAGTCATGAGTGGAGAATGTCACTGGTTGCGATCCGAAGAATACTAGATGGAGTTATCCTAATGGTGGATCTTGGCCAAGTTCTACACCTTATCTTTGCCTAGAATTCATTTACTGTGCTAATAATCTCCATTAGAGAAATATAAAGTTCTAAAGCTTCATTATTTTGCATATTTTCCCCTGTAGATATCATCGATTTTGCTTAACCTCTTCTTCCTGCAGTGCTGTTATGGCTGGTGACAGCAACTTGCATCAAAACCGGTCAACCGCAACCTGCAAGAAAAGCAATTGAACTTGCAAAGAGTTGCCTATTCAAGAATAGTTGGCCGGAATATTATGACGGGAAGCTCGGGAGATATGTCGGAAAACAGGCAAGGAAGTACCAAATGTGGTCGATTGCCGGATATTTGGTTGCGAAGACGATGTTGGAGGATCCATCGCACTTGGGAATGATTTCTTTGGAAGAAGACAAACAAATGAAGCCATTGATGAAGAGATCATCGTCTTGGAGTTGCTAAAAAATCTTGATTTTCTAGAAGTAGAATATACAAGAATAAGACTCGTGAAAAACAAGGGTTAGAGTTTATACCTTTTTTTTTTTTTTTTTTTTACTTTCTAGCTCAAACATATATTTATAATAATAAAGAAAATCCTAGTCACAGTCTAATTAGAAACTCTAATTTTACAAAATTAGAAAACCTCCCAATTAGAATCCACGTCACACTGAACCCTAACAATTAGATCTTGAAAAATTTATTCAGTTGATACTTATGTCATTATGGTTTTGTTTGAACATGTGATAATATTATAATATTATACATCATTTATTAATTTTTGTAATAATTAAGATATTTGAAAAATATCTAAGTTTACCAATCTGATTAATAAACAAAAATTACACACGTGACCGAAAATGAACGATTCAAACAATTGAATTAACACGAAAGGAATTGACTTCAAATATTGTGAAAAAAAAAATTTTGGTGGAAAATTTATTAATAAAAATAGTGAGTTTTACATACTAACCAAATATTTTGACATTATTTTCATTAGCTTATACTCTAAATGTAATGCTTATTACCTAAACTAAAGTTCATTCCTTATTCTATCTCGGATCCCTTTTGAATCGTGACAAAATTCGACCAAAAGTCACCGCAAACTTTGCGGCAACTTCTTCTGGAGAAGAAGAGGATGGATAGGAGAAATGAAGAGGGTTGAAATGTAGAAAATGTGTGGACATTGAATGACTCGTGATATATGCCGACAGACAAAAACTATGGTTTAATATCTTATTACTTTTTCTCTATAATCTTCTAAGAAATCATCCATGCAAATTACAAAAAGCATGAATGCAAATTATACAACTTTATTTATTCAACAAATATCAATCCATGCATACATAATTTAAACAAATCTCTACAACTTCTTCTACATACACCCAACAAATAACCCCACCTTCTTCGCTTAAACTCCCCCGTCTTGGCGTCTTCTTCCGTTACAACCAACTCATTTTGGAAAATAAAACGGCTACAATTTCATAACAGAAGATGAACCTGCGAAGGCGGTGAACTTGCGAATGCCAAATCTGGGAAGACGAACCTGCGAAGGCGAACCCTTGCTCCACAATTACACATCCCAATTTCATGAAGAAATCCATCAAAGCAGTACCTACATATACAAACCGATCGACCCTGTGTTTTAGCAAGTGCGACTGGAGCTAACTCGCTTCCAACTTCGCATTCGAAGAATTGAAAACATAAACGCATGCTTTAATGAGTAAAGAGAAAGTGAGATGGTTTGGCTGAACTTGACACTGCAACAACTAGCGAAAAAGAGCAACTGGGTAAGTGGGGTTTGGGTATTCAACCAAAGATTGAAAAGCAGAGTGGAAAAAGGATAGATTAAAATGGGCTGAATGACCAATCGAAGAGGCCAATTTCATAGTCCGTTCTCCGCCGGGAAAGAAATATTTAGAGGTTATTTTAACGCTAGTCTGAGGCAGACGTTGAAACAGTGTATGGGCCACATCAACTATCCTTCTTCTGAGGATTCATGGCAGATAGCAATGACTCTGATTATAAAAAGCCACAATTTTCGAAGCGGAGAGGAACAACCGTTTGAAAAGCTTAAAAGAAATAATATATTGAAGTAAAATGCTAATTACAGTCCTATTTTACTATCGTTAAGTTAGATTTATATAAGTAAATTGGTCTAACTTTGAGCTAAACAAAGCTGATAAGAGCAGGAATTATACACACGGATAACTAGGTTTAAGTTCTAACCAAACTATCTTTTAGCACAGTCAATTTATACAAAAATGATTATGGATTAAAACATGCAATAATTTTATTATTTGATTTTTGTCCTATCACATCTTCGTGATAACAAATCTTAAGGTCATTTTTCTTGAGATATGAGCTAAGTTGCATTTAAAGTTAAATACAAAATATGCTTATAAATAACAATTAATATCAAATTATTCAACTTAATAGTTTAAGCTCATAAGTGTAATGTTAATCATAATTAAACTATCTCGTTTATTATGCAAAAGAAACCCAAAAAAATGCTCAGTTTCTAAAGTTGCTCCATAATGTAAGTCATTGACCTCAACATGGAACCTGGAGTATCTCATGAGACTTGAAATTTCACCTCTGCTTCCCCTTAAAAGGAAAGAACGTCAGGTCACATAAATCGACATTTGATAGTGTTCTTCGCCTCCCTTTCTCTTGTTAATTCTCTTTAATACGAATTGCTTCTCATATAGGAAAAAGCAAAAACAATTATATACTTTGAAGAGACAAAATCCCATAAGGATAAAAGGTTCTAGCCTGAAGTTTAATCCGACCTTTAGATTAATGACAGCAACCCTATTGGTTGGAGATGAGAGCTGTTGGCTGATGTAGGCCATTGATGTAAAAGCATTGGCTCTGGCGTGATTCGTGTCAATCAAAATTGCACCTTGATCTCTCCTAAAGAATTTTTACTATAATCTTGTACATGTAAATAAAATTACGAAAGAAAAAGATACGAATGAATGAAAAAAACTAATAGCAAGGAACTTGAGCACACAAAGATTGATTTTCAATATAAAATGATTAATTTCTTGTTTTTACTCATTACTAAATTTATAAAATGTACAACCACAACCATAGTTACCATCAAAGATTTCCCTTCAAGTTAATGACAAACTACTTTTGTAGCTGGTGTGGAGTTTTTATTTTCTATCACTTATGTCATAGACTTATAACAAGTAAGAATCGCCTCCAACATTAAATAATATTCAATTAAAACAACTGCTAAATTTATAAAATATTGAGCGGTCAACCACTCAATATTTTCAGTTGAACGCATTCATGCAGTATAAAACAGAGTTTGCTCACTATCCATTTCTAATCGACTGCCATTAATCCCAGTCAATCGCTCTTCTGCACTTCAACATATGTCGAGCAATCTGTCATTACTCTGGTCAACCGCACTTCTGTTGTTTTGCCTATGATGCAAACTGGTTGATCGCTCAGTCGACCCTTACTCCGTGTTTTGCACATTTTGAAACATCTAAGTCCAAATGATCTATCCTTTAACTATATAGATTTAGACAACATATTAGTAAGCATAGATACCATCATTAAGTGGTAATTCTAATGAAAATCAATTATAACCATAATGATAAACATATTAATCTGATCCAATTCATAAACAACTTATTAATAAATAAAACCTTTATTATCAAAATAAATAAACCTATAGTCTATTAGGCTAACACGCTACCTATGAAAGACATCTGCGTCTTTGTATTTACATAGACGCAGACGTTCGTACTAACATAGCGGATGCTTTCTCATTAGGAAGAACAGTCGCGTCTTTACATTTACATAGACGCGGATGTCTGCACTAAAATAACAAACGTTTGTTCTGTAGGTAGGGCGTTCATCAATATGTGAACATTAATAAGAAATCCTTTCGATTTGTGTAAGTGTGGATATCTGCACATTAAGAGTGGACATCCTTTTAACTCCAAGGATCAGCTTTGGACATCCTCCAACGTCGAGGATAGCAATTGAACATCCAAGGACATTCTTCAACACCGAGCGACGTCCAAGGATCAGCCTTGGACATCCTCCAACGTCGAGGGATGTTCAAGAGATATTTTTTAACGGAAAACATGACTGCAATATTTGTCTTGTTCATTTCTCATAATTAAAATTTTGAGTTATTAACAAAATTAATTCAAATTTGGTTTGTCACTAGTCTCATATTTAAGAGTTTTTTTTTATACTTTTATTTACCCAAAAATAATTTATTTTAAAATTAAAAAAAAATGAAAAAGAAACCGTCGGATTCAAACAAATGACAAAATAAAACCACATAAATTGGTCGCATATTCTTCACACAAAATGGGAAAGACATTCACTCATCTCATAAATACAGTGATTTCTTCGATGTAGAAGACAACTTTTATTTGTCTACTTAGTTGGTTTTGTCACTTTTAATTTTTCAATATGTACTGTGACTTAAAGTTATAATCTTAGAACTTAAATAATCATAAATTCTTCTAATTATTTATTATAATTATTTTTTAGCTATAGAACCAAAAGTAATTTAGAGATTTGCAAAGAAAAAGAAAAATGAGAAACAAGGTTTATGTTGAACTTCATGATAGTAATTTTGAAAAAAAAAAGTAGAATTATTTGGCAATATTTATGGAAACACATTCAAATAAAGAAATTTCACTTCCCATTAAAAACTAAATTAATAACAAGTTTATTTTATTTTTTTACTTATATTTTCAATTATAATTAGTGTTTTGACTTTTGAAGATGAAAAAACTATAATCTAAGCTTATTTTGCAACCCAATAAGTGATAATTAAAATGGTCTATGTCTAAGTGTAACTCTGTCTATATCAGTGTGGGTGTATAATTTCATATTAATGCATGGTTTATAAGTAAAGTTTTTTTCCTTACCTACTCAGTATATTATGTTTTGAGCTAATCACATTAACAAAATTGTACAAAATTTGTTGCATCCAGACTATTTAAAAAGAAAGGATTTAATTTAATTTTTTAAATGAAGAAAACAACACCCCGTTGTGAGGGCTTTTGCCGAAATGGGGGTAAGACATCCAGCAAGGAACTTTGGATTTTTGCGGAGGTAAGTTTTTGTTTTCCTAAGCATTTTGTTTCCTTCTCGTTCTCAAACAACAACTAATAGACAAAAACTTATTTCTTGAGGTTTATAAATTGATATTGGTTTGATAAGATTGATTAAGAAGTTGATTCGAGACTTGAGATATGATATCAAAGGTAAAGATTCAATTTTTTTGTTATTCCAAGTTTCTGCAAATTCTGAGTTGATTGGTTGGTTCCAGATTTGAAAAATTGAATGTCATAATACTTTCAATTTTTTTTTTTTTTTTTTGTGTGAAATTCTTGGAGGACAAGAGAGATTTCCAACCGAAAGTCTTAGCCTTTTGGCCAACTTCAATTAGACAGAATCGCCCAAAGGCTTCTTGCCAACAACGACACTATTGAACTGCTAAACAATATGGGTGTGGTTCACGTGTCAATAGGGAGAGTTTCGACTGAAACTCTTGGCCCTTTGTCCACCGGCGATTCTAAAGAATCGTTAGGAGTGGCCATGACCGCCGAGTTTTATCTATGGACAGAATATCTGTCCACAAGGCTAGCCTGATTTTGTTTTCGGTTGTCATTATTGATCTAAAAATCCAAACTTTTATTTTAGAGTTCAAATTCTAATTAGATGAAACGTTATAATTAGCTTCCAAGACTTAAAAAATTTCCACACTTGTTTGTTTACTGTTGATTTGGTTGAACTTTTGAGTTGGGATTTAGGATTTATTTTTTCCTTTCAGAGTTGGGATTTATTTTTGTTTTTATTCATTTTTATTTCATAATTTCATGTTAATTGTAAGTCACCATTAGACTTCTTTGTTGGGATTGACTCGTATGTATAAATTTCTTCATATTTTTGTTGTTTACAAAATTTTAGATCAAGAAATAGAATGGATTCAGTTCATTACCTCTTTTTGAATTGGGACAAAATTTGATCAAAAGCTGCCGCAAACCTTACTGCAACTTCTTCTGGAGAAGACGACGATGGATAGGAGAAATTAAAAGGATTGAAATGGAGACAACGTGTGGACATTGAAAGAGTGTCTGCTTGGACGTGGGTTCCACGTTGTAATTGATAAGAAATTTTTTTTTTATTTTAAAAAATAATCTGATATATGCCGACAGACAATACTATTCTATGGTTTAATATCTTATTAAAACTTTTAATGGCTTTGGCTGGGATCATGTTGGGGTCAAATTGAAAAAAGAGGTAATGGTTATAGTTGAAGCAAGTGCGATGATCCATTTTCTCTCTCAATTTTAGAAATATAGAAATATTGAACCCACTCTCATTCATCCCACCTGCTTTTTATTGTCAATTATAAAAAGCATGAATGCAAATTATAAAACTTTATTTATTCAACAAATCTGAATCCATAAATACATAATTTAAACAAATCTGAATCCATTCATACATAATATATTTACATCAATCAAACACACCCACATCTTCCACGTACACCCAACAAATTACCCCACCTTCTTCACTCTAACTCCCCCATCATATAGGCGTCATTCCCGTCTATCTCAAAGTCAGGAATAATGTCGCTGAAGCTTAGACTTACAAGATTTTCTGAAAGCTCATGGATTGGCAACTCTCGCAACTTTGGACAATTCTGGATATATAATACTTCAAGGGAGGAGGGGAGTTGGAATGCCGCCGCTAAGCTCTCCAAATATCCAAAGTTATAAATCGAAAGAGTACGGAGGCTGGGAAGAATTAGAGGAGCCTCTTGTTTTATGTTGACGCCATCAGCATCAATAATTAGAACCGTCAGGGAGGCGAGAGATGAGAGTCCCCTATCGAACAAGTCTTCTATCACTTTCTTATATTTTACTGTTCCAAGACTTTTAAGTCCTCCTACCAAATTGCGTTTGGCAAACATGCCCTGCTTTTCAATGAAAAAATATTTGATGGAATCGGAAAAGTTGGGTATGCTTTGAAGATTTTCACATCTACTGATTTTAAGATCTACAAGTTGATCAAGAAATCTTCCTCTGGGT
>CM039485.1:1621408-1695957 GCA_022433065.1 Begonia loranthoides
TAAGTGAACAAGTAATACATAGACATAGTTACAGTACTATGGGTGGGTGAGTTGAGCTGTCTTGTACTGATGGATCACATTTGCAGAGAAGTTCATCCAACGCCCAAGAATCCATAATCCTACTGTCGCATTCATTTCCCCATTTATTTCCCACTTGCCCAAATAATTCTACCATGCAACATGATGGAGGCTTTATCATTCTGCCGTCGTATCGAAATAACATCTTCTCTCAGGGACCATAAGCACTCAACACTATACAAAAATGATGCGATTCGACTTCAGAATCACGTCTCTCGTGTTCTTAATGAATTTAAAC
Source organism: Begonia loranthoides (assembly GCA_022433065.1). Classification (NCBI taxonomy): domain Eukaryota; kingdom Viridiplantae; phylum Streptophyta; class Magnoliopsida; order Cucurbitales; family Begoniaceae; genus Begonia; species Begonia loranthoides. Next base: position 1,621,725 of record CM039485.1, read on the forward strand.
ACTTGTTTTTACTGGTTCATAGATCGCATGACAGATAATTTGAGAAGTTAATATGTTCTTTTGGTCAATTCTGAAAAATAATTTAAGTACTATGTCCATTCGTCTACATTTTTCTACATATCATCAATAAGCGAATTTGACATCAAAATATTTGGTTTTTCTGTAGTTTTGGCTTCTAAAACATATTGTTGCAATTGAAGTGCCAACTCAAATCTTCTAGATTGTCACAAGCATATATTACTCTAACAATTATAATATCATCGAACTCAAGCCCAACATTGTTTGAGCTAGAAGAACACGTAGATTGCGTCTTTGAGCAGTATTTGATGAACATGTAGAAGATATTATTATTTAGAACGATAATTTTTGAATAGGAGGATAGCTTCTGCTTTTTAAAGACGTTCTGCTTTTTTATAAACACTTCTGCTGTTTTCTTAGCATCGAAGTCTTTGTTTTCTTGTGTTGCAGGAAAGAATGATTGAAGACAAGAGGACCCGCCATCCAAAGGCTGGTTGGTCCTCTTTATGAATTATGAGGAGGACCACCATCATAAGTTGAAATTGAAGAATTGGCCCAGAAGGAAGGAAAAAATGGGGCATCAGACAGCCTGGATTCCATTTCCTTCAATTCAATGAATTGTATTTTCCCAAGATTGTCGTCTTTCTTTGGAAGACCACCCAAATGAACGATTTCTTGGTATGACTGGTGGATGCATTTAGGACCACATTAAACAATATGCCTTCCTCTAACACCACCTTCAACAATATCTGTTAAGTTGTTGTTTGATTGAATTTAATTTAATAATTTAAATTATTTATCAACTCTACAAATGGGTAAAAACAAATATCAATCTTACTACTATTTTTTTTTTTTGGTAATTAGAAGTAATTAGTCATGTTGTCTCAAGTTAAAAAGCTTCAAGTAATCACTCTTACGAAAACGTACAATAAAAATGACAAAAATATCAATTTTCATAGAGTATACAATATACTCCAATCACCCTTTCACCATAATAATCATAGAGAAAAGACAGCTGCAATCCTCCAAACGATTGGTATGAACATTGGCATTCCATATATTTCTCGACCCGTAGATGGGACAAAAACGTAAGGCTAAACAATTCGATTATTGGAGAATCTTATCATCTAATCTAAGGCTTGAATTTCGCGTAAGCCTTGTAATAATTTTTATAACCATGACCCACTTGTGATGAATCGCTATCTACATAGTGATTGTAGAGGAAGACAATTAAAATTAAATACAAATATATGATTACGGAAGATAATTAATATCAAATTATTCATATTTTTTTTAACTCATTAGTTTAAGCTTGTAAGATTAGTGTTAATAAGTTTTAATTTAACATCAAAAAACTAAATTTTATGTTTATATTCTATAGAATTATTTTAACCCCATTGAAAAATATTTAATTACTTTATTTTCTTGCTTCAAGTAGCTGTTAATTTTTTTCGCTATAGTAGCACGCGACATCTAATTTAGTTCACGAGTTAGAAATTTGTGTTTCTTCATGGAAGATTTGATATTGGTTAGCCCAGCTCAAAGATACATATTCAAGAAAAGAGAAAACTGAAGAAGAAGAAGAAGAAGAGTTTTCATTGATGTATTCTCCTCTTTTACAATTCTGTATTTATACCAATTTGTATTAGTTATTTGACAACCAATTATTTGCTTAGGTGTACAATTCTACTACTGAGTAAAATCTTTGAGCCATGTAGATTTCTTTCTTAATCTCTTTCCTTCTCTTTGACTACTTGCACCAAGCACCGTAACAAGATCTCTACTATTTTAGTTCATCTGTATAGTTTTAACATCATAATTAATCTCAATTTATGCAAAAGAAACCCAGAAAAAATGCTCATTGTTTCTAAAGTTGTTCATTAAGGTAAGTCATTGACCTAAACATGGAACCTAGAGTATCTCGGGAGACTTGAAACTTCACCTCTGCCCCCCCAGAAGTTGTCCTTATATCTTGTAGCTGAAAAGGAAAAGAATGTCAGGACACATAAATCGATATTTTTTGTAAGATAATAAACAAAAAATTGAATTTGATGACTAATTTGATACTGTTCTTCGCCTTCCTTTCTCTCGTCAACTCTCCTTAATACCAGTTGTTTCACGTATAGGAAAAGGCAAAAACAAATTTATACTTCCAAGTGACAAAGTTGCATAAAGATAGAAGGTTCTGGCCTGAAGTTTAAACCAAATGACAGCAACCTTGTTGGTTGGAGATGAGAGTTGTTAGTTGATGTAGGCCATTGATGTAATCATTAGCTCTAGCGTGGTTTGTGTCAATTGAAACTGCACATCGGTCTCTCCTCTATAATTCTAACTATAATCTTGTAATTGTAATAAAATTACAAAAGAAAAACATGAATGAAAAAAACTAATAGCATGAACTTAAGCACATAAAAGTTTGATTTTCAATATAAAAAGATTAATTTTTGTTTTCACTCATCACTAAATTTACAAAGAACACATTGTAAGTGCAGTATAAGATGAAAAAGTTCAAACAGAATTCATAGCTCTTACAAAGTCATCAAGAGGACTGCAATCCCACTGAACAGATACAAGCCTCATACTTGGTTGATTTAAGTCTGCAACATGAACTTCAACATTAAGATTAAAACTTTGTGGAATTGTACCCGGCCAAGTTCAAAATGTTAGCAGTTTTTGTTAGGCTTAGTTTTATTTTGATGATAACTAAATGATTTATTTTGTTGAAAATAATAAGTTGGTTGTTATATTTTTTATGGATATTATTGTTAATGTTTTTATCATTATAATTAAATCCATATTTATTGAAAGTACCATCAAAACGAGTATTAAGTTGTGCTAACGTGTGTATCTAAGTCCATGCAGTGCATTTATATCGTTTTGGGACTTAGAAAATATATTGAAGGCTTTTTGGAGAGTTTTGATTGCAGTTGGTGAAGTTCTTGTCAACCAAAAATGGCTCCTGGCGTTTTCGGTCGCACTGTGGTTGAGCGTGCGGCTGAAGGACTCGTCTAAAAATCTTTACAAAGTGCTCCCGAAGTTTTCGGACGGATCGCGGTCAAAGGTGCGGTCAAGCTTGGCGTCTGAAAAGGCAAACAGATTCATTTGAAAAGTTTCGGATGCACTGCGGTCGGGTTTTCGGTCAAGCAGGTTGACTGAAAGAATCCCAGTTTCGAATCTGCCATTTTTGGCTTTTTTGCTGTTGAGCTACGATTGCAGGTTTGAAGATTCGGTAGACCAAAAAATGCAATAAGCTGAAAAACGAAAAATTTTGTGGGAGCGACCGAATGCTCGTGAAGAAAGTTTGATTATAAAGGTATAGTAACAGACAACGGTAGACCGTTGTACAGATCAGGTCGACCGCTACCGTGCAGATTTGACAGTAATGCTCAACGGTCGTATTTCCAACGATCATATCCTCCAAATGTCAGATTCGGTCGACCGAAAACGTTTAGGTTGATCGAAAATGGATAGTTTTATAAATATATAGACTTTAATTGCTCATTCTACACAACTCGGAATTGAGGCGAATCCCTACAAAAATTTATACTTGATTCCAAACACTTTCTTGAGTTTGTAAAATTCCACTCTCCATAATCTCAAACTTGAGATTTCAACTTGGGAGAGTTTCGAATTAGTTTTTGCACTTTACTTTTCAAACACATTTGTACCATATTGTAAAGGGTGACACTCTACTAATTCGTTATATTAGGGTGACATCATGAAACAGTCAACGATAGGATTGAACGTCTGTAAGTTCAATCAAAGGGTGACGCCCTGCAACAGTCAAATGATGATGACCCGAAATAGTTAAGGGTGACGCCTTGATAATAGTCATTTCTTGTAATGGTTTAATTGGTAACCCGTAAGCCAATTGATTAATAGATCTACAAGTGGAATCTTGGAGCACAGACGCAGGCGAGATTTGCCGAATTGCGTAAACAAATTTTGTGCACTCTCCCTAATCCTCTCTTTACATTATGCATTTACAGTGATTGTCTATTTAATTATATTTGATAAATTATATAAGATGTCAAAGAATCTAATTATCGCACAAAAATATTAAAATACTATTTCCAGCTTGTGTTGTGTGAGGTATAATTTTAGCAACACTTCTCTTTACACTAGCAATCCTTTTATCACCCTCTCTAAAAGCATTAATTGTTGCATTGTAAGTCTCTACAGCTACTACCCCCTCTACATATTTAATGGCATCTTGACACAAATTGTTGAAACGTTTGTTGAAGAGTTTCAATACCTCGTAAATCTAAAATTTATTCTTTTGGAGAAATTCTAGATTTAGCATTTCTCGTTCATGCCACTCTGTATTCGCTTACCACTTTATCGCCCTTAGCCTCATTTGCAGTGTATACAAAAGTCTCAACTAACTCCTCTTGAAACTTCGCAAAAACCTTTTTGGAATACTGGTTGGCTGCCTGTTGTTCCATTGATGATGGTGTCTTCAAAATAGGAGTTGAGGCCGATCATTCATCGCTGATAGCCATGCTCTAAATAGCCAAGTAAAGGAAGACTCGGACTCATCTAAAAGTAAAGCACAACCAAATAAGACCATCTGAACATGATGATTTGTCCCAGTAAAAGGAGCAAATGGGACCTGATGCTGATTTGGTCGATACATTGTGTCAAAAATCATTGCATCTCGAAGTGATTGTAAGCCATCCTCGATCTTGCATATGCCCAAAAGACATTAGTCATGCGGTTATCATTGTGAAGCTGAATCGCATGATAAAAGCCTGGGTTTTCAGCCAGCATCTTGATATCTGAATAATGGAAAAAGCCCCTTGATATAAAGGGCGAGCTATCTATGAAAAGAAACCCATTTCCTGCCCAACAAATAATCTAAAAACCACCCACATGAATAATTGACAAAAATAAGAGATTTTTAGTGCGAGACGGAATCGGATTAGAAAAAAAATGCCAGCAAATTTTGTGAGAGAGAGAGAGAGAGAAGAATCCACACCCGTTTGTCCTTCTACCCGTAACCGTACCCTGACCCGGATCAAAATGGAATAAACACAGGTTAAAATATAGTTTTAGCGTTTATGGACTCTTAGTCTTTTTATTTAATTATTCCAATTTTACTTTTAGTTCTTTTTAATTTCATTTTCATTTTAAAGAATTTCTTAATTTATTTTTTCCTTAAATTCAACCTAAAAAACTGCAAGGTAAATTTTTATCTTCTTAAAATAATTAATTGTAATAAAATAATTTGGATCGATTTAATTATTTTTAAATAATTTTTTTTTTTTTATTAATTTGTATTATGTGTATACAAATATTACACAAGAAAGAAGGGCAGACTTGCATTCATTTTGTATAATTAAAAAATATAGTTGGCATTTGTACAAGGTAAAGGTTGTGTTAGAGTTATTCTTATCCATATTTGTTGGGGGCATAGTTTAGTTTCTTGGATAACAAATAGGGGTGTTCACGGTTCAGTTCGGTTTTGATTTGAAATCAAACCAAACTAGTCGGTTTTGGGTTTAAAATTATAAAACCGGAATCGGTTTTAGGAAAATCAAAACCGAGTCGGTTTTGGTTTTAAAATCTTGGTTCCGGTTTCGGTTCGGTTTCGGTTTTTTCTTTATTAATTTTTTTTCAAATATTATAATAAAAATTGTATAAAAATTATAAAAACATAATCAATAACAATAAAATTATTCTTCATCTTCTCTTTTCAAAACAAAATTTTGTCAAAAACATAGTTATTAGGTCTTTTGGAGCTAAAATCACTTCAGAGGCTGAGGCACGAATGACCGAATATGGAACTTCAAAAACAAAAAAAACACTATAAACATATTTATGCGGTTCGATTTCGGTTTTGAAAAACTAAAACCGGTAACCGAACAAAAACACTCGGTTCTTACAAAAGAGAACCTTATTCGGTTTTTTTAATAGAAAAAACCTTATTCGATTTCAATTTTTTGATCGGTTTTGGTTCGGTTCATTGGTTCGGTTCGGTTTTGAACACCCCTAATAACAAAGATTTTGTATTTGAAGAGATGAAGAAAGCAATCAACTAATGCTTATTAATGCTTCATCTACTCTTTTAAACCACTTGATTAAGGATTCTATTAATTAAATCCTCCAACAAGCACGTAGGCTCTACCCTTTGTCCAGCTAGTCTCTATGGATAACTTCTTAGAACTAAGCATTTAAATTCAATTCATATGGTCAAGAATAAGATACGAATTTGATATATCCACAATTAAAACCAAATTAAATTCTAAAAGAGATACCAAGCTCAAAATTAAAATGTCAATCAAGTTATCTCTCCCCCTATGTTAATACACAAACAAAAGATAAGAAATATTTTTCACAATTGAAATATTTTCTCTTCTCTTTAGAGCAATAAATGTAAATCATAATTTCCTCCCTCTATACAATTATCACCAAACATATATGTGGGAATACAAAAATAAGAAACATCCATTTATAAGAACAAATAGAATACCAATTGAAAATCTTCATGGATTATTCAAGTTTGAAAAAAAAAATCTCCTATTTCTATGCAGAAACTTTAATAGTTGGGGAAAAAATGATATAAAAAAAAAAAAAACTTTAGAAGATAACAATTTCTAGAAAAAAAAATTCTCAATGATAATTCAAACAAAAAAATTATTCCCCCTTTCTCAATATGTATACAATAAAAATTGGGGAAATCCAAATCATCAAAATCAAACACCAACAATTCTTTAACATAAACAATTTAAAATACCAATTATTGGAATAAAGCAAAAATATATCAATTGAAGGATTAATAATCTAATGATACCAAGAGAATTTTCAACCAAACAAATCAATATCAATGATACATTTGCAAGAATATGAAAAATGAATCCAAAAATATCAATTGAAGAATTAAAGTCAATTCAATCCAATCAAACTCAATATTAATCACAAGAGAAAAGTTTTAAAAAGTCTATGCAAGTAAAATAATTTTAGTGTACTTCCACCAATGTGTTTTCACATTTATATTATTTGAGACACAATTTCTTGAGGCTTCTCCCTTTTATATTGGATACTCAATTTTCCAAACCCTTTAAGCTCTTTGAAAGAACCTCCAACCTACAACACAAGTCAATTGAGTTTCTTTGGTACCGAAATTTTTTTTTGGTCCATTTGTTATAGGTTTGTTTCCTTTATAAACCCACACAAATTTAGAATTTAAATTAACATCCAATTTCAATGTACACATAAATGATTTATGACCAATACAATTACAAACACTACATGTAGAAGGGCTAACAAATAAATTATTATAATTTTTCTTTTTAACAAATGGTTGATAGCCAATACCGATCATGTCAAAAGTAACCATTTGCAAATCTAAGAGCATATTAAAATTTTTGCTACTGTTGGTGAATTTAAGCATTATACAGTTCAAATCATCATTTTTAGCTTTCAATTCACAAGCATCAATTCTCCGTATTTGGACCCGACTTGACTCATATCATGTAATATATTTCAAGATCAGTTACTTAATTGATTTTAACAACTTTTGAATTATATAGTATCACTTTCGATTGACCACCCTTTTGATTTTATGCGTATAGGACACACAAAAATGTAATATGTATGTATGCGCGTACATATATAGCCAAGATGTGAATGTTTACTTTAATGTTCTTGAATATATCTGTAAAAGCCGTGAAATTTTTAAATAAGAAATTCCACGTGTAAATTTTTCGAGTTGAAAATTGGTCATAGCGTTGAGAAGTTGAGTGAATTGTCGTGTAGCGGCCACATACGCAAATTTAGTCAATTGGTCAAAGTTGGTAAAATTAGAATTTTTCGAACTAAATAAAATTTAGAGAATTAAATTGGGTTGATAGTTGTTGTTTGGCGACGTTCAGGATACATCTGAAGTGGGGTACGAAAGGATTAAAAATGTGGTATGCATAACTAAGATGTATGTGTGACATTAAGCAAATAAGTGAGATTTAAATTAAATGAAGTGGGTTAAATTGTAGAATTTAGAATGAAGACAAAAATAAAGTTAAATGGAGAAAAGAGATTTAAAGGGATTGAGAAGAGGGGGAAAAATTCCGCCAAATATTTTGGAGTAGCAAAGTACAGGGTTTAAGTTGTAAAAAAAATTAAAAGAAAAATCAGAGAAGAGGAATAGGGTTCCTCTTCCCCGATTTTCTCCCCCCATATTCTCCCCCTGCATACAGCCGAGAGAGGGAGAGTGACGGCGAGAGGGGAATCGCTCGAGTGACCGGTGAGCGCAGATGGTGACTGGACGACGACCGTCGACGTCGTCTGTGGCATTCAAGCGGACAAGGAACTCCGCGAGTTGGAGGCGATTTTGAGCGAGCGACGTCGGCCGAGGCAGGTACGAGCGATCCCGACGTTTGTGAGCTTCGTTTAGCGGCGGAGCGTCTCCATCTGAGGCGATTCGGACAGTCACCGAGGACACCCTCTGCAACGAAGTGTTGGCTGGAGCAGAGTTCCGATTCCGGCGAGTGAAAACGGAACTCCAACCTTGTTCTGTTGGTGAGGAAACTTTCAGTTGGATTGTTTATTTTGATTTTGCATTCTGGAATCGTTGCTGGTTGGTTAGTTTGGTGTTGTCTCGTTGTTTGGATTAAAAAACTCCTGCATTTCAGTTTTTTTTTTATGGACCTGTCGATATGTTGCTTCTGTTATAGTTGATAAAAATTGGTCTCTGCATGAAGATTCTGATTTCTGATAATGTGATGTTCTGGGTTAACATTTTCTGCTAGTTGGATGTGGAATTTTGCTTCGGTTGTGTGTTATAAATGTTGTCAGCTGAATGAGAAAAATGACGAGGACTATGCCATGTTTGTCACAAATTTTACAGGATAAAAACTTGGGTTAAATGTAAAGGATATTTAGAACTTTCAAGTTTGTTATTTGTTGTAAGGATTGGTTCCTTTTTGAGATTACAATTCGGCCAAATGAATAAATGTTCCATGTGTTACTTGGTTTTTTGTTTGAGACGACCATTTAGAAACTGTACAGATTTATTGGAGGGTTGAGAATGAGAAGTTGATGATTGGGAGACTTTTATTTGGTTCTTTAATTGCTTGTTGGACAATATCGAGGTTGATAGTTTGTTTTGTTTTTGCTATTGTTTATCGTTTGTGGACTTGGAGATCCTAACTTGGGTTGCTATCTTGAAAAATGGATTAAATCGTTATTGGAGATTGTAATTGGAGATAGATATTGAGTTTGTGTCTATTGTGAAATAATGAATTGGGTTGAGGTTCTGTTATAATTATTCATGTGATAAAGTTGATCCTATTTAAGTTTGAGAGATATTTTGTGACATTGTTAACTGTTCTAAGTGTTGCACAATATGTTAAGGATTAAGTGTTGTTTGGATGGTGATCCATTTAATTACCAAAGGATAAAGTTGGAGATCTGATTGGGCTTATTAAATGAGTCATTTACACATATGTTGGGTTTTATCCCTGGTATAAGACTTCTCGTTTATTTCTTGGGATTTGTTTATGAGAATTCCCTTGTTTTATACATTTGCCAGGCTTGAATGATTTCAGCAAGAGTGATACGATTCTTGCGTAGTTGGTTGCTCCGGTCGGTAAGGCAGACCGTCATCGAGGTAGGGATTTCTATACCTCTTGCGTTATATTGCATCCTATCTCGTTTTCCAAAATAATTATTTTGTGGACTACCACACTTGGAAAATGACGGGGACTGTTCGACAGCACGTCCGTTTTTATTAGTAGTATGTTTTCTCAAGTTTAATTCCGTACATGGTTTGAGATTTATTGTGTACATGTTGAGGGATGGATCCGCCATCCCCTTTGATACCTTTTGCTGCGTGAAGGTTGATTGTTTGATGTGCGAAAAATATAGGTGAGGCATTGGTGACGTGTCCTCAGGTTGAAACTCCTGAAAGTCGTAAACCTCGTATGGGAGGGTGATGACACCTCCTTGGGTCACAAGCCCCTAAACCTGGCCAGGATTTGTCCCACGGATCAGACGGTTGTCAATCGCTGAGACTTGTTTATCCTAAGTCCACATGTAGCGAGCAACTGTATCCGTTTTATTTGATTATACGATTATACGATTATACGAGTTGTGTCGTGCAGCTAGGTGCGCGGGCAACTCGGGTGACGTATGGAATATTCGGATCGTCGTCATTATTCCTGCCTCATAAGGTGTTGTCATCGACGGGTGACCACCTCTTCTATGTTGTGTGGCGGGTGAGTCCATGAGTGACCACCCCTTTTCACTGACGACGTTTTCAAATTGGAAAACGATGATGGCCTATTTTACGAGGTATAGCTGTCTATGTGTACAGTAAGATTTTTAATAAAAGCCTCATCGATGGCCCTTGGGTCGGTTTGGTAAAATGATAAATAGTTTGAAGTGATTTTAAAAATCCATGTACGGTAGAATGAAACATAACCTTGTTCTCGAAAAATGTACAAAACCAGTTTTTCATGAGGTGCATTTAGTATAGCCATACTTTACTGAGTTAGTCACTCACCCCAAACGACTCCTCCGCCAAAACTTCAGGTAAGGGCAAAGAGTAGCTGATGATCAGGAGTTGAAGCGTTTTATTATTTCTACTTGAGTGATTCATCGTTACTTGGTGAGGACATTTATGTTTCTATTTGGGTCTGTAAACCTTAAACACAGTTGGTTTTGGATTTGTTGCACAGTACTTGGATTTCATAATTTATGCACTGTTATCTTCTTGTGATCCCTACTCGGACTTAGGCCCATATTATCTTGGGCCGAATTAAATATTATAAGTCTTCCGCAAAAACTCACGCCTTGGGCTGGGTGATCGGGTTCTCTATGAGGATCGGGTCGCCTGACCCGACGGTTCTGTTAGGCCCGTCTTCAGGTCGTGACAATATCATTATTTCTTCTTTAAATTTTGTTCAGATTGAAATTTGTATGCAAAGTGCAAATAGTCACAAATAGAGAAAAACTAAAAAATTCACTACCACAAAAAGAACGATAACCCTTTAATTTTTTAATAGCGTAATTATCATTTTATTCATCACAAAATAAGTCAATAACACCCACATATGTCTATTCTCCATATTTGGAACGAACTCCACCCATATCATGCCATATATTTGAAGATCAATTACTTAATTGATTTCAATAACGGTTGATTTATACGGTATATAATCCCATCAAAACGATAGAAAGACAATCTCATCACTTTCGATCGACGACCCTTTTGATTTTAAGCGTATACGACACGCACAAATGTAATATGGATCTAGGCACGTATATATATTGCCAAGACGTGTTTGGACAAATAAGAATTATTCCAAAAAAAAAAGCCATGGTTTTATGGACCGTGTAGTGTTGGGTTGGAGAGAGATGGATTGGCCATTTATGGTCTGGCTATCAAGAAAAGGGAAGGGGGATCAATGGAGGAAAGCATATCGCTTGTTTGGCGTATCTTGTCCACTTTAAGAAAAGAAGTTAACAAAACAATCACTAAATTACGAGATCAATAACAAATTATACACCAAATGATTTTTGTCAATAAATAAAATACTGAGCTATAAGAAATGAACGACGCAAATATCGCTGTTATGTTTTTCGTTAGAAATATAAAAATACTATTTCTACAACAAATAGAAAACAATTTTTTCACTACAAAAAATACATTTTTTTCAACAAAAATGAGTATTTCATTGCAGAAAACATTCCCTTAAAAAATATTTAATTTTGTGTAATTATTATTTAAAAGGTGGGATGATTATTCAATAATTAAAAAGAGAGCACCATAAACCATTCGCTGGCTCTGCATTATCTTATCTTGTGTAAAGTACACGTGACGGAAGAGATGGATCAATTATGGCTTTGGTACAACTGTTTATGGGACCAAACGTTTATGCTAGTCTCTCCCATTTCCAACAAATTTGATCAGACTACTGCCGTTCAATTTCTGTTTCGACTGTCGGTTTTAATGCCGCCATTGAGTCACTGCGTGGGTCAGTGGAAAGATCCTATTTCCCTCTCTTTTTCATCACTCTTGGGTTGAAAAAGGTGGAGAGTTTCATCTTCTTCTTTGTTGTAATCTCCTTTTTCGTTGATTTGGAGGAAGACCATCGAAGAAGCTTCTCCCTCTACTGTCTTCCACGATTCTCTGTTTCTTCCTCTCTTCCTTTTCTCCCCAATAATGGAGGTTGGTCACTAAATTCCAAAACCATTTTAGAGTAAGCTTGTCTGCATGTTCCCTCTTAATCCTCTCTCTCTCTCTCTCTATGGATCTGGGTTTTTCGAATTTCCTGTAAACATTTTTAATTTCTTATTTGTTTGCGTTAATGGTTAAATGCGCGAAGATTTTGTGGAGTTTTTCTTCTTCTCAGCTCTGGTTATTTGTAGATGATAATGACATAAAAGGAAGAAGATAAAGCTGACAAGTGAGAGGCTAAGGACGACGATAGAGAACTCTGCTTCGCTCTTGAAATCTTGGTTGGGTGAGCTTGGATTTGCTTGAATTTTTTAGTTCATCTGTATTGATGTCTCTCTTTCTGATATTATTTGCTTTTTTGTCTGGTTCTGATTATGTAATTTAATTTCTGCTGATTATTATGTAATCTGTGCAAGTATATCTTGCTTCTTTACCTATCTTATCAAATTTGTGGTTCAAAAGTTCTTTACACTAACACTACTGTTATCTTCTAAAAATATGAATTTTAATTAAAAAAATGGAAGAAAGAGAATGCTAAAAGTGACTTTGAAGTAATAATCTCCCTTTGATTAAAATAATACTGAAATCTTTTCTAATCTCTCTGTTGATTATTGTAAGTAGACAGCTACAGACAAATTTGACATCTTAACGTCAGATTTATTTGCTTCTTACTGTTCATTTCTGCTTTGTATTTGCATTTTTCAGGCAGAATCGGAAGATTTCTAGATCTTTTGTCTTGTCCATTTTTTGGGTTTCAGCCTTTTGGGTTGTGAAGGATGCTGTCAGTTGCAACAATGGTGTTGCTCTTCAGTTGTTAATCAGATAGATTCTGTTTTTGTTCCAGATGGCTAAAACCCAGATGAGATTTCTCCAATCTCTCATAGCCATATTCTTTGTTTTCTATATATCACATCCTTCAGTGTCTTTGAATGTGGAGACAGGGGCTCTTATCCAATTTAAAAACCAGCTCAAGGATCCCTTGAATGTTCTCAGTTCATGGAAAAATTCTGAGTCGCCGTGTGAGTTCGCCGGAGTTTCTTGTGATCTGGTTACCGGGAAAGTGACGAAAATTTATCTTGAGAACATGTCTCTCTCCGGCGAGATTTCCCATTCCATTTCAGAGCTGCAGAGTCTTGTAACACTTTCATTACCGACAAATAATATTTCTGGAAGAATTCCATCCCAGTTGATTAAATGTAGCAACATTAGAGTGTTGAATCTCACTGGAAACGACATGGTTGGAGCCATTCCTGATCTTTCTGAGCTAAGAAACTTGGAAGTTCTTGATCTGTCTATAAACTACTTCAATGGAGTTTTCCCATCTTGGGTCGGAAATTTAACTGCACTTCTTTCTCTGGGTCTGGGAGAGAATGAGTTTGAGGAGTCTGAAATACCTGAATCTCTTGGAAATTTGAAGAACTTGACTTGGCTTTATATGGCTGATTCGAATTTGAGCGGAGAAATTCCTGAATCCATTTTTGGTCTGAAGGCACTGCAGACATTGGATATCTCAAGAAACAGAATTTCTGGAAAAATTTCCAGATCGATTTCCAAGTTAGAGAAGATCAACAAGATTGAGCTCTTCGTAAATAATTTGACTGGTGAAATTCCATCTGAGATTGGAAGCCTAACTCTTCTCCAGGAAATTGATATTTCTAGGAATAAACTGTATGGAAAGTTGCCTGATGATATTATAAATCTGAAGAATCTGGTGGTCTTTCAGCTTTACGACAACAACTTTTCCGGTGAGATTCCAGCTGGGTTTGCAGATTTGCGAAATCTCATTGCATTTTCTATCTATCGAAACAACTTCTCTGGAGAATTTCCAGCAAATTTTGGCAGGTTTTCAACGTTGAATATGATTGACATCTCGGAGAATCAATTTTCAGGAGGTTTTCCGAAGTTCTTGTGTGAAAATGGAAACTTACAGTTCTTGCTCGCTCTCGACAATAACTTTTCTGGGGATTTTCCTGATTCTTACAGCGAGTGTAAGTCTCTGCAGAGATTCAGAATCAACATTAATCATATATCTGGAAAAATCCCAGATGGGTTGTGGGGACTTCCATACGCAACAATTCTTGATTTTAGTGATAATGACTTCAGTGGCAGCATTTCCCCAGACATTCAATTATCGACAAGTTTGAATCAGTTGATTTTGCAGAACAACAAATTCTCCGGCGATCTTCCGTTGGAACTCGGCAAGCTTAGGAACTTAGAGAGGCTTTACCTGAGTAGTAATAACTTTTCCGGCCAAATTCCATCCGATATTGGTTTTTTGAAGCAGCTGTCTTCGTTGCATTTAGAAGATAATTCATTGACTGGATCAATTCCGCCGGAGCTAGGCAACTGTGAAAGATTAATAGACTTAAATCTTGCTCAGAACTCATTAACCGGAGCAATTCCTCAGTCCTTTTCATCTATGAGTTCTTTGAACTCGCTTAATCTTTCGATGAACAAACTTACTGGTTCGATTCCTCAAAATTTAGAAAAGATGAGGCTAAGTTCTCTAGATTTGTCTCAAAACCAGCTGTCAGGAAAAATTCCGTTCGATCTTCTTGTCATGGGGGGCGACAAATCATTTTCGGGGAACAAGGGTCTCTGCGCTGATCAAAATTACATGATCCACTTGAACTCTAGCTTGAATATTTGCTCTAAAAATCAGACCCAAAAAAGAGTTCTTGAAGATAAATTGGTTTTCTTCTGCATAGCTGCTGCCACCTTATTCTTTGCTTTGGCAGGCTTAGTGCTAGTTTGTTACAAGTATTTCAAGCTTCATGACCATGACTTAGAACATAACTTTGAAGGAGTGGAGGAAACTGATCCAAAGTGGAAGCTTTCATCTTTCCACCATGTTGATTTCGATTGTGATGAGATATGCAATTTGGAAGAAGACAACTGGATCGGAAGCGGAGGGTCGGGAAAAGTCTATCGAGTCGATTTGAAGAAAAATCGAGGGACAGTGGCCGTGAAGCAGCTGTGGAAAGGAGATCCGGGGAAGGTTCTACATGCGGAGACAGAAACTTTAGGCACGATCCGACATAGAAACGTATTGAAGCTTTACGCTTGTTTAACAAAAGCAGAATCGAATTATCTAGTTTTTGAGTACATGGTTAATGGTAATCTTTCTCAAGCTCTTGGAAGAAGAATCAAAGGAGAAATGCCTGAATTGGATTGGGATAAGAGGTATAGAATTGCTCTAGGAGCTGCAAAGGGTATTGCTTATTTGCACCATGATTGTACTCCGTCCATTGTTCATCGAGATATAAAATCATCCAACATACTTCTCGATGAAGATTACGAGCCAAAGATTGCTGATTTCGGAGTGGCCAAGATCGTAGAAATGTCTCGTAAGGGTTTGGATTATAGTTCGATGGCTGGTACTCACGGTTATATTGCCCCTGGTGAGTTATGTTCGACTAAAAAGTTCATGTCTAACTTGTGAAATATTGTAGACTTATATTCTAATTTTCCTTCGCAGAGCTTGCTTATACTCTTAGAGTGACGGAAAAGACCGACGTCTATAGCTATGGAGTGGTGCTACTGGAATTAGTGACGGGGCGGAAGCCAATCGACGAAGAATATGGCGAAGGAAAAGACATCGTTTATTGGGTGACATCTCATCTTAGCAACCAAGAAAATGCCACCAAAGTTCTAGATGAGGCAGTTTTAACTGAGGGAGTCAGAGACAACATGATCCAAGTTTTGAAGGTAGCCGTGCTTTGCACGACAAAACTTCCGTCCGTGCGCCCCTCCATGAGAGAGGTAGTGAAGATGCTCATTGATGCCCATCCTTGTTCTTCAAGGTCTACCCGCAACGACAAGTCAAAGGAAATCGTGAAGAATTCGACAAAATAGTTTGCTCCAAAAAGTAGTTTTTGTAAAGATTGGATTGCTATAAATCAATAGCTTTCTTTTGGGTAGATTCTCAATCAATTAGAAGCTTTCAACTGTAATATAGGTGAAGATGAGGTAGAACTGGATCTTATATTACATTAATCTATTGAAAGCCATTGGTGGAATCTAGTTTGGAAGATGGCTGCAATTATCCAATGTCCATATAATTCAAGGTCACCAACCTGACCTTTTTTTTTCGACGAGGCTCGGACCTGTGTTTTCATCGGTGACCAGACCCACCGGCCTTATCTAGCCACCGACCTTTTTTAAACTGTGCACGGGTCTTCACTACGATGTTTTGCAACGGAATTTTGAAGCTTTGTTATATTTTCTTTTCAGTGTCACGAACGTATATTGCAAGAAAGTAAGAATAATGGATTGTAAACTATATAATACAAAACAACATTCAAATGGGTGGCCTCATTTGGTTGCATTTGATCAAATGCTTTCACAACCCACAAGGCTGGACCCCAATAGACGACCTTTCCTTTCACTACTTACTCCCTCATCTTGAGAATGCTAAGCCATGAAAAAGAGGGAAAAAAAGAAACATTAATGCTTATTTTGTAGCGGAAAGATTAAAAACTTTCTAGCCATACTTCAAAAAATGGACGTCTCCTTTCGCTGCTCGTGAACCTTCGATAGGATATCGTCGATTCGAGCAAAAACATCATCTTTCGAGACACTTCCGTCGATCTGCAACAACATCAAACCAAATTGCAACAATGGGGGATTGATTTCTCGCAAATTTTAATAATAAGCTTAGTAATCTGCAGAATTATTTCAAAGGAAGAATTTGTGTGTTCTTGATGTTTCTACAGAGTTAAAGCGTTTAGATGAAATCTTAGAGAGGACTACATTTTATCAACCAAGTATTTAAACATTCACAATGGAAGCAAAATGACTATAAAAGTTAGGATAACATGCATATTATTCTTTAAATTTAGGCGCGAAGAGCAAGTAAATCCTTGTATTTCTTTTTAAGCAAATAACTTCTTAAACTTAGCAACGTTAGCAATTAAGCTCCCGTCTTTAGAGTTGCCATTAAGGAATCACGTTTTTGTCACTTGATCTTCTTTACTAAACGATTTCCAAAGAGAAACAAATTGTTCATGAAATCCAACCAAAATCATCACATGGATTGAGTTTTCCAACTTGTTTTTCTCTGAAAATCACAAAAATCGTTCCATCGGGAATTTTTTTTTTCTAGAAATCGCCCAACATAAAAGATCACGTGATCAAAATGTTATTTATTTTATGGCAATCCTAATGATGGGTACTTAATTACCAATGGCTCTTAGCTCAAGAGATTATTTGCTAAAAAAATTACAAAAACCTATTGGCTTTTCATCCTTAAATTTAAAAACTATTATGCACTTTACCCTAAATTCATTAGACTTCTACTAATACAGTCTCTAATTCGCCCATGAAATTCTTAATATGAAATCATGTTCTAACTCACACCATACGCACAAGCACACATATTTATATAGATATAAAAAGAGAAAATGAGATACCTTGACGGTTATGTTTTCAAACATTGATAGCACGGCTTCCACGTTCTCATGATGCGTGCTTAATCGTAATTTCACCTATTCAAAGCCAAATATAAAAGAAACATAAGGAAATTCTTATCCAATCAAGTGTTTTTTTTTCATTTGACAAGGATAAAATAAGATTGGATTTGCACTAATCCACTAATTAAAATGTTGGATGGTCATAATATTCGTTTAGCCTACATTATGATCATCAATAAATAGTGTTCATACTTAGCCAAAGTTAAATTTTTCATGCCTAAAGAAAGAATGAAGTTTAAAAATAAAACTTGTACAACCTTGTTTTTTCAGTATTCTTACGCCCATTCAACCAATCATAGATTCAGTTTAATAGCTAGTTTCCCACCTTCTATACTACCTTGTCCATCATTCTATCTATCTTCAGAATAGTTTGAAACATTGAAGAACATACTCTTTCTTCTGTATCATCAAATCGTTGTGTAACTCTGGCAGCGATCTCTTCGGTCTCTGGAGGCGCATACTTAAGGTGATATATCCGCCCAGTCACAGGATCTAACCGTCGGCCAACGACTCTCTCAACAAGAATCTCTTCGGGGACCTACCGTAAAACAAAATATACAACACATTGAAAGACATATCGATTGGTCACTTACGATAAGGAGAAAATAGAATAAGTTAATATAACCACTGACAGTGTTGATGGAGTTCGGGTTAAGACATATCTATTATCCTCACACTTACTTCTAAAAGAATGAACAGATCTGGTTCAAAGCCAAATTTTTTCAAAGCTGCTGCTTGGGAAGCACTCCTAGGATATCCATCCAAAAGCCATCCATTTTCTTGAGAGTCCGGTTGTGACAGACGATCTTTCACCATCTAAAATATCCAATAAATACTGCAGTTTACAAGGAAATTCTGATATGTTGAAGGATGAAGCAGATTTTCTTACCATCACAACTATTTCATCAGGGACTAACTGCCCTTTCTCCATGAATCTCTTGGCTTCTTTTCCATTTTCACTGCCAACAGAAATTTCTGCTCTGAGTAAATCTCCAGCGGCAATGTGCACCAAACCATACTGCATACAGGAGGGTGACTTGATTCAATCTGCTTTTCTTCATGGGCAGTGTCCAAGATGAGAAATGCATGGTATTAACTACAGAAAGTGCAATCTCTGAAGAAATATTTCAAATGAGTTTGGAATTCATCAAAGTTGCATCTTGGATGCTCAGAAAGAGTGAGCCAAAAAACTCCCATCTTTTCATTCTGCAGAACATCAAGCAAACTGCTTGTACATACATTCACTTACTCATGGCAAGCATTTGATATAAATTGAAGTAGCCCGTCCATTACTTTGTCAATTATAAAATAAGAGTTGAAATTTAGCTCTAATTTGTTGTTCCACACACTATAATGAACACGTAAACAGGCCAACTCTCCTATGCCAATTCGAGATATCCAAATTAAGAGGGGAATGAAGCAAATTAACAAAATGGCTTACTTTCTGGGTGATGAGCTCACATTGTGTGCCTTTACCCGAAGCAGGAGCGCCAGATATCATAATTCGAAGAGGTTCATGTTTTGCAGAAACCATAAGCTGGTAAAAACAAAATATAGATTGTAGATCAATCTCCAATGCAAATAAATGAGTGTTCAGTTTCATAAAACATCAAAGAAATGAAAAAAAATGGATAACTTCCTCCGGACAACTGATTTTGAATTTTAGATTCCAAGGAGCTGTTGCTTCAGATTCCGCAAAAACGAAGAGAAACGCAAGCCAAATTCCAATCGTACAAAAGAAAAGAAATCCCGGAACCGCATGCATTTGATAGACATAGACAGAAAAATGGAAGCGATACATACCGCGGACGTAACGGAGTCAGTAGCTTTAAGAGGAGAAACAAGGGAGTGGCAGAGATGGAGAGAGAAATTGGAAGAATAGGGAGCGAAAGAGAAAGGAGAGACTGAATTATGGGAGGAAGAGGTAGGCTTGGTGTGAGCATGTGGAATCAAAGAAAAGCTCAAAAGGGAAGCCATTTTAAGGTCCCCCTGATTTCGGAACGGGTGACTATTGAATCGCTCTTCCTAGTTTCTTCTCCAGATTCGAAGGATATGGCGACGCTCTGCAACCAAAACCGGGTCTGTCAGGTCGGAGACGACGACACGATTGCTGACTTAAATGGGTCTTCATTTGATTTGCCTAATATATATTTATTAATATTAAATCAATATAATCTATTTGTGTGCACATTAATATCATTTATTAGGTTATGATTAATGTATTAACATCATATTTAGACATGCAAAGCCTATATCTAATTAGGGGTGGGCAAACCGGTTCTCGATTCTGATTCTGGACCTTTTAGAATCAATCATTTGGTTCTCGGTTTCAAGAATGAAGAATTGGAACCAGAACGACGGAATCGAATCCAAAACCAGAACCAAATTAGATGTTAATTTCTAATTTGCATAATTTATAACCTAATTTTAGATAATCTAATTTATAAAAATTAGATGTTAATTTCTAATTTGCATAATTTCTCTATTTCTATTATAATTAACTTGGGTTTTAGTCAATTTGTGTTTTAGGGTTTCTAGTCAATCCCCTAATTGGTTGTAATCACGATCATGCTTGGTTAGTCGATTGCCAATGACCAAATTTCAACTTTAATTACTTATCATTTCTGATCACAATTAATTATTCTAATCATAATTATTATTATTTATCATTATACAAGCCATTGCAATATGAATCTATGGCTACGCGACTATTTTAATAATGTCTCTCCCATGGGCGTGGCAGGGAGGAAAAGAGCGCCGATAAGGGAACATGTTGTGACGAACTTTAGGTGGGGGAGCTAGGGTTCCACTGGAGTTTGAAAATAACTAACTAAGAAGATTTTGAGAAAGAAATTAGTGACACTAAGTTTCAATTGGGAGTGAAAATTTAGAATCCATGGAATCACAGTGTCAAACAAGTTACACGATTCAAACCTAACAAATTTGACGAGTTTAATAAACTTGATGAGCCTAACGAACTGGATCAGCAAGCCAGATAAAAAAAATTGACTCAAGTTGGCTTTCACGCCACGAGTTAAACATGTGGAACTGAGTAAGCTGAGGTGAACACATTTAAGTTTATTATACTTTAAACTTGTATTAATATAATATAATGTTTTTTTTTTAATTTTGTTCCTTAAAAAATTTTAAAAATTATTTAGTTTGATGGTGTTAATAATTATAATTATTTTATTATTAATAGTTATAATAGTTATTTATAATTTAATGTCATGAGACCATGGAGTAGGGGACTATGGAAACCGCTTGATGCTAGCTGTTATAAAAGGCAAGAACATACCCGAATTTAAAAATATCACCACTCTATCCAGACATGTCCAAATAGCGTGAAAATTTGACCACTCACTTCTTTGTGAATTAACTAGAAATCCTCCAAAATTCAGATAATAATTTGTTCAGTAACGAAAGATGTTCAAGGAAAAGTACAAATAGTTTGAATAGGCAGTAACGGGCCGAATTCAGAGCCCAAATGGTTGAATGCACAATTCGCTCGTTTATTATCCAAATGACGTAAAAATTGAATCACAACAATTTCCATTAGAGTAGAGAAGGCCTTCCAAAAATCACGCAAAGAGTTCAACCAGAAACAAAGATATATGACTACAAAAATGACTGCCCAAAAGGGCACCAATAAAGTAGTTTTGAATCCCAAAAAGGGAATAATTACAAGTCAAACATTTCTTCTCCAAGTTGCACAAAAAATTGAACCACTGTAACATTCACAAAGAGAGGAGAATGTCTTTAAAAAAGCACACAAATATTCCAACCAGAGACGTAGATATGTAAACTAAAAAATGACTGCCCCAAGAGACACCAATATGGCAGTTTTTGGTCTAAAATGGAATAACTGAAAATCAATTAAATCTTGTCCAAATACATGAAATTTTATGTGGGTCAGTTCTGGTTATTATGTTTTTTTTTTTGTTCGGTTTCCGGTTCTTGGGGTAGATAACCGACAGGAACCAAGAATGATGTTAATGTAAATAACTTATTTATTTTATAATTTATATGTTCTGGAGTCTGGACCTTCACGACTTCACCTTCTGGTTCTTGTCACTTTCTTCTTCTGGAACGACAATGACTTCAAGGTTATTGGATTTCTTCTTTGATTCTGTTTTGTTCATCACCTCGTCTCGCTCGATTCTATTTTGCTCCTCACCTCGCCCGATTCTGTTCTGCTCATTGCCTCACCTGTCGACTGTCGCCTCGATTCTGTTCTATTCATCTTCCTTGATTTCTTGTTTGTTCATCTTCCTCGATTTCTCACTTGTGATATTTCTCACTTGTGATCCTGCTTATTCTTTTTTGTAGAACCCAATCGGAGAAGGCTCTATTTCATGGCATTTAACAGAATACAGACAATCGGTGGAGACAAATTAAAAAAAAAACATCACAACATCATAAATGTAAATTCCTTAACCCCTACTCTGTAAGCAGCAACAGAAATGGAAGTGATTACTAATTAGGTTGAAAGGCTGGAAAATTCTGACAGGAACCTCACCTAAATCGGGGAATCAACGGAAGAGCTTCAAGATTTGAAAAATCGATTTTTCAAAATCCTCTTCTCAGAAGGAAAACATAACCTTTCCTGCAAAGATTAACGCCGAAAGGAAGAAGAAGAAGGCGAGCGAGAAAGAGATGGCAATTGGCGAAAGAGGATTGTCTGTTGCATAATTGAGGGCGAGCGAGACAGTGCGAGAAAGAGAGACCCAACCTATAATTTTTTTTTTCAATCTGGGAACCAAAACCGACCAGAACCGAACCGGGACCGAGGCACTGTTCCGGTTCTGGTGCCAATTCCTTGCAGTTCTAGTTCTGGTTCTGGTTCCTTATTCTGGGAACCGAAAATTAAACGGTCGGTTCCCAAAGGTCCAAAACCGGCACCGAGAACCGATTTGCCCACCCCTAATTTTGACATGTAAACAAAATAACCTTAAAAAATTAGAATCAAAAATCGCTTGGACAAGGAAGTTGTGCACGAATAGTTGCTAGCTAGTTCAAAAGGGTACTATGATTTTACCAATCGACTTCAATGGATTCATATAGGGAAACCTCTCTAACTTGGGTTGTTGCAAGTCTTCTAAACATTTTCTAGGGATATCTTCTTCTCGATTGAAGTGGATGAATGTTTAGTGTAAGAGAATCATCACAAAACAAGCCAAGAACACTGATAATTCAACGATTGACACAAAATTCACTTGGATAACACCACCAAAGAAGATGGTCGATTTGAAGGGAGCTACAACCTTTTCAAAAGGGTTATTTATTCATTCAAAAACTCCCATAACAATTGCCTTAAGTGAGGGTTAAGTATTACCACAAATTAAGGTTAAGCCCTAATGATTAATTACAAAAATAACACCCCTTAACAAAACACACTCACACACACGACAACAATAAACTAAACAAATTCATTGTCCACTAGTTATTACGAAATAAAATAAGATAAATTAAAATAACATAAAAAAAAACTAGTCAGAAGTCCATGGTAAATCATCATCAAATTATTAATGCATTAATTAGCTTATATTATATTTTAGGAAAAAGATGAGATGAAATGAATTTTAGGGTTTAGGGTTTACCATCCCCTCCGCCATTAGCCACGGTCTCCTCAGAGCTCAATCGGAGCAAAATGGCCATCTCTGTCACATAGCACACATCACTATTTGTAGAGGGGGAGGTGAAAGTGGGGGGAAAATAGTAAAAATAGATTAATTCTCCAAATTTTAATTAAATTAAATTAAATCCTAAATTTTAATCTAGCTCATCACTGCTTGGATGGATGAGTAGGGGAAAAATTGTCACTGGACATATTTATATTAAACTTATTTATGAACAAAAAAAAGATACGACTACAAAATTATTAGGGTGAAAACATATTTACCTTGAAATCGTTATTACAGTGAATCCTTTTTATGGTCTTTAATGGCGGCTGGAGTTTTGGTAACAATAAATATGAGAAGCATCCACACTGTGGATACAATTAATCTGTTCTGGACTCAATAGATTCTACTTTATTCCTCAGTTATCCCATGTATATTGGTGTATCGTAGCCTTCTGGAGAAGAAACAACTCATTTGCTCAATTTCAATAAGCACGAATTTTCTTCGAAACTTACTGTCATCAATGGTGGAAAACCCAGTAAGTTAAAATTCTACCAGATAGCCTACTTCAATAGATTCCAATACACTTGGGTTATCTTCTTCTCTTTTTCAATAACCCATTTGCGCCATTTTCAATAAGAATGAGTTTTCTTCCCAATTCATTGTCATCAACGGCGGAAAATGAGAGAGCCAGTGGCACGTTGTACCGACCAGGTTTAATTTCTACGACAGATGGAAGAAGTTGAACTCGGTTGGAGATGGGAATAAAGGGTAACTTTCAGGAAACTTCAGAAACATTTTAAGATTTCTATTTCTGAGTGTGAAATGGAAAAAAGACACAGTTAACATTTTTTCAATGACCTACCCTACTTCTTGTAGCGCTCTTTTTATGCCCGTACACTCCTTTATTTTTCCAGAAGCGCGAAAAGTAGCAATAGGGAGAGATGACAATGGCGATGAGGGTTCCGGCTAAGGTGGAGCAGGTACTGAACCTTAAAGATGGTGCGCAAATGGTGATCATAACACCCAACCCCAATCTTGGTAGAAAGGCGGTTCGAACCATAGAGCTGTTGCTGTCGAGCTCACCTGGGAATGGATCGGAAGCCATGATAGCAACAGTCTCTAGCAAGACTGAAACCATGGTTCCGACCAGTTGGGCCAGAACAGAGCACTGGTTGAAACCCAGATCGAAAAGTGTGTTTCCGGCGAAGAGAAAGTTAGTCAAGAGGATGATGTTTGAGTCGATCGTTCGATTCATTGCCTCTCTCTTCCGAAGCCCATCGCACGGAAACTCCATTGTTACTCTCTCTGCTCCACCATTTCTCTCTCTCTAAGTGAATCTCCCAAGCATCTGTTTTTTCAGTTTTTCCATGTTTTCATATTGAGTCTGAATTTTTGTAATTGTCGAAGTATCTTGTACTTCGAAGAGAGAGCTCATTGTCCCCGTCCTGCGTCATTCAATTTCACTTATGCACTTTTGGTATTCGATTAAATAAGTTGAATGAATTTTACTAGATTTTGAATTTTTCTGATTCATGGCATCATTGTTCTGGCTTTTTTTGTGCTGAAATTTTTGGTTTGTATTTGAGGCACAAGGTCTTCCAATTTCAGGCCCACCTCGCCAGTTTCCGGCTACTTCTGGCAGGCCTGATCGGTTTTCGGCAAACTTTTGAAGAATCCGCCGGCCGCCCATCAGACAAAACCTGCGGACTAAGATCCTGGCTGTCTGCGAGTTCTTTCTCTCTCCTCGCTCTTTTCTTTTCAATTCTGCACTTGGGACTTGGACCCTTTCCTTCCATCATTTAAAGTTGATAGTCAGTCATTATCATCATCCTCCTATTTCTTTGCACCAGCTTCTGATCTTCTCCTCTACAGAATCTAGGGCTTGAAAAACGAATTTTCCTTTACACACAGTTGAATCCATGACGAGAAAGGAAAAAGGCATAGAGCGAAAAATGAAGGATTGACGAACTTTTACTCTGCCTTGAAATTGATGGGTTTCTAGTCAATCCCCTAATTGGTTGTAATTAAGATCATGTTTGGCTAGTCAATTGCCTATGACCAAATTTCAACTTTAGTTACGTTTAATTTATTAGCAATTTTTAATTACAATTAAATAACTTAATCGTGATTATTATTATTTATCATTATACATGTCATCGCAATATGAGTCTATGGCAACGATATTGTTTCAACAATGTCTCTCCCGTGGAGGTGGCGGGGAGGACAACAACGCTAATGAAGGAACATTTTGTGACGAACTTGCGGAGAAGATCTCTAGCAAGACATCGGTGACACTAAGCTGCATTTGGGGGGTGAAAGTTTAGAATCCAGGGACGTACCAAGAATGCGAGAGGCGAAACAACAAGAAGAGAGGTCAGTCAAAGATAAATGTGTACAACAGAAGTTCAGTGGATGAAAATGTGAGTGAGGAACTCAAGAAGGCATTGATGGTGCTTCGTGAGCTTGAAATTCGTCCAAGATACAAGTATTTTGGTATGTTAAAAATATTAGAGATGTCAAACGAGATGATCGAGCGAATTTTGAAAAAGTCTAACGAATTACACGATTCCACCCTAACGAATTTGACGAGCCTAATAGACCCGACAAGCCTAATGAACTAGTCCAACAAGCCATATTAAAAAAAATGGACTTAAGCCAGTTCTCAAACTCTGAGTTAAACAAGCAAAATCGAGCGAGCTAAACAAGTATAACGAGCCAAACACGTTTAAGAATATGATACTTTAAACTTATATCAATATAATATAATATTTTTGAAATTTTGTTCCTTAAAAAATTATAACAATTATTTAGTATGATAGTGTTAATTATTTTATTATTAATAGTTATAATAATTATTTATAATTTAATGTTATAATATCATCAAATTATTAATGTATTAATTAGATTAATCTGAGGTTAAAATAATGCTTCAAATTTCAACCTTCCCCTTTTAGGTCAATCTCTTCCGTCATGCCTCATCCAACTCCAGACTCCATCGCTTCTATCTACGACTCCAGAGTCTCTCTCTCTCTCTCTCCCACCCCCATCACGGATGGTCTGATAGTCGGCTGGCGGCGAATTCTTCTAAAGTTTGCCGAAAACCGACCAGGCCTGCCAGAAGTAGCCGGAAACTGCCGAGGCGGGCCTGAAATTGGAAGACCTTGTGCCTCAAATAAAAACCAAAAATTTCAGCACAAAAAAAGCCTGAACAATCATGCCATGAATCAGAAAAATTCAAAATCTAGTAAAATTCATTCAACTTATTTAATCGAATACCAAAAGTTCCAAAGTGAAATTGAATGACGCCGGACAGGACGATGAGCTCTCTCTTCCAAGTACAATATACTTCGACATTTACAAAAATTCAGATTCAATATGAAAACATGGAAAAACTGAAAAAACAGATACTTGGGAGACTCACTTAGAGAGAGAGAGAGAGAGATGGTGGAGCAGAGAGAGTAACAATGCAGTTTCCGTGTGATGTGGTTCGGAAGAGAGAAGCAATGAATCGAACAATCGACTCAAACATCATCCTCTTCACTAACTTTCTCTTCGCGGGAAACACACTTTTCGATCTGGGTTTCGACCAGTGCTCTGTTCTGGCCCAACTGGTCGGAACCATGGTTTCAGTCTTGGCAGGGACTGTCGTTATCAATGCTTCCAATCCATCCCCAGGTGAGCTCGACAGCACCAGCTCAAACATCATCCTCTTCACTGACTTTCTCTTCGCCGGAAACACACTTTTCGATCTGGGTTTCGACCAGTGCTCTGTTCTGTCCCAATTGGTCGGAACCATGGCTTCAGTCTTGCCAGGGTGATACGGACAGTTAGCAGTTCAGAGTTGTAATCGAGGAAAGAAGAAAAAACGGAGAAGAAGAAGAGGTTTCTTTTTTATTTCTTGAATCTCCTCTGTTAGCTATTTATACAGACTCGCATTAAGTTGTGTAACTACCGACTGCACAACTTTCAGTAAAGTCATTAAGCCCCGTAGGTTTTTTTCTTGTTCTCTTCTCTTTTGTCTGGCTATTCTTCAAGTTCGCCGTAAGAGATGGCTATTCTCCAAGTTCGCCGTAACATTGCCATCTGCTGAACAAAACACTTGGTGCTCAAAATGAAATTCAGGAAACTGACTACGAAAATCATCTTGCAATTCCCACGAAGTTTCTTCCAACGGCAGTCCCATCCATTGAACCAGCGACTGTGTTTTCCAATTAGCACCCATTTAATCTGACGACTATTCAAAATGGCCAAAGGATGTAAAACATGATGATTATCTCCCAACTCAGTTTGCAAAGGCTAACAAAGAATTGCTAAATATTCTCTAAACTGCTTCAGCAAGGATACTTGAAACAGCAAGGATACATGAAACACCCAGTGAATTTTCGCATCGACCGGCAATTGCAAACAATATGCAACAACACCAATGTGTTCCACAATTTTAAATGGTCCATAAAAACGCTTACTCAATTTCAAAAACAGGCTGATCTTTCAACTATGATTGTTTATAAGGATGAAGCTTAATCAAAACCAAATCCCCCACTTGAAAATGACGATCACTGCGATGCTTATCAGTAAATTTTTTCATGCAATTTCTTGCATGTTGTAAATTCGTCTTAAGCTGATTCAAAAGCACTTGTCTTTTTTTGTAAATCAAAATCCACTGCTTCAATACTTGATTGACCTGCTAAATAATCAAGCAACACAGGAGGCGTTCTACCATAAATTGCTTCAAACGGAGTCATGACAATAGAGCTGTGATACGAGGTATTATAAGAATACTCTGCCCAATGCAGTAATCTTTCCCCATAAATGTGGATTATCCATGGTAAAACATCGCAAGTACTGTTCCAATGTTCGATTAGTCACCTCCGTTTGTCCGTCCGTCTGAGGATGATACGAACTCGAATATAAAAGAGTCGGCCCACTCATTAGCATAAAGTATTTCCAAAATTTACTAACAAAGATTGGGTCACTGTCACTGACAATGAACTTCAGAATACCTTGAAGTTTACAAACATGTTTTGCAAACAATTCAACAACAATACTTGTTGAATACAATGGTGGTAAAGAGATAAAATGAGGAAATTTCGATAGCCGGTCAACCACCACCAATATAGCAGTACACCTATTAGAACACGACAAACCAGTAATAAAATCCATCAAAAAATCTTCACAGATCTTTGCTGGAATGTTCAAGGGTTACAGTAACCCAGCAACTTTTCGTCTGTCATATTTAGTTTGCTGACAAATCAGGTATGTTTGCACAAAATGTGGAACATCACCTTTTAAATTTGGCCATTCAAACTGAGAATGCAACCTTTTAATTGTACGTAAAATACCAGTATGCCCTGCTTGCAAAGAGAAATGATATTCTCGAATCAAATCCATACGAAAATTAGAATCCTTACTGACCATAATTCTGCCATGATGAAGAATAAGCACTCCTTGCAATTTATAATCAGCAAATTTGAGAGGCTCTGCTTGAATTTGCACACTCAAGTCTCACAAATCATCTAAGGAATTAGTTTCCTACTTTAGTTTTTGTAATAAATCAGAATGAATAGCAGAATAAGCTGAACATGAAAACACTTCAGTAGGAATTTCTTCAAATTGTCTTGATAACGCATCTGCCACTGTGTTATTCTTCCCAGGATTATAGACAATCTCAAAATCAAATCCTAAAAGTTTAACCAGAAACTTTTGTTGATCAGGTGTTTGAATCACCTTCTTCATCAATTCACGAATACTCCTCTGATCTGTCTTAATAATAAATTTGTTGCCCAATAAGTATTGCCGCCATTTCTTCACAGATTCAGTGATAGCAAACATCTCCCGAAGATATGTACTATTTTGCTACAAAGTAGAAGATAATTTCATACTAAAAAAAGCAATAGGGTGACTGACCTGCAGCAAAACAGCACCAATGCCCGAGCCACTAGCATCTGTTTCAATAACAAATGGCTTAGTAAAATTTGGCAATGCAAGAATGGGTGTTGAAACCATGGCATTTTTTAGATTAATAAAAGAATGCTAAGCTATAGGACTCCATTTAAAAGAGTCTTTATGTAACAAATCTATCCACGACAGACTCTGGAAATGGAGGAAGTTATTCGATGCAGAGTAAAATTTCGTCGATCTTTCCTTTTGTCGTTCTATGCCTTTTTCCCTTCTCGTCATCGATTCATCTCTCTGTAAAGGAAAAGTCGTTTTTCAAGCCCTGGATTCTGTAGATGTGCTTTCATTCATAGCCATGGAGAAAATTGGAGGAGAAGATCAGAAGCTACTACAAAGAAATAGGAGAATGTTGACTGACTATCAACTTTAAATGATTGAAGGAAAGGGTCCAAGACCCAAGTGCAGAATTGAAAAGAAAAGAAAGAGGAGAGAGAAGAAAGATGAAGAGAAATCTTCAGTAGTTGTTTCATTGATTTTCCTAAGTTTAACCATGAAAAGGAAGGATCACTTAAAAAACAGACAGATTAAAACGAGACAATGAGGATTAAATTGAAATTTATTTTTAATTTTGGTAAAATTGAGTATGTTGAGAATTTAAGTTTCCTTTTGATGGTCTTTAATGGCGGCTGGAGTTTTGGAAGATGGGTAAGTTGTCGCTGTAAAAAACATGAATGAAATAGTGGCTTTCAGCCTCGACAACTACCCGACAGCCAGGATCTTAGTCAGCAGGCTTTGTCTGATGGTCGGCTGTCGGATTCTTCTCAAGTTTGCCGAAAACCGACCAGGCTTGCCAGAAGTAGCCGGAAACTGGCGAGGCGGGCCTGAAATTCGAAGACCTTGTGCCTCAAATACAAACCATGGACAGTTAAAATTTAATTGTTCATAAGAAAAAACTTAATCGAATACCAAAAGTTCAAAAGTGAAATTGAATGACGCAGGACAGGACAATGAGCTCTCCCTTCCAAGTACAAGATACTTCGACAAACATGGAAAAACTGAAAGAACAGATTTACTTGGGAGATTCACTTAGAGAGAGAGNAGATTCACTTAGAGAGAGAGAGATGGTGGAGCAGATAGAGTAACAATGGAGTTTCCGTGTGATTGGCTTCGGAAGAGAGAGGCAATGAATCGAACAATCGACTCGAACATCATCCTCTTCACTAACTTTCTCTTCGCTCGAAACACACTTTTCGATCTGGGTTTCGACCAGTGCTCTGTTCTGGCCCAACTGGTCGGAAACATGGTTTCAGTCTTGCTAGGGACTGTAGCTATCATGGCTTCCAATCCATTCCCAGGTGAGCTCGACAGCACCAGCTCAAACATCATCCTCTTCACTGACTTTCTCTTCGCCGGAAACACACTTTTCGATCTGGGTTTCGACCAGTGCTCTGTTCTGGCCCAACTGGTCGGAACCATGGTTTCAGTCTTGCTAGGGACTGTTGTTATCAGCTCTATGGCTCGAACCGCCTTTCTACCAAGATTGGGGTTGGGTGTTATGATCACCATTTGCGCACCATCTTTGAGCTTCAGGAGCTGCTCCACCTTAGCCCCGAACCCTCATCGCCATAGTCATGTCTCCCTATTGCTCTCTCTTTTCATAGGCTACAGGTTTTGTTTTTTATGGCATTGACAACTCACTTAGTGGTCGGTGGAGGCTGCTGACAGTTGCAGAAGCTTCCTGGAAAATAAAGGAATGTACGGACATAAAAAGAGCGCTACAAGAAGAAGGCGGGGGAGTGAAAAGATGTCAACTGTCACACTAAGGAAATCTTAAACGGTTTCTGAAGTTTCCTAGAAGTTTCCTTTTATTCCCATCTCCAACCGACTTCAACTTCTTCCAACTGTCGTCCCTGTCACTGTATTATAGCGTAAAGTAGAAATTAAACCTGGTCTGTACAACATGCCACTGGTCCCTCATTTTCTGCCATTGATGACAAAGAGTTGGGAAGAAAACTCATTCTTATTGAAATTGGGGCAAATGGGTTATTGAAAAAAGAGAAGAAGATAACCCAAATGTATTGGAATGTATTGAAGTAGGCTACCTGGTAGAATTTCAACTTACTGTGTTGAGAATTGGTATAGAGAAGCTCAACCTTAGCTCTGATACCAATTGTTGAGAATCGAACGCGAAACGGAAAAAGAAAACTGCGGAAACAGGGACACCAAGATTTACGTGGAAAACCCTAAAGGGAAAAAACCACGGGCAGAGGAGAAATCACTAAGAATGAAATCAAGGTACAATGAGTTTTGCGACTCAAGCATCAATATATAGAGAAAATAATTAACCCTAATATTGGATATGGGCCCAACCCGGCCCAACTAGAATTCGGGTCACATCCGAACTCTAACAATCTCCACCTTGACACGAATTCCACCTGAGAGATCCAATGGAAGGCTTCACGGCCCACCCCAAAACGAATCCAGAACACTGAACTCTGACAATCTCCACCTTTAAAGAAATTCCAATGTAAGGCGAACTGCAAAACTCCAACGAAAAATAACCTCCTCTTCCACAAAGGCCCCTGTTGGGCCAACTCAATATCTGGTACGGATCAAGTTTAAGCCCCGCTTAAACTTGAGAGACACACTCGGAGAGAAATCACATCTGCTCCATTGTACCACCGAATTATCAGAGATGTCGCAACGAACTGCATGTGAATGTGCTGAATCTATACTCTCGAACACACTCAATGCGTAACCCACCGTAGATGTTTCACTATATCGCCGTGGAGCTTTACCCTTTCCCTTGGTTCTGCTTTTGACGATACCTCTCTGACGTGAAACTGTAACTGAAATTGGTGACGATGTGGTGACTGCATCACGCTGAACATCTGTAATAGGCTGACGAATCGGCTCTGATGTGGATTCAGAACCCAACTTGAACTTCACTCGAGAACCTAACTTCCTCTGAGTCTTCTCCAACAAACCTTTTGAAGGTGAATTCACAAACTCTGTAGCCTGATTACCCATCACCGTAGAACCCTGTAACACGTATAAATTTGCAGAGCTTCTGTGTCCCTTTAACTTGACGAGAGCACCCCTACTGATCTTTATACCTCCACCTACAGCGCTGTACTTGTACCCTTTCGAATCCAGAGTACTCAACGAGATCAGATTCTTCTTTAACTCGGGAACATGTCGCACGCTACCCAGTGTCCTCACAACTCCATCAAACATTCTGATTCTGATGGTACCAATACCAGCTATCTTGCAAGGTGTGTTATTGCCCATTAACACATCACCTCCTGAAACGGTTTCATATGTCGTAAACCAATCCCGATTGTAGCACATATGAAACGAACACGCTGAATCCAGAATCCACTCCTTGTTTGGCTCTGAGTTTCCCTCTGACACTATTAGAAGATCTCCATCACTATAGTCTTCTTCTTGTGCGACAACTACTGCACCGGACGTCATCGGTTGTTTTCCCTTCTCAGCTCTCTTTAACTCATTCTGCAATTTACGGCACTCGGCTTTGATGTGCCCTTTTCCATGACAGAAGTAACAGGTTCTATCTCGGTTCCTTGACTTTGATCGGCCCTTCGAACTTTGAACATTATCACTGCCTTTGTTGTTTGAATCTCTTGTTCTACCCCGAACGACGAATCCCTCACCTCGAGATTCGGATTCCTTAACAAGCTGCTTCATCTTTTCCTTTGACAACAAAGAACCATAAACCTCTTCCAGAGTTAGACTGTCCCTACTGTACAAAATCGTATCTCTGAAAGAACCATATGAAGCAGGCAACGAGCATAACAGAATCAACCCCAAATCCTCCTCATCGTACTTGCATCCCATAGTCTCCAAATCCGAAACTAACTCCTTGAATGCAGTCAAGTGCTCTGTAATAGAGGCTCTTTCCAATAACTGATAAGAATATAACCGCTGCTTCAAATGCAGCTTACTCGTCAGGGTTTTCTTCATACATAATTGCTCCAATCTGACCCATAAATCAGCGGCAGACTTCTCGTTCAAAACATCCTGCAAAATCTGATTTGATAAATGCAGACGTATCAATGATAGAGCTTTCCGATCCTTTCGAAGTTTCTCCTCTTCACTCAATAACGTGGGCATTTTATCAAGCCCTAATAATGCGTCGTCTAAATCCATCTGTGCGAGCACATCTCGCATCTTCACCTGCCATAACTGAAATCTCGTATTCTGATCCAACAACGGAATATCGAATTTCACTGAACTCATCCTGCCCAAAAATTTCAGAAATTTCTTCACAATTTCTTAACCCAAAATATCTGCCAATTCAGGAAACCAATTTCCCAACTAAAATTTCGCACCCAAAAATCACAGCTTTCCCAAATAAAATTAAACTAGCAAAAAAAAAATTGCTCCTTTCCTTGTTCACTGCACGGTCGGAGGTCTGTTCTAAATCTGCAGTGGGGACGGACGGCAACGAGGAGATAGAGGAGGACTACTCTTCCTCGGGCGGCGGACTCTGTTCCGATCGGTGTGGGTGTGGCTGGTTCTGTGCGGCGCACGACGACGGTAGCGCGGCGTTCCTGGCGGAGGCAGATCGATGGCGGATGGCGGCTACTGGAGGTTCGTCGGCTTCTAGTCGCGGCGTGCGACAGACGACAACGTTGGCTGTCTTCTCTTCGGCGACCGACGGCGGAAGCTCCTTTGTTGGTGGAGATGGCAGACGCGACCCTCTGTTCGTCTTCTCTCTTTTCTGGAGAAGAAACAGAGTCCAAAGAAAAGAATCTTTTCTTTGCTTTGTTTGATTTTTTTTTTTTTTTTTATTTCCTTTTCCAAATTACAATTTTTTCACCAAAAATTGTAAACCCTGAATTTCGTTCGATCCGAGTACGAAAACTCTAACTCCGCTCTGTTATCAATTGTTGGAAAATTGATAAAGAGAATTTAACCTGGGCTCTGATACCAATTGTTGAGAATTGGTATAGAGAAGCTCAACCTTAGCTCTGATACCAATTGTTGAGAATCGAACGCGAAACGGAAAAAGAAAACTGCGGAAACAGGGACACCAAGATTTACGTGGAAAACCCTAAAGGGAAAAAACCACGGGCAGAGGAGAAATCACTAAGAATGAAATCAAGGTACAATGAGTTTTGCGACTCAAGCATCAATATATAGAGAAAATAATTAACCCTAATATTGGATATGGGCCCAACCCGGCCCAACTAGAATTCGGGTCACATCCGAACTCTAACATACTGGGTTTTCCACCATTGATGACAGTAAGTTTCGAAGAAAATTCATTCTTATTGTAATTGAGCAATTAACTTATTTCTTCTGCAGAAGGCTACGATACTCCAATATACTTGGGATATCTTCTTCTCTTAAAAATTAGGGTCTCGTCTCCGAGACTTATAACCAAGTTGTGATTCTCTACACACGAAGCTGATATTATTATTTTATTTGATGAAGATCGAAATATTAAATGATATCGAGAACAAACTGTAATCAAAACTATTGCCAACAAGAATTTCCAACTCAAAAAGGGTAGGGTTTGTGAGTACAAGAAAACCAAGATGAGGCATTGCTATTAAATCTTTACATTGACTAGAAGACTGTGTA
The DNA here is from genome assembly GCA_022433065.1 of Begonia loranthoides. NCBI lineage: Eukaryota > Viridiplantae > Streptophyta > Magnoliopsida > Cucurbitales > Begoniaceae > Begonia > Begonia loranthoides. The sequence continues at coordinate 1,656,521 of CM039485.1, forward strand.
GGATAATACATGTCTCCTCCAAAATTAGTACAAACTCTATCGACATAAATCTCAAACAACAAAATTGTGCAAGCATAGATTGAAAACGAACAATATTAAGCTATTTTGTATAGACGGTGTCCATTGACGCGCATGATGATTGCCAAAGTAGCAGATTAAATTAGGACAATGGTCATGCAGATGCAAATTCATAACCATAAACGGTCCGAAGATTCAAAATCGACCATAGTTTTGCAAAGATGTTGGAAAATAAATTATCAAAATAAAATGCAAGTATCCTCTACGGAAAAGAAATTTTCCGTAGCAGAAAAGATACTTTAGCAGTGGAAGGTACTTATCCATCACGGAAAGAGTATTTTCACATTTATAACAGAAAAAGTAACAACGATTTTTTGCTTCGTTTATTTCATATAGTTCAATATTTTATTTGTTGGTGAAAACTGATTAGTATTTATTTTGTCACTGATCCTATAGTTTTATGGTTATTTTGTTAATTACCCAAAATTAAAAATCAATTTCACTCTATGCTTTTTTCCTTTCTCGTCATCAATTTGTCTATCTATAAAAGAAGATCCGGTTGCATGTTTAACCCAATTTATAGTATTTACGAAGAATCAAAGCTCTTCATCTCTTTCAATGTGCTATAACGACACGGGTCATATGTTCGGCACATTATCTACATTATTTTCTAAGAATCAAGATTGTATTTTTTTACCCTCTACTGTAATGACACGTGTCCAACAATCAAGTGAGCTTACAAGTACTTCCGAATGAGTGAAGAAGAGATACCTAATATAATTAGGTTATTGTCTTATGATTTTTCTGTTAATTTAGTTGGTCGGTGGTGAGCTGGTGATTGGCAACGCGAATATTGATTAAACCCGTGATAGCGTTTCCGGGAGCGGGACACATTTATACTGCCTTCCAAACGGTCCCTTAGATCTGGGGTCACGGTGAGCAATTACGTGGACACTATAACCTGATTCTGTGCCACGTGGCTGCTCCATTTGGGAATTTGTGTGGGCCCCATCCCGACTAATACAGGATAAGAATGTGATAGAATATTCCTAAGTCCCTACTGCACTTAGCATGAGGTGCTCCACACCCAAAACATTTCTAACCTGTAAAAAGACCTGCGTATGAATACGAGCAAATGCCCGACAACATTCTTCCTCGTTCTTCTCAAACATTTAAAGTTAATGATAATGAGTTAATTATTTTTTTAAATAAATAACTCCCATTTTCATAAAAAGAATTTCAATTTTTTTTTATTTAAATCTCAAAAATAGTAAAAAAATATTTTAATCAAGAATTGTTTTTTTTTTTTTTTTTTGCCTAGAAATTAGCCAACAGAAAAGATTTCTAAAGAGTTGTTTTGCTAATAGGAAAGGAAGGTATATTCTAATGACTTATTCTATGCAAAATAAGGTGAGTATTCATTACGAAAATAGTATTTTCTGTAGCATAAGACATATTTTCATTGCAGATTTGTTTTTCACAGTATAATGCAAATATCCACTGCAGAAAGAGAACTTTTTATAATAAAAAAGATATTTTCTGCAATAGAATGTAAGAATTTGTTGAAAAAAATGATATTTTTATATTTTTAACAAAAAACGTGACAATGATACATGGTTCATTTATTTTTTGAAATTTAATATTTTATTTATTAATAAAAATAAATAGCGTTTGTTTCCACAAGAATCATATTTAATGCTTGTTTTCTTAATTACCCAAAATGAAAAATCAATTTTGCTATTTAGATGCAATAAAGCCAACACGACTCTCCTCCCAAATCCACGACAGACTCTGGAAATGGAGGAAATTATTCGATGCAGAGTAAAATTTCGTCGATTTGTCGTTCTATGCCTTCTTCCCTTGTCGCCATCGATTCATCTCTGTGTAAAGGAAAAGTCGTTTTTCAAGCCAGGGATTCTGTAGATGTGCTTTCATTCATAGCCATGGAGAAAATTGGAGGAGAAGATCAGAAGCTAGTACAAAGAAATGGGAGAATGTTGACTGACTATCAACTTTAAATGATTGAAGGAAAGGGTCCAACTCCCAAGTGCAGAATTGAAAAGAAAAGAAAGAGGAGAGAGAGAAGAAAGATGAAGAGAAATCTTGATTTTCCTAAGTTTAACCATGAAAATAAACGGAAGGATCATTTAAAAACAGACAGAGTAAACAAGACAATGAGGATTAAATTGAAATTTATTTTTAATTTTGGTAAAATTGAGTATGTTGAGAATTTAAGTTTCCTTTTGATGGTCTTTAATGGAGGCTGGAGTTTTGGAAGATGGGTAAGTTGTCGCTGTAAAAAACATGAATGAAATAGTGGCTTTCAGCCTCGACAACTTGCCGACAGCCAGGATCTTAGTCAGCAGGCTTTGTCTGATGGTCGGCTGTCGGATTCTTCTAAAGTTTGCCGAAAACCGACCAGGCTCGCCAGACGTAGCCGGAAACTGGCGAGGCGGGCCTGAAATTCGAAGACCTTGTGCCTCAAATATAAACCATGGACAGTTAAAATTTCAGCGCAAAAAAAAAGCCAGAACAATCATGCCATGAAAATACCAAAAGTTCAAAAGTGAAATTGAATGACGCAGGACAGGACAATGAGCTCTCTCTTCGAACTACAAGATACTTCGACAAACATGGAAAAACTGAAATAACAGATGTACTTGGGAGATTCACTTAGAGAGAGAGAGATGGTGGAGCAGAGAGAGTAACAATGGAGTTTCCGCGTGATTGGCTTCGGAAGAGAGAGGCAATGAATCGAACAATCGACTCGAACATCATCCTCTTCACTGACTTTCTCTTCGCGGGAAACACACTTTTCGATCTAGGTTTCGACCAGTGCTCTGTTCTGGCCCTACTGGTCGGAACCATGGTTTCAGTGTTTCTAGGGACTGTAGCTATCATGGCTTCCGATCCATTCCCAGGTGAGCTCGACAGCACCAGCTCAAACATCATCCTCTTCACTGACTTTCTCTTCGCCGGAAACACACTTTTCGATCTGGGTTTCGACCAGTGCTCTGTTCTGGCCCAACTGGTCGGAACCATGGTTTCAGTCTTGCTAGGGACCGTCGCTACCATGGCTTCCAATTCATTCCCAGGTGAGCTCGACAGCACCAGCTCCATGATTCGAACCGCCTTTCTACCAAGGTTGGGGTTGGGTGTTATGATCACCATTTGCGCACCATCTTTAAGCTTCAGGACCTGCTCCACCTTAGCCGGCACCCTCATCGCCATTGTCATCTCTCCCTATCGCTTTCCCTTTCCAGAAGCTACAGGTTTTGTTCGTTATGGCGTTGAGAACTACTTTTAATCTAGAAGATCGATGGAGCCTACTGACAGTTGCGGAAAAAAAGAATGAAGCTTCCTGGAAAATAAAGGAGTGCTTACAATGGCCATAAAAAGAGAGATACAACAAGCAGACGGGGAAGTGAAAAGATGTGAACTGTGTCTCTTCTTCCATTTCACACTCAAATACAAATCTTAATCTGTCTCTGAAGATTCCTGGAAGTTTCCCTTTATTCCCATCTCCCACCGACTTCAACTTCCTTCCAACTGTCGTCGCTGTCACTGTCTTATAGCGTAAAGTAGAAATTAAACCTGGTCTGTAAAACGTGCCACTGGCCGTCTCATATTCCGCCATTGATGGCAATGAGTTGGGAAGAAAACTCATTCTTTTTGAAAATGGGGCAAATGGGTTATTGAAAAAAGAGAAGAAGATAACCCAAGTGTATTGTAGTCTATTGAAGCAGGCTACCTGGTAGAATTTTAACTTACTGGGTTTTCCACCATTGATGACAGTAAGCTTCGAAGAAAATTCATTCTTTTTTAAATTAAGCAAATGAGTTATATTCTTTTTGAGATTTGCGGTCAATCAATCATCATGAAAGTATAGAATAAGATGTCATCATTCTCTTTGTCAAAGAAGTTGAACACATAGGAATATGTACCAGACATCTTTGTAAGGGCAAAAGCTCCAAGACCACCAGAAATTGGGGCAATGCAATGTCTCGAAGAGGGTAATGTTCATAGATAGGGTCTCGTCTCCAAGACTTATAACCAAGTTGTGATTCTCTAGACACGAAGAGATATCATTATTTTATTTGATGAAGATGCAAATTCATAACCAGAACCGGAGCTAAGATTCAAAATCGACCATAGTTTTGAAAAGATGTTGGAACGATGGTCTGTATTTGGATTGTAGAGTGCACTCAGGCTTTGGAACCAACAGAGTCTAAAGCTAAACAATTACAGCCCTATGAATCAGTTTAAGAAGAAATGATCAGGAGCAATTCACAGATTAGCATGTAATATTTATAATCCTAGAAGTTAGATATGTACAAATGGTAATAAATGTGTGGATTCTCAATTAAAGGGAAGGAAGAGGGCACAGAAGAAGCTACCTCTCATCCGAAGCCCACAAGGAAACTGCATCCAAGACCAATTTCCAAGTGATTTGGTTAGTCAAAGCTCGACGAACGGCTCCACCTTCCCCTCAGGTAGTCTTCTAATGATATAGTTTGCTCAATGCTACTCAGGGAGAGGGAGTCATCCTCCACGTCGACCAATGCGAGGTTGAGATGTGATTGCAGATGAGAACGTGGAAATGTTTCATCATCAAGCATTTCGGATTCATCTCCAGCATCGACTTGAAGCCTTGCCCATTTGGTTACTTCGATGTCACCTTGAAGGAGCTTCAAAACCTTTCAATGGCAGAAAATACAACCCGGAATTGTCATATAAGCGTATCAAATGAAAATTAAACGAAAGCATCAAAACAGATGGAATGTTCTTTGATCATTTACACAACTGACCCAGAAAAATGCGTTTCATTTCAATTTGCTTCTTGTTTCAAAGAAAGATTATTTAGACAGTCATACCAAGCTCATTTGAGGTCTAGCTCGAGGAGCGCGCCTGATACAAAGATTGGCAGCCAAAACAAGCCACTCTATCTGATCCTTATAATAGTTACACCCCAATCTTGGATCAAGCAATTGGGACACCTTTCCACCCTTTAGAATTGGCTTTGCCTAGAAAACATATTTAAGAAAGTTATCACTTAGAGAGGTAAATTAAGTTCTTGTGTATCTCCTCCAGAGTTCAGGGGCATACCCACATAACTAGGCTCTCTTGGCCTTTAGGATAGTCAGAGCATATAGGTTTTCTCCCTGAAAGAAGCTCAAGGAGTACTACTCCGAAAGCATAGACATCAATTTTATCGTTTACTTTTCCGTGCATAAAATACTCCGGGGCTAAGTAACTGCAAAAAAAAAAAGTATTCTTCCTCAATCCACTTCCACCATAGTACTATGAATTTAACCACTTATGAACATACATAACAGGACAAAAAAACTAAAGACATGGTTAATCCTGATTTAAGTTACAAACCCAAAAGTTCCAGCAACATCAGTGCAGGTTACATGCGCAGAGGAAGTTGACCCCAATTTAGCTAGTCCGAAATCTGACAGCTGCAATGAAGGTAGGAGACGTTTGAGATAGAAAATATTATGAAACAATGCATGAATTGCATGCTAATTTTGAGACACTTGACTGAGTGCATAAATGTCGATCTCATATATCTAAGCGGCCACATAGTGTCAGTACCCAATTGAGAAGAAAGAATATGCATCACCTGTGGCTCAAAATCTTCGAATAATAACACATTAGACGATTTTACATCTCTATGAATCACGGGTTGAGCACTGTCGTTGTGAAGATAAGCTAAAGCTTCGGCCACACCGAGAGCTACCTTATATCTTTCACTCCAACCAAATGCACTTGAATCTTTTTTATTTCCTGATTTTAGAGAACAGATGTTTATGGGACCATTATAAGAAAGATAAGGAGGAATTTGTTTGGAAAGAAAAAATTGACTTCAAATCACCATGGAGGTTCTCTTCTAAGCTTCCTCTCGATAAAAAATTATACACCAACAAGAGCTTATTGGCTTCAAAGCAGAATCCTAAAAGGGAAATGATATTCTTGTGATGCAAAGCAGTAATAATTTCTATTTCTAAAACAAACTCCTGAAGGACATCTTCAGATGGCTTTGAGATCTTCACAGCTATTTCCTTCCCATCTGGAAGGCAGCCTCTATAAACTTGGCTGCTGCCTCCTTTCCCAATCAAATTATCTGAGATAAAATATAAAAAATAAAACGACTTCAAATCATGATTTAGATCAACAGAGGGAAAAAGTTATAAATATGTATTTCTACCATCCAAGAAATTAGAAGTTGCTCGGAGAAGTTCCTGGTACTTAAACAATCGGCAAGTTGATGAATGCTTCTTATGGAGATCATCCAATTCTTTAGGTAATACTATTGAATTTTGATCTGGGAAATGCGGAGAAGTCACTGGTTCAGGACCAACGGGCACAATTGCACCACTATTTCTATCCAGATTCAGAAATGAACCGAAACTGATCTGATTCTGATTTGAAATCGCACTGTAAGGACACCTTGTTGGTAGCTTCAAAGCCCACTGAACAACAGATATTTTCCGAACTAATGGTATATTGAAATCATGTCGGCCTAGAGATCGATCAGATTGCCGAAGAAGTGGCCAACCAGGTTTTAGTTCAGGCAAATCTTCAATCAAGATCCTGATAGAAGTTGATGCCTCTTCTGGTTTGTGAACTGGTACCATGGCCAAAGAATTTTCAGGTTCAACCCCATCACCATCAAACTCTCTTAAAGATTGGTCGATAGTATTAGTCGGCGAAGCAGAAACCAAAGAACAACTTGTACAACTCTGTTTGATCAGGTTCGTACTGGGTAGATCAACATTTTCCTTTACACAACCAATGGCATTATTATCATCATTTAATATTTTGGAAGAATTACCCAATGACCTGGGCAGTGAATGAAGGAAACCATTTCCACCACATTCTTCAATTCCTGAAACAATGAAATACCTAAAAATCACCTTGTAATCAATGCTGAAGCTTACTTAACATCCAAAAGATAGTGAAATCGACAATATGATCTTATTATAGAAATAGGCAAAAAAACAAAAGAAAAGGAACCTTGGGCGCGAATATTTTTTGTCGAGGAGCTTTGGAAAACCACTTTTCCATTTTTTACAGCAAGAACCCAACAATCCTTCGAAAGTTTTTTGGCACAATACTTGGCAACCGAGGTAGACGACCGGATTTTATGGTGATTACGAGCAGTTCCGACTATCACATTAGTCGCATTATAAGAATTTGCTTCCCGGACTATAACTTTCTGAGCTGATGTTCCTCTGCATATCTTAAGCTTGAGATCCACCTGACACCAAAATAGCCACTATTACGACAACATTTAGTTATAAACAAAAAAAAAAATCTCTATTTCTCTGCAACCATCAGGGCAGATTCCCTTGAAAACTTAACAAAACAGATGAAAATTAAAAAAAGAAAGAAAGTTGGAAACAACTATAGAAGAGTAAGGGAACAGAGAGAAATTAAACCTGTTTCAAATTGCAGAAACCTTCATAGACAGCAAGAACGGAGTCGAACGCTTTGACGATGGAAAGAAGCGAGGACTTGCCATTCCGATCCACGACCTCTACACAAATCCAATTCTATTAAGAAGTCAATCTCCAATTCTATCCACCGGAACCCACACAAAAACAATACGCAAAACCTAAATCCCAAAACCTCTACTCTAATTACTTACCGTCGTTGCCAAGAACATGAAGAGCAATCACAATGTCACCCGGCTGAGCAACTTTCACCAAAGTCCAAGTCAGAAGCTCTCTGCTATGCGAGTCAAGCTTCACGCCTACAACCAGACTACGGCCACCGGCACCGACAGTCTCTTGTTCTCCAACGACGCCATGTTGTAGCAATTTCATCTTCAGGGTCGAATCCTAGACAAGACTTCGTCAACCTGCCAGTCAGATTCCGGTGAGTTTGTCGTCTAAAATGCCATTAAAGGACTTCAAATTGACCTCTCTTCAAGAGAGAAAGAGAGAGAGAGATAGCCTGCTTAGTCGTCTGTTCGTGTTTCAGGCTCGTAAACCATGCTTGAAAGAGAAAGCAGAGGACACTCCACTCGAGCTTCAAGATTATGTTATTCTCATCTCATTTTCTTACTTTATAATAATTTCTTTTAATATAATTTATTTTCTTTAAAAATTAAAATTTATTATTAATAACAACTAAAAACTAAACATGTAATTACGTTCCCTAATAATAAAATCACACGAGTCATATGCTTAACCTATTTTACAGTAAAAAATCAAAACTCTTTATTTTTACTGAACTGTAATGACACGTGCCATATGTTTAGTATATTTTTTGCAGCATTTTTAAAAGAAAAATTAACATCACAGATTTTATAATTTAGGGTTTAACGAGAAACGTACCTGCGAGATCTCCGACATTCTTTTCTCAAACTTCATAATTTTAGTTATTCACAAATTTTCTTCAAGATTTGACTTGTCGTTAATCCCAAACTATAAGATATGTAGTGTTAGTTTCCCTTTTTAAAAAATCAAGATTATGCATATTCTGCACTCTATTGCAATGACACGTGTCAAATAACAAGCACGAGCATCACACATGAACCTACTAGTACTCATAAAATCGATACATGAATAAGATACCTACATTTAATTTTCTACAACGTAATAAAGTTGCAATGCTCACATATTTAACTTGTTTGATAGTATTTACGAAGAATGAAGGCTCTTCGTTTTTTTCAGTGTGTTACAATGACACGTATCATATATTTAGCATATTCTCTGTATTATTTTTAAGGAGTCGAGATTAAGCATCTTCTGCACTTTACTGTAATAACACGTGTCAATCAACAAGCAGGTGCATCACACGTGAACCCATAAAAAACCGAATAAGTGAATAAGATATCTACCTAAACATAATTAAGTTATTGTTTTTATGATTTTTTGAATTAATTTAGTTGGTCGGTGGTGAACTGGTGATTGGCAACGCGAATATTGATTAAACCCGTGATAACGTTTCCGGAAGCGGGACACATTTATACCGCCTTCCAAACGGTCCCTATAAATCTGGGGTCACGGTGAGCAATCACGTGAGACTGACCTGATTCGATGCCACGTGGCCGATCCGTTTGGTAATTTGTGTGGGCTCCACCACCAAATGTGGACTGGCTGACTACCACATCACGTGCTCCGCTACCATGCTCGCTAACCCTTACGTTTAATAAAAAAATAAGAGAGGAAAAAAAAAAGGAGGGAACAAAATCTAGTGGGGGCACCCACACCGACTATACAGGATAAGAAGTGATTGATGAGCTCAATATTGAATATTCCCTTTGAGAGTATAACTCCCTACATCACTTACTATGAGGTGCTCCACACCCAAAACTTTTCTTTTTTAATGACAATGATTAAGATAAAGTGGATTTTAACTTTTTAAATTAATGATAATCAATTAATTTTTTAATAATTAAATTCTTTCTGTTAAAAAAATTGATAAATTGTGATTAGCAAATTAATTAACTTCCAAAGTAACAATTTCAATTTTCGAGAGGGGCCGGGGGGGGGGCCGGGGGAGGGGCAGGGGGAGTGTCGGTGCAATGAAATGGGTTGAATTTCATGCCTCAATTATTCTACTTACTCACTAATTAAATATTTAATATTTAATTATATATTTACTTATTACATCATCAAACAATACAATATTTCAATAATTTGGTGAAATATCAAATCTTTAGTATATTAAAATATATTGTAATTTCAAATAGCAAAATGTTGATTTAATAATTAATTATTGAATTCGACTTTAAGGACGAGAATTTCAGATTTTAAGCAGTTTGGCCAGGGCGTTATGCCTTCTCGAGTAATTTTTGAAATTTCTTTATGATAAAAATAGCTCATTGTAATTATTAGAACTTAAACGAGTAATTTTTAGTAAGCGTGAGTCATCAGCTCAGTTAATTGCGTTCTTGTCTTTTGTACACATTGTTCGTCACTTCTATCGATTGAATTGTTCAGTAAAGTATTTGAATCATGGCGCCGTGAGCGGTTCCCTCCTTGATGGGTAAATCATTGATACTCATGTTTTTTTTTTCATTATGGAACCAACGCATTAAATATCTAATGTTTTTGAAAATTTTTTGAAAATATAATTATTTTATAAGAGAAAAAAAATAAGAATATTGGTACTAAAATAAAATATATTTAAAATTAATAAAAAAATTCCAACTTAGTAGAAATAAATATATAAAAATGACATCTTTGAACTCATCTTTAATGGCAAAGGTAATGTCATATTTACTCTTAAATTCTATACAGTAAACTTATTTTTCTGACGTGATATTTACGTCTCTTATTTATTAGTGTAATAATTATGATAAGAAAAATTAATAAAACAACCATTGTACTATAGAATTAATGACAAATCAACTCATGAACAATTTTTGCTAACAACTTAAACACTGAACTATAAAAAATGAACGGACCAAACATCGTTGTTACCTGTTGAAAGAATTCTCATGTTTTTTGGTTTTCCAAAAACGTTGTCCAATGTCGGTATGGTTCTTCCTAATCTGTCGTCATTTAGTACTCATCACCAATGTCTCATTTTTCACAGAATAAATTAATATTTCTGTTGAGAAAAATAATATGATAAATCTGTTTAGTTGAAAGACAATTCACAACATAACAATAATATTTTTTTAACTAAAAATATAATTACGACGTTTGATCCATTTATTTTTTTTAATTCAAAGTTTAAGTTATTAATTAAAATAGTACAATAGTGCACTTGTTATAGCCTCCTAATTATTGATAGTTACTTCATAGATCAAGTAGATGATTGGGACTGTGTCTGTGTGATTGTAAGTCATGAATATAATTAAAAGGGACAGGCAAAGATTCTCAGGAGCCGAAATTATAGAAATCAGAAAATAGAAAAATAATTATTTATGGTTTGTGGGTCTCAACATGATTCTGGTTGGTATACTCTAAATTTTAATTAAGTCTTAGTTAGTATGGTAATTGTACTTCATTTACCTTCTTAATCCCCCAATAATTGCAGTTTAAGTTTGAGTTTGGAAGATCAAAGTCAAAAAACCTTTTATGTTTTTTTATGAACTCATTTGAAAATACTTAATCTGTCTGTTTGGTGGGTTAAACTGTTTCATTCAATTTGATTATAATTTAAAATAGGAAAATTAACGGAACAACCACTAAATTATGATATCAATAAAAAATTAACCACTAAATAATTTTTGCTAACAAATAAAATATTCAACTATGATAAATAAACAAAATAATTATTGTTGTCACGTTTTCCGTTAATTAATATTTTTTTTTCGTTGCGGAACTTTGTTTTTCCGCTACGAAAAAGTGAGTTCTTAAAATAAGATTCAACAAATATTACTTTTCTTAGAGGGAAGACGACTCTTCGTCGAGGAAAAACAGCATCCCGTAGATGAAAAATGATTATCTTCGTTTGTGATTCTCTTAACAGAAATATATAGAAATCTTTAATTTGTATTCTGAAAAACTCTGTCATAGAAAAGGACTCCACAGCTCACGAGAGGATATTGTTGAGGAGAAATTTTTTACTCTTTTCATTTTCAAAGTAAGGTCACTGTTAAAGACAATATTTGCATAATTGAATGTTTTATTCATTAGCTAATATTGTTTAGTAGTTAACTTGTCATTAACCTCGTAAACTTGTCTTGTTATACATGGGTAAGCTTCTTGAATTCGAACAGCTAATTTGACATAATCTAGCCGATATTGGATGTCTTAACACTCATTAATCTCATATCTCAATAAATTATTTCGTTGTACATTATAAGATCATCAAATAATAATTAATTGGGCCATTAGATCCAGGGAAGCACAAATGCAAAGATGGACCAGACCCAATAGCCAGGACCATTCTTATCCTATGAAGCTATCAACTTTTTGGTTTCTACAAACTGGTACACCATTTTCAATCTATTGCTTCTCTTCCATGAATCCTGTAGAATTAACGTCTGAGTAATGGTAGAAACCCAAAAGAAATGTAAAAATCCCTGAAGAGCTTGGCCACAATCTCTATGAAAATCTGACTCTCCCCCTAATCTCCAGTTATCAACACTTAAATACTAATCATTACTTATAAATTGTGGGTATGAACTACAAAGCTCGCACCTCAAAATATGTCTGTCATTGCAGGTTTGACAACAAAAAAGTAATTTATAAGGAAATTCAATGTTCTAGGTAACTCTCACAATAGTCATAAGTCAAAAACTCCATGGAAAAATGAGCATTACTGACAAAAAAGAAGGGTCTGTCCAGGACTAAAGCTTCAGTTTGCCTTCACGTGCTGCTGAACAATGTGAAGAGCTTCATGATCTTCCCCAAAGTCCTGAAAACCACCGCCATTAAGGGCAGCGGAAACATAGACCGCTGTCAGAAAACACTCCATAATAGCAAGGGAATTTACTCATGAATAGATACAAACCTTCACTACAACACAAGAGCAACCTACAACTTTCCTTGCTTTTCCCTCTGAATCAATCTTGCATAACTGCATCAAAGAGAGTAAACCTAAATGAATTTATGTTGAACAATAATGGATTCAAAGATAAGTATTTCTATGCAATACCACAGATTGTTTAGACAATTTCGATGCTCAAGAGTTCCTTGATTCTGAAAAGGCACATCCATAAATCTTATTCCATTCCATCTCTTTTAATCTAAGTTACTAAATACTAGGTTCGAGGTAATCAAAACTTATATGAAAATCAATAAATGGAATAAAGAATATCCCAATATAGGTGCATGATTACAAGTAAAATATTTCACAACAAAATTAAGCACTTACACCAACCCACTCGCCAAGGGTTTTAGCATTGGCTACTGTCATCAGGTTTACATTGTGCTCAGCACAAAGGGCTTTAACCAACTTGACATAGTCAGGCTGATCACAATCCTCGGCCAAGACACATAGCTGAGCTGCATGCTTTTCAATAACTTTTGCGCCTTCATGAAGGCCTCTGGCAAGACCCCCATGTGCCAATGATTTCCTCAACACAAGCTGCAATGCTGTAATGATGTCCATGGCCTCACCTAAAGCTGGTGCAGGAACCTCGGCTACAACAACACCCTCTTCACTGCAAAAAAGAAATTGACTAAATGAGAAACACATTTAAAAAGCTTTATTCTAAAACTGACCCACTAGGATAATGTTATAATGATCTGATGACAAGTTAGCTATAGATAAACAATTAATAAGATATTCGCTTTGACCCAAAGCCCAAAGGATGAACCTACAAAACTTATACACCATATGAAACCATCTTTCTACACTTTTTCTCGAGAAAAGTATAAATTTTAGGCAGATAACTGATCTTATATGCTAACAGGATTATATGCCTATAGGCAAAGTTACATCGTTATCAAACTATATAATTAATCAAAATTACAACATATTATCAAATTATACAACACGTTATCTTCATCCCACCACTTCACGTAGAATATACAGTTTTCGGTACACTAAAGCTTATTAATAATAAAAAAGGAACGAAACCACTTTGAAGTACTTCAACGCTCTCTTAAAGACTGGGACGAGCAAATAATATCACAGAAAGAAAGAAAGAAAGAAAGCATTAAGGGTCTAATTAAAATCTTTAATCGTATATAAGAAATTGAAAAACAATGCACTAGTCAAAGGCATCCATCAAAAAACGAAAATCGAACGGGAAACATGGCCTCTTAAATTTAGAATAAAAAGCAGTGTTTAACTTACCCTGACATATTGTTTTCGCAGTCTAACTCCCTTTTCTTTCCTGAAGAACCACAAAAAAGATATATTAATCAGAACAGTCAATACAAGCAAGTAGCGCGCAGTAAAAGAAAACCATTAAGACACACAAATTAGCAAAAACAGATCGAGGCCCCCTTAAAACTTATTTATTTTTTAAAATAGTCAGATCTGTATACACGCGGTGAGAAACCAGAGCGGAAGAGGTATATAACGATCAAGAGCTCGGGAGATCGATAAAATGATCGCGAGAGACAGAGAGAGCAGATCAACGCAAAAGCAGAAGTCGAGGGAAACCAAAGAGAAGTAGAAGAGACGAGGGACTTACGAATAACGGATATGCTTCAGTCGGCGGCAACTGACAGGGGTAGCTGCGAACCGAAGAGAAGAAAATATCGCCAAAGGAAGTCGGGGAATATAATAGAAGGGGCGCGGGTAGGGTTTCCGGTTGATGGCCTTGTTTGGCTAATATTTTAAAACCCTTTTTTATTAAAAATAAAAATAATATTTCTAGATTTAATTTATTTAGGAACAATTAAAATTTATCGTTATAAATTTTAATTTATTTTTACCATGGATAAATCAATGACTCACTTTTTACATTTGAGGACTCGTTTCTGCTACGAAAAGAATCATTTTCTGCTACAAAAAAATATTTTTCAAGGGAGAAACAAGCCTTTATACTGTCGAAAATATTCTTTTTGCTCAATTTGTTTAATTATTTATCATTTTTTAGTATAATAAACAATGAATTTTCCTGCGAGTTTCCTTAGTGGATTAAAAACATATTTAACTTGAAGTACATTAATTTTTCAACAAACAGTATCACTGAAAATCTTCTATTTTCATTAGGTAACCTCAAATTATTGAACTATTTGAATTTATTGAATAACAAACTGTCTTGATTTATTCCAGCGTCACTGATGAACTACACAATCCTATTGATCATCAAGCCAACAAATTCGGCAAAAAGATACCCAAAAATCTAAAAAAATTAAAAAATCTTCTCATTTTTAATATTTATTTCAACAAGTTAACAAAAAACATAATAACGATGTTTTTGTCATTCATTTTCCATAGTTAATATTTTTTTATTAGCAAAAATTATTTAATATCTGTCTTATCACTGAAATTATAGTTAAATGTTAATTTTCTATTTATTTAATTAGTCAAAGTGCAATACACCTATCAACTTAATAATTAGTGACATCTAATACGGTAAACTATTTTTTTTTAAGTAATATAGTTCATTTTCTTTGAGTTATTAGCAAAACCACTTTCTCTGCGATAAATTCATTGAATATTCATATTTTTCGTATATGATGTCATTTTTGACCTACCCTAATTACACTGGCTAACTCCATTTCAGACTCATTTCATACGTATATCTCAATTGGACTGTCTTTTTATCATAAAAATCAAGTGAGTTAAGGTAATAACAATATATTAAAATAATAATTACAAGTGAAAAACGTTATGCATTTGACGAAATTTATCATCGTAGAGTTCATTTTTCCAAAGTATATGGATAGTTTTACTCCAAAAAAAGTTATTTAGAGTATTAATTATATGCTTTGTGCAAAATAAATCATAATTAAAAAAGGGTTTTGGGCCCATCGAAATCGAGTGTGGCCCATCCAAATCAGTTTTGGGTCGGGCTCAATGCGTACCCGTCGGCGTCCGTTGTCTTCCGGGCTTCTCCACCTCCTGCACTTTCGGAAAAGAAAACGAGCAGAGAGCAAAGTTATTTCGTCGACTGGTTTCATTTCCAGTTGAACATCTCGTCGAACAATTCCCTCTCCCGCGCTTCTTAATTTCTCTTCTCTACCGTTCCTTTTGCTTTGTTGCGATTTCGTTTGGTTGTCGTCGTCTTCGTTCATTTTTCTTTATCCTCCGCATGACCTGATTTTCATTTTACCATCCGGCAAATATAGATTCTGCGATCTAATTCAATGGAGGAAGATAAATGTGGCGGAGGAATTGGAGATTTTTCGCGGAATTCACCGTCTTTCGTCAAAGCAGGTGACAGGCAAATTTTCTCTGTGGAGCTCCGACCCGGTGAGACGACCATAGTGTCTTGGAAGAAGCTCGTGAAGGACGTTAACAAAGTTAGTGCACCTACTCCTGCGCCTGAACCCCATGTCATAGCCCTACCTGCCCTCCAGCCTCGAATCACCGGGGTGAGTTTTAATCATTGTGATATGCCTGCAGAATGATATATATACTTCTTTACTCATTAGGTTTGTTCTTCATTGGGCGTAAATTGCAGTTTGGTTTTAGTTGCTGGAAATTTTTGTACATTGTTATTTCTTTATCAGTTGCGGAAGAATTATCACGTTCATGTTAATCGAATCAACAATATTTGTCATTAAGAGGAAGTAATGATCTTGATTCTGACTATTACTCTCATAAGGTCTTCTTTCTGGTATTACCTTTGGAAATGGCTGACTCAAATTACGCTATCGTTGGATAGGAAACAGATAGGGGAAAAACACAACTGGCAGAACATTTTTTCCGGACTGGGTATGGAATGAGCAAAAACGATTTTTGACTAACACCTGTAAAATTTTATGCTGTATTATGAGGTGCCAAGAGAGAAAGTGCAAAGTTTTTAGGTCCTCCATTTGGTTGACTTTTGAAGTGGTTCTATGCCGAGTGCATTGTACTATGGCAGTTCGGACAGTTACTTATCTCATTGTGATTTATCATTCATTTCCTTATTAGATTTAAGGTTATTTCTGGTTTCTGCTTTGTTAAAGAAATTTAAAATTCTATCCCATCATATAAATAATTACCAGCATAAACCCAGATGTTATTTTGTTCATGAATGAGTGAGTTAAAATTGGATGATCTATGAAATGTAATTGGAAGAAGTGAAGTGACATACTGCAATGTCTTCCTCTGTTGGTTTGAGCTAGAAAGAGTAAATTAACCTACTTCCTACTGATACGTAGATTAAGTGGTAGAATATTTATTTTTATTTTGCAAAATAGTCTTCCATTAAGGAAAGAAATTGATATAGTAGTTATAGCATTTAGTTAAGGAAATTTGATTTGAAGAAAACTCCATTGTTTCTCCTGAGAATTCTAATCCTGACCCCATCTTTAATTGTGTTTAAAGTTATGGATTCATACATCGATTCATGTATACTGATTTGCAGCAAAGTTTTTATGTGTTTTCCTGATTATTTTTACAACTCTGACGTGATTTCTTGTCTTCCTTTTTGATTTTTTGTAAGTTGTTTGGTTTGAATATCCATCGTTTGTATATCATCAAAGTGATGATGTTTTTCTTCTTTTGACTTGGCTGTTAAGTGACATTGTTCTCCAGCATTCTTTTTCTTTTTTACACGTTAGATGAATGCCCACACATTCATATCAAGTTTTCTGGACTTGCTGCATGTTTGAAAACAAATTTGCCTTGTTTATTCAAACCATGCGTTCAAAGTTTGGGGAACGGGGTTTTTTGGACAATGGAAAGTCATTGTTTTTATATTCTATTTTGCTTTTAGGAACAGCCAACTGAAAGTGAATTGAATGACGCGCCTCAACCAAGTCGTTTTAGTGCAGTTATTGAGAAGATTGAACGTCTTTATATGGTATGCACCCCTGATGCGCATTGAACATTTATTGTTGATTTATTCATTTTAAATAAAACTCCTATTTTGATTGAATTCATAATAAAAGTGGCTAACATGATGGCAATTTGTTTCAGGGGAAGGATAGTAGTGATGGGGAGGAAATATTTCTTGATGATGACCAATATGATACTGAGGACTCCTTTATTGATGATGTTGAGTTGGTTGGTGCTTTAGCTATTCTTTGTGTTTTTTTAATCGTCCATTCGGGTAATTTATGGTTGGGGATGCCATAATTGTAGTAGTCATACCAGTATTTTCTAATGTTTGTTTTGGGCTTCCTATTTTGCAGGACGAATATTTTGAAGTGGATAATTCTGCTATAAGACACAAAGGATTCTTTGTCAATAGGGGAGAGTTGGAGCGTTTGTGAGTTTCTTTACACCTTTTCTATTGAGAGCCATGCATTTATTGAAGTCATGCTAGTTAATGCTCTTTTTCCCTCAATGTTGAATGATTGATGTCACTTGTCTATTTATGTTATATTAGTTGCCCCTTGTTGGTTATTATTGGGTAATATATTCCTCAATACAATCCCTTGTGTTAATTCAAGATGTTCAGCATTGAGTTCTTCATTTTCAAGATTATGTATGGTCTAAGGATAAAGTGTCTACCATTTCTTTCTCAAGATTTTGTATTTTGTAATTTTTATATACAAATTGTGTAGAAACTTTCTAACATTTCTGTTTGGGATAACTATTCTCAGTCTTGATTAAAAAAAAAAAAGGATTTTCACTGCTATAGACTACATGGAAAGTTATCTTTGCGACATATACGGAGCTCCACTTGTATCTTGGTCTTTCAATATCACAACTTAATTGTTTTGCTTGTCCAAATTATTTGTCTAATTGCTTCTATCAACTTGTGCAAGTTTAATGATTAAGTTTCAATTCAGATATGGGCTAGATATTCCTTCATATAAGCTTTGGATTAACTGAGATTGCTTCAGCAATATTGTTTTGATATTATGCACTCATGTATGTGCCAGATGTTTTCCAAAGGAAAACTGTGTTCATGGATCCTAAAATCTGTTGGAAAAAAAAAAGCAACATCTGGAATCATCCAGTTCCCTCGTATAAGCTTTCTGTATTCCATCCTTCGTGATCATGTTGCACTTTGATACTAAAATGTTAAGAAGAATAGGTTTTTTCATTACTTCTTTGACTATTAATTTTATTGATTTATTATGTCCTATTATTATTTGGTTTTAGGGTTATAGCCTCTACTGAGGCTTCTTTGACTTATTGATTGAATTAATGACTTTATTGGTCGAATAGTTTCCCAAATGGAAATGCTTAGTTTATTTCTTTTGTTCTCTCTTTTGCATAGAAATGAACCTTCTACATTGTCCAATCAGCAACCAAAGAAAAGGCAAAGAAAAGATTTGGGTAAGAATCATGCTGCAAATGACAACGGTGGTCCATTGAATAAGCAAGTAAAGGTAGGGAAAATCGCTAGTGAAAAAACAGAACAATTAGCTGCAAAAAACTTCTCTAATCCCTCACAGAGTATGGGTGCTTCACAAGAGTTTTTTGAAGATCTAAAATTGCAGAGTCAGCTAAATCCTTCTGGACTTCACCCTAGAAGGAAATCTGCTGATACGAAAACAGTGGTGAATCCTTCTTTGTCAGTAAAGACTTATAATGGCAGCAGTTCTACATCTTTAGCTGGAATAAAGGATATTGATCAGCAGAAGACAGGAGTCATCCTCTCCAAGAACTTGAGCAACAAGCCAAACGAATCAACTGGACTATCTGATGGTTCACATCTTAAATTCTATGAGAGAAGTGGTTATGTTTCATCAAAACTTCAATCTGGTAGATCGCTGAATAATTTTGAAGAGTTGCAATCATCCAAGTTGGAAGCACCTATTCAACCAAAACAGAAAAATGGCATCCATGAATTGCCTGATGTCAATTTACCAGAGGTCAGCTACCCTTCATCCACAAAAATAACTGTAAGTATTACTTTTCTTTTTGAGTACAAGTAGTTTCTTTCTATTCCCCATAAACGAGGCCAGAATTCTGTCTGTCCTCTGTTAAATAGTACCTGTTTTTTAATTGCATTTTCTTTGAGTATTACATAATTTGCTAATTATGGTAAAGAAAAGAATGCTGTAGAACTGTTTTTTTCTTGCTTTATGATAGAAGAGAAAGCCTTCAATGTAATTTTAGCCTATAAATGGTATTACCCGTGTTTTACAAATGAGGTAAAGTACAAAAGAAAAGAAGGGGAAGGGGTTAACATGTCCAATGGTCTTACCAGACTGGTCTGTATTCTTACACCAGTAAAATATAACGAAAATTTTGAAAAAGGGTGAAAACTTCATCAATAGGGTTGGTCTAAGAGATACAGGTCTGGTCATAAATATCTGTTGAATAGACCCTTGAACTTTTCTTTTTCTTTTCTAATCATAAGTTACTGTCATGCTATATTTTTGTAAAAACTCTTGAATCGACATGTTTATCCGCTGATGTTGCTTAGACTTCATGTTTATTCAAGTATTTGTAGTTTTTACTGTATATTAATGTCACTCCATCATAATGATTGTTTTTTGGCGAGATTTAATCATGCAGAAATTGCCGAACATGCACAAAAAAGATGGTTCTAGTGTTAGACCTAGAGGGTCCATGCTAGAAAAGGCTATAAGGGAGCTTGAGAAGATGGTTGCTGAGTGTATGTTTCAAAATCTTGCAGAAATTCCATTATTTTGGTTTGATACTTTGCAAAACTTTCAGATATTTATTTATGCATAAAATTACAGCTAGACCACCTGCTATGGATAATCAAGAGGCTGACGCTATCAAAAGGAGACTGCCTAGAGAAATTAAGTTGAAGCTTGCTAAAGTTGCCAGACTTGCGGTAGTGGAGCATTGATTATGAGTTTCTTGAATTTTTGGGGGAAAATCTTATTCTTTCATTATTCTTCGGCAGGCAAGCCATGGGAAGATGTCAAAAGAGTTGATTAGTCGTCTTATGAGCATTCTGGGTCATTTAATGCAACTCAGAACTCTTAAGGTATGCTATATTTGTTATGCATGTATGAGTGCATGATTTTTCTTTATCTAAGTTTTAGTGTTCCACCAATGTCGTTTTATTTCGTTTGCATGATGATTTTTTTGAAGAACAAAGACACTAATCTTTTTAATGGCTGATTTTTTATGTCATTAATATGAGAGCTGTGTGCTTTTGTTATAGAGAAACTTAAAAGTCATGATAAGTACTAGTCTATCCGCAAAGCAGGAGCAAGATGATAGGTTTCAACAGATAAAAAGGGAAGTTGTTGAGATTATTAAACTACGGCCTCCTTCCCTGGAGGTCAAGGTTAGTTTTCCTTAATGTCTTATTCTTCACCCATTTGTCTCTCTTTTTCTCTGCTCACTCTATTTGGCTTTTTGTTTGCTTTGTGATATATTATCTATTTCCATTCCTTTTTGGATTGGAGGGATCTCACTGGCAAGGAGGCTATGCTAGGTTGTCAACCGATCATGTATTGTTGATATCTACACAGCTATACATTAATCAATCGACTTGGTTAAGCATTTTAATGTTCTAATGAGATAATTTTATGTAAAATTTTCAACTACTCTTATAATTTTTTTTGGGTGGGTCACTCGTCTATCATGTTTCTTATTAACAAAAATGCATCACGCACCTCTTCAGGCAGTTGAGAAACAAGGTGCAGCATCAGATGATTTGAATGAATTGGGTTCTGATGAAAAAGGCGTCCAGAGAAGAAAATTCAGCATGGAAGCTGTATTGGAGAACAAGATTTGTGATCTCTATGAACTTTTTGTTGATGTAATTTTTTATGCTTATGGAATTGAAAATTTTGTTCTTTGATTGTGGTTGCTTCTTTTCTATCACGTCTTTTTCTTGGTAATTGTAGGGGCTAGACGAAGATGCTGGTCCACAAATCAGAAAACTTTATGCAGAGGTAATTTCTTTTTTAATACCATGTTTAAATCCTTGCTCTTACAGAACTATTCTGCTTCATCTTGCTTTGTTTAGAATTTGTGGTTTTCTGTTTTCCATTTTTATGACTGACAATCCTATATCAACCTTTTGAACCTGGGGTTTTTCTCTCCTCCATCTATTTGGAACTATACTCGATGCATCTATGTTGTAGTCTTTCGTTTCAAGGAATCAATCTTTTTGTATTCTAATAAATTTATTGTCAAATGAAAATGATTTGTTACTGTGTTTATTAATTTTTTTTCCAAGAAATATAAACTTTGTATTAAGCAGCAAAGATTAAAACAAAAAAAGTAATTTCTCTAATGGCACACAAAATAATCAAGAAGCTCAGTCAACGTGTTTATGTGACATTATTGACGTCCCATCTTTTCTTCAGCTTGCAGAATTATGGCCTAATGGCTTCATGGACAACCACGGCATAAAACGTGCAATTTGTCGGGCAAAAGAAAGGCGGAGAGCTCTGTACAACAAGCACAAGGTATGTTTAGCATGATGCTATTTTATCACTTCAGAATGGGAAGATGAACTGGCTGCGACTAATATTTATATAACTCGATGTTTTCATGATTCAATACCAAACTTGATACAGACTTGTATAATTCAGTCGTTCTGATGAGGCTTCAGCTCTTCTTTTTCACATATTGTATCACGATCTACCTGCAGTTGGCTTTGATGCAATAGACATTTAGAATTATTTGCATGATCTTTTAGCTTGAATATTATTATTGATTGTAAAGGATAATTATTTGCAAGTTTCTTTTCATTGGGATATTTTTTGTCGTTTTTGTACGTTTTCTTAGATGCTTTATTAATTAGTTTTCCTGACTAATTCGATTTTTCTTCCCTGCATTTTCCTGTCTTCCAAAGTTTTCCTGCTCTATCATGCAGGATCGAGAGAAGATCAAACGCAAAAAGATGTTAGGGGGAAGAACAGATGAGTCAGTTCGAGTCGATTCAGATTCAACTGCTCAGCCCCGGCCCATGGGAGAGCGATTACGCTATGAATCTCAGTTGGCATCAACCAAACCAGTTTCCACTACAACGAGCGCAGTTCCCCGAATTTCCGGCTCATCAACAAAGACATCTGATAACTTGGAGAGGCCAAAACTGGAGAAATCAAAAGCAAATTCAAGCAGCTATATTGAAGAAGCAAGAGCAGAGAACACATTGACAAAGAAGAAAGTGAAAAGGAAGCCCGAGATGGAGTCGGACGAGATTCGGGTCCGTCCGGAGAAAGTAGCTTCTCGGGAGGGGGAGGAAAGAAACAAGCCAGTGAAGCAGTCTTCAGGTCTTTCCCATAAACTAAACCTTCCCCCTACAATATCTCCAAGCCTTCGACGGTCCAGCTGACACCGACATTAACTAACAACTCCCCAGGAAGTAGCCACTTGGGTTTCATTTATTTTTACAAAATAATTTTTATTTTTATTTTTTATTTTCTTTTAATCAGAAATGTATTTTAATAGAGCCAGAGCAAAGCAAGAGGCAGAGAGGCAGGTAGAGCTGTATGTATGTAGTATTTAAACGTTATCTATTTTCTTTTTTCTACCACTTTGGACTTCAACTCCCAATTTTGTTCTTTTTCAGTACCATTAAATGTACAAGGACAAAAGGGCATGCCCTAGGATTACGATATTAAGAAGAAAATTAGTTAGAATTTAGTCATAAACAAATAATTGCATTTTGACAATAATAATAATGTTTTGGGTACTTTTCTATTTGGGTTAAGTCCAATTTAGACTTTCAAGTTTAGGTTCTACAAATTTACAGTTACCTTTCTGCTATCAGCAATTTAGATATTGTATTCATTAATTAAAACAAATATACACCATATTTTTCTTTAATTATGGGCTTTAATTCAATTTTTAATTAATTTCGCAATCTCTAATCTCATTTCGAATTATGACCATCACTTGATAAAATTTGAAATCTCCAGAGAAGAGATCAACAAAGTTCAAAATAGTTGTATGGATTAAAAATTGATGACAAGAGTTCAAATTAATTGCTAATAAGTAAAAGATGGAGATTTGATTTATTAAAAAAATAATTTAAGATGTAATTTGTAAATAATTTTAAATATTTCGTTGTAAATTTCATTTTATTTTTTTTAATTGTATATTCTCAACGACCATGTTGCTTAATCATCTATAGAATGTTTGTAACATATTTATAATGACTAATTAAAACAAACAAAGCCGTGATCAGTGGTTGATTGTTCGTTGCTAATTGGAGTCATGTTTAGGCCAATGAATCCCAGATTCAGATGCTTGTTTTTTTTTTTTTTTTTATTCTTATTTTTTAACGTCATAAATATTGATTAATATAATTAATAATTTATTTTAACTATTTATAATTTATTATATTAATTACACTAATTAATATTTTACATACTAAAATTAAAAATTAAAAATTAAAAATAAACAGTAACATTACTTTTATATTACAAACGAAAAACCATTTTTGGATAAAGGAGAAATTATAAAAGACCAACATACATGCAAATGAGAAGAAAATGACAAATCATTGACAGCCACGTGTAATTATTTTAATTCTTAAATGGCCTTCACAGCCTGAAACCTTGGTTCCTTGGGAAGGAACTTCTGCTCTGCGTAAACCGACATGTAGTCTCCAAACACAAACTTGGGATAAGTTTCATTCTCCTCCAGGTTACGTTTGTCCACCAATTCCGGCGCTGGAGCAATGGTTGCATTTAGAGACGGGTTGTAAAACGAAGCGATGGATCTCCTGTTCCCGTTCGGAGTAGCCAAAACCCGGTGCCAAACACTCTTGTATCTCCCGTTGCTCAGCACCTCTATCTGATCTCCCGTGTTGATGACGATCGCGTTCTCCAGTGGCTGCACGTCGATCCACAGGCCGTCTTTGAGAATTTGCAGGCCTCCGACTACGTCGTCTTGGTAGAGTAAGATGACGCCCCCGGCGTCGGTGTGAGCTCGGAGACCGGTGGCTTTGTCCGGGCGAGGACACGGAGGGTAGTGGCTCACCTTCGTCCCGAAGAAGGCGGCGTCTCCTCCATCTTCTGCACCGCCGTTGAATGCGTTCTTGATGTACCCATTTTGTAACCCGAGATTTTCATCCATCACCTCCATCACTTTTTCTGCAAGTTTCTTCAGTTCTTGTCGGTATTCTTTCATGGTTTCCCTGTAAAATGTCAGTAGGAGAATAAATAAGAAATTTTGTTCTAAACTATCTAAAAATATTTTGGAGTTCTGCATTTAAGACTACTTGAATTTCTGGGAGTTGGATGGCCATTCATTGTCGTCAAGGAGAGTGAAGACATCTTCCCAGTCCATATCACGGAGTTTCTCCTCCGCCGCTGCCTCCTCCTCCCCTTTCCTCTCCACCAAATCATTAAACAACTGCACAACCTTTGACTTCTTGAAGTTCTCTTCTCTCTCCCCCTCGTAACACTCCGAGCATACCTTCTTCACCCTCTCCAGCAGCTCTTCCGATACTCCATGGTTCACCAGCTGCAATTAGAAGTTCCAATTTCAGCCAGCTTCGTTAAAAAGGGATATAATATATTCTATTAAAGTTGTTTATTTACCTGGAAGAAGCCCCATTCCTCACACCCATTGGCTATCTGAGCCAGAGTCTGTGTCCTCTCTTCTCCATCCAGCTTTGAAAAATCTATCACAGGGATTGCCATTCAACTTTTAGAGAGAGAAAGAGAGAGAGGCTGCAAACTTGAAATGGTGAGGTGGTGAGGAAGGAGGAAGGGTGGAAAGCTCCTACTTATAGCAAAAGTAGCCGTTGTCGTTGAGAGGGGGAGGAGAGACTGAACGGTGACGTTTTATTAAAAAAATGATTATACTAAGAATGTCAACTGAATATTCTATTCTAATCTCACCCACGAATCAAGCAACACTCAGGTGATGCTCTTCCCTTTCTCCTACATTATTTATTATTCCTTCTCTTTTTTTAATTCTCTCATTTAAAAATAATAATAAATACAAATAGAAAAATTAAAAAGATTTGGTACCGACACGTATATCGTCTCGTGAAGTTTTAATGATAGTGCATAAGTTGTGTTGCAAGAATATAAAAATTATCACCCTAAGCACGAGCAATCCCCGATCAATCTTATTATCTGAAGCATGTTTCGTATTAAGAGGTTACACGAGAGTGATGAAGAAAAGATGGTGTGCGTGGACTTTACTTTGGAGAATTCTTCCGGCTCCAGAGAAAATGTGTCCAATTATATGCAATGATAACAGTACCATAAAAACTTGGTTTTCACCAAATACTATAATATTGTTCGTTTTGGACTTAGACATGCACAAATTTATTTTTGGGTTTCTCCCTAAAAAAACTTATATTAAGTTGGAAATGAAGTCTTACCTATGAACTAGTGACATCAACACACCCAACATATGCTAGATTGTGCACTTTCCTACTGTGACTAGCCCTCATAGGTACCTTGACCTTAAAGCATTCTTGGGCATAACGAAACGGGCAATCACAATCACTCTCTTTTGAGAACTCGATTTTCCTGTCAACCATATTTCTAGTTGGGTCTTGACTTTCATATCATTTGTAAAAACTCAATTTAGTTAGAGATGAAATGTTATATATCAATCATTTTAATCAGACCCAATAAATGAGAGATCGTGCACCCTCTTACTTTAAGGTTATTGTGGCATCCCGCCCTGTGAATGCCAGGAAGGCTCAGATGTGAGTCCGGCCCATATCAGGGGGGCACAATACCACATTACTTGGGAGATTAGAAAATGCATGGTATATAAACATGAATCCTCTTTCTACCTAGTACAACGCGTTTTGGGCTAACCCCAAGAACAAAACTATGCGGACTTCGGCCCAAAGCAGACCATATTATATTGGGAGCACCGGGGACATTACATTTATGTTGACATAGGTTATCTTATTCTTGATCTATTTTGTCTTAAATGAGACGAGTCGCCATATATACCATGATCACCATAACATGAAAGTTGCAATGCAAAAAACAAGAAATGCA
Organism: Begonia loranthoides; assembly: GCA_022433065.1. Taxonomy (NCBI): domain Eukaryota; kingdom Viridiplantae; phylum Streptophyta; class Magnoliopsida; order Cucurbitales; family Begoniaceae; genus Begonia; species Begonia loranthoides. The sequence goes on from CM039485.1 coordinate 1,682,878, forward strand.
TCAAGAATCGAACCTTACGAAAATTCTCGTGTCTTATTATTTAATTTCTATTATATATTCAATAATTCTTACATTATGTGTTTGAGTTTTCCCGACATTAAGCGATCTCCTATAAATGTTATATGTTAGGTTCATTGTGAAGTATAATACCTTTCAATAAAAATTTATCCAAGAAAAAATGTTAAGAATAATTATATTGATATATACTTTGTACTAAAAAATACATTCTTTTTAAAATTTCAAAATCCAAATAAATAAAAAAGATATAAAAAAATATAATCATGCACATTAGTCATTTCTGTTACATAGAATACTAATTAATTTTTAAAATAATTAAATATATATAAAAAAATGAATTAGGTTAATCACTCAAAACAAAGTATTTGGACATTGGAATTCTTAATTTAAATATTTACTATCATTATTATTATTATTTTATTCTATCACATATTAGTGAACCTTCAATCTCTTGCCACCTATAGCTTATAAAGCCGTATTTTTATTTAATTTATTTATTTTAAGTGATCACTACATGATGAATTTCATTAGATTAATCTAACTATATTCGCACGGAAGATATGTTTATTAAAATTTTGGTGTCCAATAAGACAAATAAATTGATTTTTATACGAATATTTAGCATAACTTCAACAAATGAGTTATAAATAGTCGATAAGTCGAATTTCGTCACCAATTAAGTTACGGGTTAAGGTCACAAGTCATATGATATGGTAGCAATATTTCCTCATTTTCAAACACACTAAAAGAGATAAAGAAACAAATAGAATTAATAAATAATATTAAATAATTCAATATTTTGTCTTAAAATATAAATTGATTTATTGACTTCCTACATTATATATGGACTTTCATTTTGACTTTGTCACATGCCCACGCTCTTAGAATAAATAAATTAGTAAATATATAATAAACTTAATTAGAGGCATAGTTTGTGGATTAAGACAGGGTGTTGACTTGTATAAAAATATGATTATTCACTTGAATTATCGAGATAATAACAACTACAATAATGAGAGTACTCTTATGATGTGTAATATGCTTACAATATATTCATAATGTGTGTTTTTTTGGGGGGAATTTAATTAAGTTTAAAAAATATGTTAAATTTATCTTCATTTTTTGTAGGATTTTTACATTAGAAATGATATTGAAATGAAATTTTTTTTTATTAACTTAATAGTAATTAAATTTATTTATTTTATAATGAATTTACTTTAATTAGTTAAATTATTCTAAGTTTATATATTTTACTTTAGTTGGAAATGAGCGTTTGAAAGTACTAAAATGTTTATTGAGTCCTTGCACCCAATATTTAAGTTCGTTTTTAGGAATTAAACAAACAAGATTGCTCAAAAACATCAAAGTGTGGAAGTGCGGTTGCCAAGTCTCGAGCAATGTCAAAAAAAAGTCTTTTGCGGGCATCCAATCCTTAGAAGATTTAAGCCACGGTAGTCGGGTCTCGAGTGTCAAAATTTGAGAAGTACAAGTGCGAGTGTCTGAACATCAGTCGTGATAGTCTACAGATATCGAGAGCGGTAGTCCAGAAGCTCATTCGTAGAAATATACCTACCTCTTTTATGTCTCTAACAGACATATCACAATCGCCCGGAAAAGTTCTAGTGGTCGACCAAAGCTTGAAAAATTGAAAGTCTCTATCTCCAGAAATCATACTGAAGTGCTACACGTTTATTTTGTGATTTTCAAGCCTTCATTCTCAAGCATTAAACTAACTCTTTAGAACCCTATATTTGAGAATTTACATTTGAGAGAGTTAAGTTCTTGTAACAAAATATTTTAACACTATTCCTTGTTTATTATTTTGAATTATTTTATTACGTTATTTTGAAAAATTATTGAAGAAAATATTTTTAAAATTTTAATTTCTCGATGCATGAGCTCTCTTAACTTTAAATAAGCAAAAAATAATTAAATTTATGTTTGAAAAATAAAACATTTTATAAAAACTTTGATTGCAAGGTGTCCATGAAGGTGATAATCAATCATAGGTTCATGAACATAGATTTGATGTGTGCAGTTTGTGTCTTTATTCTATGATTCTAAGCAACCTTAAGACCGAATATTATTAATATTATCACATCTTAATCTTCATAATTAATATGAGTATAATATATGTTGGTCAAAGCGCTTATAACTAACTTAAATTAATCGCGTTAACTGAATAAAGTTAACGTGATTTGGTCGTCTGACATCGATTCTATCAAATGTTTAACTGACGTTACATGATACAATTTTGATATTTTTTTTATAATTTATTTTTTGAAGTTGAGTAATTAACAAAAGAAAAACTGAATTATGAAATAAGTGATAAAATAAATATTAAATAATTTTTGTTGAGAAATAAAACATTCAACTATGAAAAATGAACAGGACAAACATCGTTGTCACGTTTTTCGTTATAATTTGTGACTGATGATGTCTTCAGGTTTGTTTTTTTGATGATCTTTTACTTTCATCGTACACATAAATGAAACTGGTTTTTCTATGAAAGCTTCAGTACACTATCATTCTCAGCCATGAAAACATCTCTCATCTTTCTTCGAAAATAAATCCAAGAATTTGAAGAGAGAGAAAAGTGGTTTGAAGGTTTGAGAACAAACACTTTCTACTGAAAGAAGTTGATGATTTATGGAAAACAAAGGAAGCAAATTCACATAATTAATAAATGACTCACAAAAGATTCAAATATAAAACTTCATATCTATACTAGTAATTGAATAATTGAACATTTTTTAGATTCAAGCAATTAAACAGTTAGGGAGAAAGACACTAGAAGAGGATGAATTTGGAAACAAACACAAGAAAAAAAATTAAAATACAATTTGAAAAATATGCTTTCTGCAATAGTAAACGTATTTTCTGCAGCGAAAAGAGTATTTTTTATAGTGAAAAACGTACTTTCTGCAATGGAAAAGGCCATAGCGGAAAGATCATTCCCTTTCATTTTTTTAATGAGACATGTCATTTATTTTTCACAGAATATAAATTAAATTGATAATTAATTTCAAAATTAATTAAATTACTAATTAATTGGGTAATTAATTTCACATAATAATAATAATTTGTTAATTAATTATTAAACTAATATCTCAAAATTTTGGTAATTAATTACCATATTGTGGACTAGTATCTCAAAATTGGTAATTAATTATCAAATTAATTATTTTGCTTAATTGTTAAAGTTACTTAGTTTAATATATAAATCAAGAAAAAATTATAATATTTAAATTTTGAGAATCAAGTTTAGTTGCAATGTCTCTTCAAATTAACTACAAAATTAATTAATATTCTACTAAAAATACGTTTCTGCTGTGAAAAATATTTTTTTCGTAACAACTATATTTGTCTCGTTTATTTTTTTTAGTTCAATATTTTATTTGTTAGCTAAAATTATTTAGTGTTTCTCTTATTACTGATCCATAGTTCAGTGTTTTTATTATTAATATTACTCTTTAAAGTTTGATAAATTTAAGAGTAATATTGTTGTGACTCTCTTAGTACTCATTAATTTCATATTTTATATTTGTTTACTTTCTAAATATTCAATGAATACGTGACGCATAAAAATATTGTTTGATTGGAAGATTATTTAATATTTCTGATTGAGAAGGTCAACTTATGGAGAATTCTTTTACCTACAACATTCTTAATGCTCTTCTTCATTTTTAATGTTGGTTGGATGTTCAATCATTTGTCTTTTTTAATTACTTTTCTAGGATGTTCTAAGTTAATGTGTATTTTATTTTCATTTTTGGTTTATTTTGCTTAATTTAAAATCTTCGGATTTTCTCCTAAGACACATAAAAAAACAAACGAATTATCTGAATTCGACATGTTAAGCACTTATCATTCATTCGATGATAAATAATAACATCAATAAATAAATGATATATAAATGATGATAAAGTATGAGATTATGACCGATATCATCTTTATATTCTAAACTCATTCACTCAATTTACATTTAGTTAATTTAAAGAATTTTATTTAACGTTACTGTAATATATTATATGTAATGTGCGTATATTCACATATATAATAAATTATATCTAATAAATGTCATTTTAAGTTGCAAATTTAGTTTTTCTTTTATGAATACGAATTTATTAGAAAGATGAACAAGTTGTTCGCCATGAATGTATGGTTATTGTCGAACCAAGTCAGCCAAGTCCGACCTATTGACATGCCACCCAAATTGGCCCGAGGCCCAATCAAAAGGGCCTTGGGGTGGACTAACCAAGTCGGGTTCTCTCAAAATTTGAGTATTTTAAGATCTCACTTGCAAGCCTTAGGCCCTTGAGCCAATATTTTTTTGTCTAACATTTTGAGTGGCATTGTCGTGCCGATGATTTTTTTTTCTTCATATAAGTTTAGCCCCTGCTCGAGTTAGGCCCTAACCAAGTCTTAAAAAAAATTAAATTGGGCACGGGCCAGGCTTTGGTCGGTTCTTTGTCTTCATGAGAATTAAAAGGTGAAGGTTTTTTTTTTTATACTATGTTCTAAAGGGTAACTTTTTAATATTGCCATCGTTGATAAATAATTTTTTGAGAAATTGACAAAACAACCACTTATGTAACATCACGTTTTCGTTTGACTTTCCAATAAGAAATTTTCTTTTTAAAACTTTATTTAAAAATACTTGAAGGAAAATATCAAAGTATATAAGTGCGGAAAACATGAAATCGTTCTTCTAAAATAACATATCTTCAAACCAAATTATCTCAAAACTTTAAACATAAATTAAACTCCTTTATTTCGTTTGTGAGCCATAATCCTCAGGTCATCACACACCGGGTAACACAAGTCCTTGTCGTATCATACTTCCTCCACGTACACATCATTTAGATCATTCTTATTACCTACATCACATGAAAGATAATGAGCCTACTGTCCAGTTAGAGATATATATGAAATGCAAAATGCTTATGTTAAACTCTATGCACATGTTTGTCATGTCAAAAAAGGACCTATCCTTTCTGCTTTTACTTATCATTTCACTTTTAGTCAGAACGTTGAAGATATTACCCAGATCGTGATAGATACAACCTCGAGATCTAGCCTAGGCAAAACAAGTCACTCAATCTCTACGTGGGAAGAGATACGTCATCTCGCAGTTCTCCCTAGCATCACTGTCACTATACTCCCCAACCTCCAACGTTTATTTACATACATTAAATCCATTATTATCTCGTGTAATGCATGATATGCAACCCTAACTAACATGCCTATATGATGTCACACAACAATTCATATAATGTTGGAAAGTAATACAATTCAATCAACAAATGATGAAGCACAAATCACGAAACATTTATGAATTGATCCTATGCATGCTTTAACTAATATAATAATAAAGTAGAAAATCCACATGATCATCATTACTTCTAACAGTTAGCTTCTAACCATGCTGAAAACAAATATTCTAACATGATACTAATAACACAAGGTAACATGCCAATAGAGAATCATACAACAAAGGTATGTTCTTTATGGTCTTATTTTAACAATTTATAAATCTCTTTCATGCATTGTGTTATAAACAGTAGATGACAGAACATAATCCACGTCAATAGCAAAACAAGGTGAGCAGAGAAATAAACTAACAATTTCTATTAAAAGCAACAACGAGCAGACCAAACAGTTCTATTCTATTTATCATTGAGCAAAAAACAATGACAGATCTATTCTCATCATCAAAGGGCAAACAAGACAATTCTCTCTTATTCATCATAAAAAACCAGAAGCAGATAAACTCTATGAATAGTAACAAGAGCAGATAAGTTTTATGTGTTGGTTTTTAGGTTCCCTCGCACGGCAGAATTACCGATGTTCACAACAACGGTAACGTGCGTAACCTATGTATCATGAAAAAACAATTTTATCATGAACATAAAAATGGATCGTTGTTATAATATATTAATAATAATATGTATTTAGATCTAATCTAAAAATAAAGAATGTTACCTTTGTAGCTCACTTCACACGGGTACTAAATCAACCGTCGATCTTCTCCGCCAATCCTCCTTACCTCAAATAAGCACGTGTGGGCGTGATGAACGAAACAAGATAACACTCAATTTATGATAGATCGTATTCTCAACACATGAGACGATCTATTTAGATTTAGAAAACAATTTTCTAAAGCCAACACGGAAGACAAAAATTTTCTCTCAAAATGGATTTCTTTTTCAAAGATTTCAAAAACTCAAAAACTCTTTTGCTAATGAAATTTGACCTCTATTTATAGTGGTATTTCTCCATAATGGCCATTATGGCATTTAGAGAAAAAACCCTATAAATTCCTCATTACATTTATAAAAATGTTATGAAAATCAAAAGTCTTTTCACCATATTTCAACACTTGGCACATTTAAGTTATAACACATTTATAACAAAAATGTTATGAGAAATAAAAGGTCATTACATTAAATCGAATTTGACATTAATTCAAATTTGACAAAATCCATTTTAAAAACTATTTTTAAAAGTTACTTTATATTTATTACTTTATTGAATAATCAATAATTCAATTTGTTTCATTTAATGAAACATAACAAATATATTAACTTTGACAACTTTTGTCATTTTGTCTTAATTAATTGAATAATCAATAATTCAATTATTTCATCTAATGAAAAAATAATAATAATAAACTTATTATTGAGTGTATTAAATAATTAATTCATAATTAATTATTTAATCTTCTTTGTTCATTTTTCTATTATTCGAATAATGATAGAAGGTGACAAAGGGACCGATGGACCTATAGTTTTAAGCTCCAATAATATTTTGTTAACTAATACAAACTCTTTATATTAATTAACATAATTATTAACTCTAAAGTAATTCCACTAAATACTTAGAGTTGCACTCTCAAAACTATAGAGTATTTTTACTTAAAGTAATGTCCATTGATATAGTCATTACATATGCATTAACCCTCCATTTAGATTCGCAATAGAGCTAGGTTTCTCATCCGTTAACCTCTCATATTGCTTCTTTATCCTTGACTACTATTAGTTCTTAATTGAATAATTAATTCATAACGATTATGAATTGCGTGCTAATTATTCAATCCTTGAACTAACAAACAAGGGAATCTATGGAATGGATTTCATTGTATCGATATTAACATTCTCAGCTATTCATTTTAATTTAGTCCCAATATACAACGTATACGAATCGTAACTTGTACAAAACTTTACCGAGTAAATCAAAGAATAAATTAAAACAAAAATAGGAGTTTATTAAATACAACGAATTAAGATCATACATATATGACCATCATTATGATAAAATTAATTGTTCTATATCTAACAGAAATTATTAGAACAATGTAATTATATCTGGTCCAGTCCTATATAATCATATTATATAAAACATATTTATCTTATGTCACTACATATTTAGTCGGGATATGACTATACATTCTTAATGAGATAAACTATGTTTATGACTATGAACTATTTGAAGATTCCATACTTCAAATATAAGTCATGGACATATTTTGGTTATTACTCTTTATATTTTATCCCACATATATACAATATATATGCTAATATAAAGTTAGCATAAATAACCAAGGAATTTTCTATGAATTTTATAAAACATAATATAAAATGTTAACATAATAATATCAATCAATATAAATTTATTCATATGTTACAAAAGTGTTCTATTACATTTGCTTGTTGGGCATATTACTCCCAACATTATGATTCATAACAGGGAATGAATCTAATCATTTCTATCAAGGAATTCTCAACGTTAATTATCCAAAGCATGCTAACATTTTCTCATATTTTCTTCTTAGTGTTTTATCGAGACAGTATACAACAGCACAATGTTTATCCACACGTCATAATATCATAGAACAGAGAACTATCTAATTCCTCAAAACTATATCATCGACAAGTTTTATCAATAGCAAAAAACAAACACAGAACCAACAACACAAAAACTAAACCTGTGATGTAGGCCCTTTCTGACAAAACACATGCAAATCTTTTACCTTTTGTCATGTTATTCCCTCTCAGATGAAATTATCCCAACCGAGAACTCTTCTCCTTCAGCCACCGATCCAACTCATTCAGCACACTAACCCAGAAACCAGAGAAAAAGGGCGAGGGAAAACTCAGAGAAAAACAGGAGGCGTTTTCTTTTTCCTCCCTCCCCATCAGCCAATCACTTCATATTTATACACTTAAAACCCTAGCACTAACAAGGAGGCGTAATCCATGATTTCAGGCAATTCAAAATCTTCCAAATTTTAGTTACCATATTTTCCATAAGTGAAGATTACGCACCAGTCGATCAAATGATCGACCTTTCGGCTGAGAAAATTCCAGCGTTCGACCATTTTGTCGACCAATTCTTCATTAAACGCCACTGTAATATATAGTAGTCGACAAAGCTATCGAGCGACGAAAATTTGGTCGTACAAAATATATTACAGACTGCATCTCAGTTCAGCGGTCGACGAAACGGTCTAGTATGTGGAGATTTGGTCAACCGAAATATATTACAGATTGCATCTTAGTTTTGCAGTTGACGAAGAGGTTGAGTGGCGAGGATTTGGTCGACCGGAATATATTACAGATTGTATCTCAGTTTTATGGTCGATGAAGCGGTCGAGCAGCGAGGATTTAGTCGACCGAAAACACTATTTTAACATATTTGCCTCTGCCATATTCGATAGTGATCGACCCCTTCACTCATGGCACCCTTATTCCTCATTAATTAATTTATTCCCTTATATATATGCAAATTACACCTTAATATAAAGAAATTAACACAACGTAATTTTGTTATCCATCCAATTATTAGAGAAAACAATAATCTCAATAATATAAATAATTCGGAATTACAATTTCAAAATGCTCAGGCATTGAATTTTACATAAACTAGGGTTTACAAATAGACACATTTTTTAGATATTACAACTTAACTACAAAATCAATGACAAGTTAACCACAAAATAATTTTTGCTAACAAATAAAATACTTAAATATAGAAAATAAAAGAAGTAAACATCATTGTCACATTTTTCGTTAAAATTTTTTTTTTTTCGTTGTGAAAAATGAGTAATTATAAATATGACTCACTTTTTCCTCCAAAAAGAAAATTTTAAAATATGACTAAATAAATATTACTTTTCTAGACTGGGGTAGGATAAGTGAATTAATCAAATTACAAGAAATTAAATATTCTTTTTACAATGTGAGAGAATGGATAATAATTATAATGATATTAGTTGGAAATCGCTTTATTCTAGCGAGCCTCAACAATTTCTCTTGCTTTCTCGTCAATTTGCTTCATTCATTTAACGTATTTTTTAATAAGTTAATGATAATATTGGTTCATTTATTATAATTGATTATTTTATTTATTAATAAAAATTTATTTAGTTGTTAACTTGTTATTAATCATATAATTTAGTAATTATTTTGAAACAATGGGCTTTTAAGTTGAGAAGAAATGGACTCTGTTGAACTAAAATTAGATTGATATTTTGGGTCGGAATATAACATAAAAAAAACTTAGGAGAATTACAACAAGGTTAAGATCATAACCATCACTTAGTGATTTTGGGTGTCAAATTCTACAAATTTAGTAGCTTGTGCTGAAGGGTTTGTAGGACTTGAGATCCAGAACAACTCCAGCAATTGACCCAGCAGCTGCTGCTATTGAAATCATCAAACAAGCTGCGCTTAAAATCTGAAGAGACACCCATTTTGGACTCCATTTTTCGATCTTCTTCTGAGCTATATACATCTCCACCGGAAAATAGACGGTCAGAGGCCAGAATCCGAGCGCTCCAAGCAGGCCGACTACGTCATTGAAGAACGGAAGAAGCATGGCGATCAAGGTGGTGATAATCACAAAAATAGTCCTCCAAACTAGTCTAAAGAGGTTGAGTTTATACGGGTTGAAGCCTGGAAGGGGAATTTCTATTTCTCTGGTGATGAATTTGGAATTCGGGAATTTTTCGAGGGCGTATTTTTCTATGAAGGCGAAGAGAGGTTGGCAATAAACTTGATAGGCGCCGACAAGATGGATGACAATGGCGGCATTGGCTATATCGAGAAGCCAAAACGGGTTGTAGAAGCCGAAACCGGTGAGGAGATTTCCCGGCGATAAGTCGCCAAATGCGGCGTAACCCATGCAACCGCAGAGCATGTAGAAAAGGGTTGTGACAGAAACACTTATCAGAGATGCTTTCTTCATTGTTTTGGATTCAGACGGTGGAGATTTCACCGTATCCTGTTCATAGCAAACAACAAAAAACCCATTAAAAAAATCATCTAAAAATGAAGATAATTAAGGTTGTTTTATAAAAATTATGATTTTTACTTGAATTTCTATGAGGATCATTGAGAAAGAGTAGGCGAAGGCTATGTCCCCAAGTGCTTGAAAGCTTCTCCATATTTTTTGAGTTTGAGTGACGGTTCCGATGCTTATTCCGGTCAGACTCCCTCTAATTTTTCCAGTTTCTGGAAAAGAAAAAAAAACAGCAAAATCAGATTCTTCTTCTTCCTCCTGAACTTCAATTGATTCATTAAAGTATTGTTTTAACCTGCAACTTTGGCGATTCCGAGAGCAAGTCCAATGGTGGAGTAAGTGAAGGACATGACAGCAGCGACAATGGAGAGCCACCACAGCTGATCAAAATCTGGGATTTGAGAGAAAATAATCTGTACAACTCCAAAAGCGATCATATAAGGATTGCTGCTTATTTGGCAAGGATTCTTCCCACCACTTTGATGGAAACAGTTTGATCTTTTGATTGCCCTGTTCAAATAAAAAACAAGAGTAAATAAACGAGAAAATCCCCAGAAAAAAAGAAAAACAGAATCCCGAGAAACAAACAGCAAAAACACTGCTCAAAAACTGGGTTTTGTTTGTATGATTACTCACATCATACTGATTGATGAAGCTATGGTGTAGCCAATGGCCACCCCGAAGAGATTCAGATACTGAACCAGCCCACATATTTTTACCATTCCCCCACCTGAAAATAATATAAAATCCAAAAAGAATGAGCCATGAAAGGAAAAAAAAAAAAAGAGATCTGAGAAAAAAATGGAGGAAGAGAAGTTTTGAAATTTACCGAGGTTGGCTCTGACGGCCTCCATATAAGTATAGTTCCTCTTTCCGCCGGACCGGTAACAAGCAGAGAGAAGGATGGAAGTATAGTAAGTAACAAAGGAGAACAAGAACATTACGGCCGGGCCAGCAACCCATCCGAGCTGAGCGGTGGCCCAAGCTAGAGAGAGGACACCAGACCCGATCACTGCTGTAATTATATGAGCACTAGCCGTCCAAACAGTCCCTGATCAAAAACCCCAGAAAAATTTCTCAGAAACTTCACCAAAATCACTGCATTTGAAGCTGAAATATGAGAAATTCGTTACCAGTTCGCTTCAGGCGACCGTCATCGTCGAAGCATTTGGAGGCACCTTGAGGAAGCGTTTCAGCAAAAACATTGAAAACTTGGCTGTGGGGGAGGTAGGTCTTGGCAGCGCCATTTTCAGCCATCTTTTGCGCGAGAAAACAAGCAGAAAATGAGAGAAATAAAAAGAGGAAGAATCTCGAAAGTAGGAGAAGAGAAAAGTGACTGCAAGCAGTAGTGAGGATTGATATTTAAGAGTCACAGCTAAAGCCCAGTCTCCTAGAAACAAAAACGGACAAGTGTACACAGAGGCTGTAGCCAAAGTGGTGGGAGGTCTCGAAAGAAGGAGAAGAGAGAGAAAGACCAGAAGACGAGGATTCAATTGGAAGTGCTGAAATGGAGAAGGAATTCACGTGTATATATACTGTGGAAAATGGGTTTCCAAAAGAGAACAGATGAACAGAAAACACAACGTGGTTCAAATAAAAAAACTCCACCTTTCGCGCATGGCGGACACACTCTCTCTCTCTCTCTTCCGGCTACTCTTTTTTGACAAACCCACTATAACAATCTCACACTTTTTCTTTTGAGACGTCTAGTCTCAACAAATATAAATACATACATGAACATATATTACCTATTATTGCATTGTTTATACGATGATTAGTACTAAAATAGAGATTATACCATATAAACCATAGCCATTTATAGCCCCGTTGGTTTATTTTTACGACACAATCTAAACACTTTTTCAAGAAAAAATTGTTAGAAATCAAACGATAATTGGACAAAAAGAAATACGATGTGGGACACTAAATTTACGTAGAAAAACTCTTTCAGGAAAAAAATTACACGCAGAGAAATAATCTACATGAAGATAAAAATAGTGTTGCGACTCTAACTTACATCAATTTATAAAGAAAACAAAACCCTAAATGAGATCTACAATGCAAGTCCACTGATCCAGCCCAATAGAATTCGGGTCACACAAAAATGACATGTTTACAATAATAATTCTATCAACGATTGAATGACATAATTTTATTTATTTTTAGAGTGAGATTATACCATACAAATACGATAATTCATTACATTATAATATTGAAACTGAAAAACATGATCGAAAAAACTAAATCTTTAGAGACGCTTACCTTCATTGCGATCTTCAGAGCTCTCCCGATGTTCCTCGAAAATTTGTAATGGGATGTAGTGGTTGCTTGTGTGAGTTGGTTGGATCAACTTATGCAATGTTTATATAGCACAAAAAGGCATAGCTCCACACACATGAAACTCCACGTGTAAGCATTCTCGTCCACCGTTAATGGGAGAATTCGGTTCTCTTCACAATCATAAACAAACTAGAAATAATAATAAATAAAAATAAATAAAAGAAGAAGAAGAAATGATGATAAGCAACAAGGGAGGAGGAGGGCATCGAATGTTTGATTAGAAATTGAGTTGAGGAACGGAGGGTTGTAAGTGAAAGATTCTCTCAAAAGCCAGTATCTTTGAAGACTCCTCCTTCCTTTCTTTCCTTCAATTATTATTGTTTTATGCTCCCACTCTCTCTCTCTCTCTCACTCTGCTCTAATTTTACAACCATTTCTTTGGCCTCCTCTCTCTCTCTCTCTCTCTCTCTCTCTCTCTCA
>CM039485.1:1696056-1857986 GCA_022433065.1 Begonia loranthoides
TTTGGCCTTCTCTCTCTCTCTCTCTCTCTCTCTCTCTCTCTCTCTCTCTCTCTCTCTCTCTCAAATTTTAATCAACCATTGTTTTGGCCTTGGCTGAACAGGCAACAAGTTGAGACTTAGAGTAGTCTCGGCCATAAGCAAAATCGCCTCCGTCAAGGGAGAACGCGGCGAACTGCGACTCATAAATGACTCTGAGTTGCAGTTCTGTCTCTCGCAGGCCTGGTCTTGGCTCTGTGTGGGGCCGCTACGTGTGCTCTACACGGTCTGCCAACCAGGCCATGGTGGGTCGCGATTAAAGACCCACCTCCAACCCAATTTGTTTTATAAAAATAAAAATAACATAAAATATGAGAAATTAAAATTAAATTTTTACCTAAAATTTGACGATTATATTACTAAATAGGTACCAAAATTTAAAAATTTAAATAGTGAACTCTTAGAATTTGACTTTTTTTATAATTGAGCTTGAGTTAATGGTGAACCCACTTCTAAGTAGGAGATTTAATTTTATGTACAATATTGTACGATTTTTAAAAAATAATATTTTAAAACGTGTCTCATATAAAATAACGTGTTCATTCTAAGGCTCGTCGAATTTTATATTATATGTAATTTTTCACTTCACATATTTAATTAAACATATACAAAATTTAATATATTGGTTTGGTCATGTAAACCAAGTTCGGTCGACCCGATTTGGGATATTGTTCTATCTTACATACATTCGACCGTGGGAGAATGTGTTTGATTGCTGTTAACAAAAGTAATGAGACAGTTGTATTTGTCGTGTCACTGAACGCAAAACCCTAAACCTGATTGGAGTCCGTGAGTGGTTCTATTTTCTACATGATTTTATATGGTACATTAAAAGTCTATTTTAATTACGTACCACATTATAGTAGGTTGTTTAAAACGGGTGTCTTTATATACAATTTTATAAAATGAATTTTTGAAATACCAGTTATAAGACCATGCATGCTTCATCATTGTTTTAATTTAATTGTTGAATATAAAACCTTATTTACTGAATTTATTCAACTCATCCCAGATGACACCCCTCTTTCAAAATTTTATCAACAAAATATTCAGTTGCCGACGCATGAGTAAATTTCATCAGATCTCATTTTCAGCATTTTAATAAATTTTCCCCTTATAGTTATTTTGTGAGGTAGATCTTGTTATGGATCATTGTAATCCTTTATTTTATTATTTCTTTTAGCACAATTATACATTATTTTGGACCTGATCAACCCGTATTTTATCGGGCTCTAGCTTATAAATAAATTATTAAAATTTTTGCTTCTAATTGAGACAATTAAAGAAAATAGTCGGACGACTCGGTTCTTTTGGGCCGAATCGCTCCTCATTCTATCTTTGGTCCCTGACGAGTTGTGACATAAGTGATCAATCATTATTATTATTTTAGAAAAGAATGAACGACACACCACATTACTCGATCTTGTTCATATGAAATTTAACTAACTCATTTGGTGTAGAAGAAGCACAAATTCAGCAACTTTATTTTTTGGATATATTTGTTTGATCGTTGATATCACCACCCATTAATATTTTATTTTAATTATTTATAATTTATTTTAATTATTATACTAATTAATAACTGATACGTAAACGCTCATATCACAAAATAAAAATAATATATAAAATTAGAAAATAAATATAATATTACCCAAAAAAATAAATTTGCACAGGTAAAAGGATCCAAGAATCACTAAAAATGCGAAACTCGAATCTGTATAGAAAACTGTGAAATGCTGACAAATGAAACTAAAACAGAAATAACTCGTAATCCAACCGTGAGCTTTAGCTGGATTTTGGTGAGCACCACCTCAACACATTCATGAATATTGTATCAAAATTACATCTCATTATCCACTCAGAAACGAAAGTTATAGCAGAAACAATATAGCCAAGAAATCTGGAATTTCAGCAGGGCAGAAAAACCTTTCAGTAATCAAACGCAAATAACTCGTAATGTTTACAGCAAAATAACCCCAAATTTGGAGGGTAGTCAATTAACTCAGAAATAAACAACTTTCCAGAAGACACAAAATTGATCCAAGTAGCTTAAGGTTCCCAAAACAGCGCTGTAATTCAGACTTCTAGCAATCTGCAGATTAAAACAGATTCAGCGGCTAAGGAGATTCAACAATAAACAATACTTAATTCACACTTCATGAACGAGCAACCAAACACCACACCAATACTCACATAATAGAACTCGTAAATGCCAAAAATAACCAGAAATAGCAAATAGGACCTTTAAGAATCGAGTAGAATAGCCGAGGAGTCCACTGACCTCCTAGTGAGAGGGGCGACTTGTGGTTGGCCGAATGGACAACACTCTCCACGAGTGGAAGCCAACTTTATCTCCACACCACAATCCTTACCTCAAAGACAAGGGATTGGAAGAGACAATATTCCGTAGTTGCAAGGCTAAGTGGCTTCGAGAACACCTTGCACAGATAATGGGAGGAATGGCGCTAGGGAGGAGGAGGCCGAGGGTTTGCTCTTCAAAGAGAACCAAATTCTATTCAATCCAAATCACGTTTTCATTCAGCAAGGAGGGCTTATAAAACCCTAAGAGTTTTACAATAAAAGAAAAAAGACTAAAATAACCCTAATTAGAAAATGACCTAAACAGCCCTTAATTAAAACAACAACAATAAAATCTGATTCTGAGTTTTGCTCTCTAAAACAAAGACATTTGACATACCAAATGGAGCCCAAATACAATGCTCAATAGCTCGTTCGAAACCTCTGGATGTTGGCTACATTTGGTATGAAGGACTGAAGTTGAAACGCCGTCATCCCGATGGTTAAAAATCCACTTGAACTGTCGGATGTCAGAATCTAGACGGAAAAACAGCTCACAATTATTCCCTAAAGATTGTAAAATCTCTATTAGCCCAAATGCCAACTCCAATGATGTTTATTTGATTCACAAAACCTGCAAAATAAATAAAGAGTTAGAAAATAAAAGAGCCCTTGGCTCGGGCTCAAGTTTCGGAACTTGGGGCACATCAACAGGCCTTTAACGTGTGCACGATATTATAAAAATCATAGGTGAAAATGCGAAATCTTTATCTACAAGTTAAAAATAATAATAATGGAAATATCACCTTCACCTTTACAAGTGTATCGGTGGCCAGTGGGTGGTTGCGATTGATTTCCTAAAATCTTTTCCCTCCTCCATTCTAGCTGGTCCAACGTGACATTGACTTGGAATAATTTAAACTTATCCTTAATTATTCATAATTAAAAAGTAAATATTCTTCATCATCCACAACCTTATAAGTGTATTGTTACATAAAATTACTAGTGAAGCTATGTCTTATCTTTTGTAACATCAATAAAGTACAATTTTGGGCACGTGATTAACATAAAAAATGTGTAGCTGGCCGCCTCAAAAGTGTGTTGCAGTAATGCAAATGTGACAACGTATCTTTCAAGTCTAAGGAGAAGTCATCTTTATTTGAAAGAAGCCTACAAATGAATGCTTTAATTTTGCACATCATGTCAATCTTCCCACTAAGCTTAAAGTTTGGTAAAGTGTAATTGTTGATAACTTAGTGTTTTGAAAAATTATTAAGTTCGACAATATTTAACACAAACCAAACTGTGTTAGTATTTAATAACAAAATTATTAGATTTTAATGTGACTCAAATTTTATTGGGTTGTGCTGAGAGACTTTCATTTCAAATCTTATTTAGAGTTCTGTTTTCTCTATAAATTCATATAAGCTAAAATCGTAAAATTTGCAGTTGTATTTTGATATTTATAGTATATTTATTCATCTGTGATTTTTTTTAAAATGATATTTTTACATAAATTTAGCATGTCACATCTTTTTTTTTTTTTTTCTAGTTATCGTTAGATTTCTAACAAAAGTACTAATGTGACAATTCTCAAATTTATATTAAAAAAATCAATCTTAATCACATTGCAAATGTTAATTAAATTGATAAATTATATCTGCCCTTCAGAAATTATATGGATAAGCTTCATTTATAGCGTTTGCGTGACACACGTATGTCCACATTTATAGGAATTTTAAATTGATAAAATTAATTAAACCTTGTTATTTCTTTTAATTCTTTAAATAATAAAAATGACACGTTTTTTCAACCCGACCCGTAATATTTTATTTGGATTCTATGACTTAGAAAATAGTATTTATCCAAGATTAGAGGAGATTAGATGGGTAATCAACGCCAATTGAAAAGTAATTAACATTAATGACTTCAGATTTGTCAGCAGATCAATGATTGGGGATGTAAGAAAATCAAGACCCAAATGGAAAAGAGGGATCACACATTCATTGGACTCAAGAAGTTGACTTTGACCAAATCTGACGGTTCTCAGTTTCCAAGAGAAAAGGTCTTTACTTAGGCCCCACCACTCGTCAAGTTGACTAAATATCCACCGTCCATTATCTATAATTTTGATGCAGACAAAAACATCATAAATATTCTTAATCATCGTTCATCGAGTCAATCTCAGACTACATAATGCTTGATATGTTTCAATGCTAGATTTGTTTCAATGCTTGATATGTTTCAATCAATATCCAGATCAAAAGATCAACTTCTACATACCATGATTGATAATTACGTTGTTCTAAGTTCCGCTTTGGGACACCATCCAAACATATTTGCAGTTTCGTAGGTGGCCGGAGAAATCCCGCATCAAACGCGATTCCGGCCGCATCAAATTAGTGGTTCGAGGGTCTGTACAAGCGTGTTACGTATCTGCCGATGATGTTTTTGATAGGAAGGGGTCCCCTGCACATCAAAATATCAAGAAAACACAAGTTTTAAGGACATGCATTTCACCATATGAGCATTACAGAAATGAATGTGATGCATCAGAATTCACATCATCTTTCGAGATCCTCTTATATTCAATGCAAAAAGTTCTTCAGAAAGATGCTCAAAAGTGAATCATTCAGATTCTCAATTTCAATTCTTCTTCTCATTACCATATTTGTAGATTCCGATAATTTTCGTTATAATTTCCGCAAGTAAATAAACCTTCAAGTTCGTCTGGAACATTCGATACGAAGTAATACTGACAGACTACGATGATTTTAGAGCACGAACCACATATGGGAATCATTGCTGTTATTTCGGTTGTCGCCCAAGACATAAACATGACCTTTAGGCACCAGCTGCCAGTTTAAGACAGCATAGATAAATGAGAAAATATAACAACTCATGAATCAATCTACATTAGTAAGAAATTCTTGGACGTTCAAAAGAGAAATAATAGAAAACACTTTCGGCACTGCTCATATAATTATTTCAGAGCATACGATAAATGAAGAGATTTATCTCTCTAAAACCGATGATTTCACAATATTGTAACGATACAACACGATTAAGACGAGAGAATATTTGGTTAATGTTCGAGGTCTCACAATCCTCTCCCCATGCTTAGGCATTGTTTTTTCTAGCCAGGTCTCATAGAAACTCTGCAATCAATTCTCGGGATGAAATACTGTGTATTAATAGCATAAAAACTACCACATTATCGAGTTAGCAGTATTCTGTGATGGAAAACATTAGGAGAAATTAAGCATTTAGATGTCAACAGGATGAGTTTCCAAGCTGTTCTATACTCACAAACATTAACTCACCTTATCAGCTAAGATGATATCATATTTTCCTAGGCAGTTTGTAAGTAAAAATTCTCTTAAAAAACTAATGCAGTAATGTCTATGGCAAAATTTAAAATAAGTGACACTTAACGCAAAAGAATTCTGTCATAAGAATAAAGATAATAACTCACAGTGGAAATAGTAACATATGATGGCTGCCCTGCAATGAAATCCTCCTTCTGAGCAACTCCATTGACAAAAAGCTTCCCATGCTGAATCTATATTGTTGAAGCAAANNNGAGCCAATCTCATACCCAAATCATTTCCAGCCGGACGGTGAGATATTCACCGTTAAACTGGACGGCTCTGGTCTGAGGAGATTGACTCACAATGCCTACCAGGACGGGACTCCCACGTGGTGGCCACGTCACCTCAAGAATGTTGACTTGGAGAGATTAAACGATGGACCCCGTTGCCAATTTGATGACTGTCTGTGGCTCAAAGCTCCAGTGTGAGGTTAAATTATGCCTCTTTGGCTGTATCAGTATGGTATGGTGGTCAGTTTGTAGTGTTTGTGCAAACATCAATATGCGTGACTATGAACATATATAGTTTGTAATTATAAGGTTTTGTTTTAAGGTATTAGCATTACGGATTTCTTTAAGGTTAGGTTTTCACAAAAGTCAAAAAATAAACGAGCATGTTGTATTTGATAAATCAAAACTATTTCTCCAAGAATTAAAAACAGAGAAATTAACAAAACAATCACTAAAATGTATGATCAATGACAAGTCAACTATTAAATAATTTTCGTTAACAAATAAAATACTCAATTATGTAAAATAAACTACACAAATATCGCTGTTAACAGTGATTTTACTTTGAAAATGAAAGGTAAGGAAGCTTCCCCTAAAAAAATGTTTTTTCTCATTGCATTCAAATATCTTGTTTGATCTTTGACTGAGTTTTTAACCATACAAACTAGAGATTCTCATGTATTTCTATTCAGAGAATTACGACAAACACAAGTCTTTTTGCTCTCCACAATTCCAACATTCTATTTACATTTTATTTTTCATGAATTATATTCTAAGAACTCGCTTTCCTTAACAGAAAAACAATATTCTGCAATGGAAAAAAAAAATTTATTTAACGAAAAATATGATGTTGATGTTTAATTCATTTATTCTCATAATTCAGTGTTTTGATCTCATAATTCAACGCTTCTTTTGTTAATTTTACTTAAAAGAAAACTAAAGATTTTAGAACGAGACAACTAATAACTCCAAAGTGTTATCTTCAAATTAAAGGTATGAGATAATTTATAATTAATTTAAATACAAAAATTTGAAAATCATTATGCACAAAACGACATAAACGTAAGGCCGACACCATGCTCCCTTCCTAATCTCTTTACGGATAATAATTGACCTTAAAATCACTAAAACGACACGTAGCCCAATCACATTTAGAAAAAAATGGAGCCCACCAGTCTCTGCGTCATCTCCCTCGTCATCGCCATGGCAATACAAGACCCCCCTTCTTCCTCCACCTGAAAGCTCGGCCTTTGGACGAGATGAATTCTATCTTTCTACTCTTTTCTGCTTTTTCCTGTTTCTTCTTGGTGTCCGTACAAATCTCTTCTGCAGCTGCCTACCATGGCGCTGTTGACCCTAGCTCTAGCATCGTCTTCGCAACGCTCGGTCGGTCAAACTACGCCTTTGACATCTTCACCCTTCCTGCTCTAGGAAATCCTTCAGTTTCCAAAGAAATTCAGATCACCGACGGAGATTCTGTCAATTTCAATGGCCACTTCCCTTCTTCTTCGTCAATCTCTGCGATGATATCGTTTTTCGATAACCAAAACCAACTTCCTCCCGACCCGACATCATTGCCACTCGTCTATGTCACGGAGAGAAACGGATCCTCTAACGTTTTCCTTGACGTTGTTTCCTTGGGAACTCCGAAAAGCGCGAGAAAACGATCCGATTTCGAACTTCCAGCTCGATTTCAGGTTCCCCTGTTGAGCAAAAATGGACTTTTTAAAGACAAGCCGACGGTTAACGGTGATTATTTGGTCTATGTTTCTACTCATGAAAACACGACCGAGCCGAGGAAGAGTTGGGCGGCAGTTTACTCAACCCATTTGAAATCACGTCTGACTCGAAGATTGACCCCCTATGGCGTCGCTGATTTCAGTCCATCCGTCTCGCCGTCCGGGATGTGGACAGCGGTGGCTTCTTACGGCCAAAGTGGTTGGAACGGTGAGGTCGAGGAACTAAGCACGGATATATACGTTTTCTTGACTCGGGATGGAACTCGGCGAGTTAAAGTTGTTGAACACGGTGGCTGGCCTTGTTGGGCTGATGAATCGACCTTATATTTTCACCGGCGAGGGTCTGATCAGTGGTGGAGTATATACAAAGTGACTCTGCCAAATCAAGGTCTAGTTTCTACCGAGTCAGTTGTGGTTGAGCGAGTCACCCCACCGGGTTTGCACGCTTTCACTCCAGCTACTTCTCCGCAAAACAAGAGCTTTATAGCTGTAGCTACGAGACGATCCACTTCGAATTACCGCCATATCGAGCTGTTCGACATCGTCACCGGTGAGTTTAAGGAGTTGACTCTGCTCGTTTCTCCCAAAACCCATCACTACAACCCGTTCATCTCCCCGGATTCAACTCTCATCGGTTACCACAAGTGCAGAGGTGAAAGGATTGGAAGAAAAAGCTCCAAGCTCTTGCTGGAAAATATTCAAAGCCCCATCCCCGGCGTTTCTTTATTCAGAATCGATGGTTCCTTCCCTTCTTTCTCGCCGACAGGCGATCGTATCGCCTTCGTCAACTTTCCCGGCGCTCACGTCGTAAATTCCGACGGGTCGAACCGGCGCCAGATTTTCTCTCAAACCGCCTTCTCGACGGCGTGGGATCCAGTGCGCAAAGGCGTTGTGTACACCAGCACTGGGCCAACCTTTGCTTCGGAGAGCACCGACGTCGATGTTATCTCCATCAACGTTGACGACGATGACCAACAGAGTTTCAAAAAGTTGACCACTAACGGCAAAAATAACGCTTTTCCTTCTCCGTCTCCCGATGGAAAGTGGGTCGTTTTTCGCTCAGGTCGGACGGGTCATAAGAATCTATACATAATGGACGCAGTAGAGGGAGAAAGCCGCCAGCTCCACCGGCTTACGGAGGGTCCTTGGACGGACACAATGTGCAATTGGTCACCCGACGGGGATTATATCGCATTCGCATCGGACCGGGACAACCCGGGAAGCGGGAGTTTTGAAATATACTTGATCCACCCGAATAAAACCGGGTTAAGGAATTTAATTCAAAGCGGGTCGAATGGCAGGACCAACCACCCATGGTTCAGCCCGGATTCAAAAACTGTAGTGTTCACGTCGGACTACGCAGGCATATCGGCGGAGCCAATCTCAAACCCACATCATTACCAGCCTTACGGTGACATCTTCACAGTAAAACTGGACGGCTCTGATCTCAGGAGATTGACTCACAATTCGTACGAGGATGGGACCCCAACGTGGGGGCCACGTCATCTCAAGGATGTTGACGTGGAGAGATTGATAGATGGGCCCCATTGCCAATTTGATGACTGTCACTGGCTTCAAGCTTCAGCCTCAAGAAAGTTAACCTGTGGTACGTGATTGTAAAATACCTCCTTTGCAATTTAGTCAGTATTGGTAGTGCTTGTACAAAACACCCGTGAACTATATGCATGAATATGGTTATTGATTTTAAATTTGAATAATATATAGTTTATTTAAGAGAAATTAACAAAATAACCACTTAACTATTTTTACTAATAAATAAAATAATTAACTATGAAAAATAAATAAAATAAGTATTGTTACCATATTTTTCATTAAAATTTTTAATTTTTTGAAACATTTTCTTTCCGCTGCGAAACGTTTTAGTGAGTCATTTGGAATAGAACATAGCTTCCGCAGAGGAAACAAGCTCTTTCTGCTGTGAAAAATACTTTTTCTGCTCTATTTATTGAATTTTTTGTTGTTCTTTAGTGTAATATACAATGAATTTTTTAGCGAGTCTCCTTATTGGATCAAAAACATGTCCAACTTATAATACATTGATATTTCAACAAAAAGTTAACTAGAATCGTCAATTTTTATCGATTTCAAACAGTTTAACGTTTATAAAATTGATTTTCCAGCAAGTTTTCTCAATTGACCGAAAACTTGTCTAGCGTAAAATATATTGATTTTTCAACAAATAGTTAACTGAAAATCTTCAATTCTGACATCAAAATTGATTTCGGACAAGTTACCATATCTTCCAATAGGTTAACAGTAAAAATTGTTTAGTGCTTAACTTATCATTGATCTTCTAGTTTAATGGTTGTTTTGTTAATTTTCCTTTATTTAATTAACATAATCAAGAATGTCATTTTGACTAGAAAATCTCTTATTTAAGTTATTGCATTCTTAAAATAAATCCAATTTATTTGATACCAAACTTAAGCCAATCTAATCGTCTTCAAGAATGAGAAGTTTGAGAAGAAACTACAGAAAATGCTTATACTCGAGAAGCTCAACTGTATGCACAAAACTGAGGGGAAAGAAAAGTGGAAAATGTACAATAGAAAAAGAAGCGGGACTTACTGCCCAGAAATCTATTGGATTTCATTGAAGAAAAACTCAGAAGGTAATGCTGGAGGACAGTGTTTTTTCGCCACCTGTTTGTACTGCACCAGAAATCACAATATACCCTTTTTAAGTTTATGTTTGCCAACCCAGAAAAACAAAATCTTTAGAAAGAAAACAGTGCAAATCCCACTTCATCAGATGTTCAATTTCAGGCTGAGTTACCTTGTGTTGGCTATATTTCTCTCTAATGGCTGGGAGACCAGAAGTTGGAGTAGTACAGCAGAGTCTATGCAAGTTCTTTACACAGTCTCTCAGATCACAAGGCTGGTAAAGAGTGTAATGCTGCAATGTGGAGTTCTGATCCAAAACATTTAAATAAAACGACTCAAAATCAACCATGATATTCTCATGTCATACATGTCGACAACGAAATAAAACCATACCCACGGTCTCTTCGTCGGGAAAAGTATGAACTTGGCCAAGAAAATGGCTGAAGCGGCAATGAGTGATGGAGAATAAACGAGCATGCTGTATTCGATAAGAGACAGCTCGGCAAGGTAGTTAGCTAAGCATTCTATCTGCATTGATGGAACCTACATCAATGGCTAATTTTTTAGGAAATGACATTATTTTACTTTCAAAAACCGAACTTTGAAGAACTCAAGAAACCAAAAAAAATGTCTATAGCCATGTAAGAATGTCTTTACCTCGTCTATTCCTTGAGCAACCCGAACAAATCGCCTAAATCACGTAAAAATAAGGGAAGTTTTTAGAAACCATGAAAAGAAAAGGAAAAAATTCATTTGAATTTTGAGTTTAATGATCCAATACCTTAGAAAACACTTGGCTGTTGGTGCAGTCATTTCAAATTTCAAGTAGTTCAAAATAGATGATTCCATTTGCAATACCTAAACAACATTTGAGTAATTATGGTGACAAGAAGAAGAAGAACATTTTAGGAAACCCATGAAAATTTACAGTCATCCTAAATATCAAACCTCTTCCTTAAAATATGTATTGTCTGTAATATAACAAAATTCTTCCACCTGTGGCGCACAGATCTCCTCATACTTCCTAGAATCAGAATCAACATAATTATTACCACCATAAATAGGAGAAAAGAACTGAACTAAAAATTATCATGCCAAGTCTCGAATGCTTACGAAGCAATCATCATGGAGGCAACCCCAAGCAGCTGTAATCTTTGTCTGTTCATTGCATTTCCACAGAGATATCGATCAATGTAATTTACAGTCAAATAGAGTGTATCGGGGACTAGTCTGTATTCTTCTGATACCTCCACAAGCCAATTGATTAAAATGGCACGCATGTTAGCACTTATATCCTTCTGAATCGTCTCCATGAAATCAGGGGAAGGCCTTTTCTTTGCCTGAAAAGCACAAAATATATAGAACTTAGATCTAGAAAACAAAACAAATGGAATCAGCATATGAAAAAGAATGTATAATTGCAGATACTTAGAAAACATCTTCAATTTTTTCTGCATACTCATTGAAAGCAACATTATCTTGTAGCAATAATATAAATGGCATTCAACAGAGTGGTTCTTAGTTTCTTACTGTTTTTGTTTGTACATTTTTTTATCTTACAAGTGTTTGCTAACCAATCGCATGGAAGCTCTTAGTGACGTCGGTGGATGAAAATTTTGGCACTCAATTGACCATTTAACGGTAAGAATAAGGTCGTGTTAAAGAAAATGAATCCAAACCTCCGATGCGCGCAAATGCTTGTAAATATCACAAGCAATGGTAGCACACATCTGTGGATCTTCGTAGTTATTATCAATATCCACAAATTTCTCGTCTCTCTGAAGGTCAAAAAGCATATCTCCATGGCAAGGATTCCCATCTGCAGGAAAGAAAGTGGACAACAATTACACTCAAGGGGAAAAAAATGAGCAATTCAAGAAATTTTCTTTTACCAAATGAACAGACCAGTTGTGTCTACATGATGGTCTGAAATATAGAGATTGCTTAATGCTTTCCTCTCGATTGTATCAGCAGTGGGTACATCATTGTTGTCTAAATACTCAACTTCAGGACTCTTAAAGGAATCAGAAGTAGACATTGTCTCATCAAAAGAAACTGAAATTCCATCTGATTTACTTGGAGAAACATCCATGCTGCTAGGAGGTGGGATTACAGCCAAGGGAGGGATGATCAATTCACATTTTGGGAAAGCTGTAGGTTTGAGAGGAAATGTTGAAGTAGATTTAACATTAACCATTGCAGGCAGCTGACTCCCTGTTAAGGTTGGGCTGGCATTTCTTGCAGGGGAACATTTCTTACCCTTGGAAATTTTTGTTTTATACGGTGCCTACAAACAAGAAGCTCAAATTGAATATATGCTTTCTCCTAATGATCATCACAAATTAAACTATAATCATGTTGCTTTATGTTGTTTACCATTGTATTGT
This sequence comes from Begonia loranthoides, assembly GCA_022433065.1. Lineage (NCBI taxonomy): Eukaryota > Viridiplantae > Streptophyta > Magnoliopsida > Cucurbitales > Begoniaceae > Begonia > Begonia loranthoides. The sequence goes on from CM039485.1 coordinate 1,708,742, forward strand.
ATACGACCTATGATTACAACAATTTTGGAAGGCTAGTGTTGCCCAGTGTTTTTATCTAGTCAGAGTGCAAAAATGTCTTTTTTTTTTACTATGTGCATTGCAAAGGAAGAAGCCAAAAATAATGGCCAAAAGAAAATTTTGCAAGGTAAAGAAGAGCAACTTCTTGATAAAAAAAAGGTGGAAGAATATCAATTTCGACAGTCTGCTTGCAATAAGAATATCAACTGTGATTAAAATAATTGGTTATATGTTTGGCTGAGTAGGAAAAAACGAAGCATTATATGTCCTAGAATCTTATAGTAATGAAGATTCAGATTTCTTGTCAACTTTCCTTTTTCTTCTGCCCTTCAAAAACCCACTTAAATTCCCTAAATTAGGGCAGATCCTATCGGAGAACAATCTTTCTTGTTTTCGCTACATTTTATGGGCAATGTGAGTGAAACCAATCCTGACCCCTGCAAAAGAAAAAATAAAGATGCACCTCTAATGGAGAAATACCATGGTAGAAGAAGGGACAGAGCTTCGCGACGCACTGTGAGGAGAACCCTTCAAATTGGTGATGTTTCCGAGAGGCGCCCGCTTCTTTGCGAGATGAGTCGGAACCGCCACAGCCTTCCTCATATTCTCCGACGACGCTTGCCTCTTCGCCAATGAAGACGACGTAGAGGACGAAAGCGAGGATCGGCGATTCTGGGTCGACATTTCGGACCAAACCCAGTTGAGAGTGTGTTCCTAGAGACTCTCTTCCTATTTTCTTCTTCTTTCTCGAAACCAAGAAATCAAACAAACGAGAGAGAGAGAGAGAGAGAGAGCGAGCGGTACATTTTAATGATTGCTTTAATCACACAATTGAGGCGGGGAATCGCATGATTAGAATCGCGAAAGATCGAGACCGTTGATTTCAACGCAGCAGTCGTTAGGCGCGGTTAAAAGGGGCCCACTTTCTCAAGTCACTAGGCCTTTCTCTCTTTCTCAGATACAAACAAATCAAAATTCGCCACGTTTCATTGGCTTCCTTTCATTCGTCTGTCAGACAATGTGTATTAGAGTCTAAATAACATTTGAATTTGAATTCAAACGGTCAGGAAGATCTGTCAATTTGGGAAGAACCAGAATGTCCTAAAATTACTACAACTATGTCACGCATAGAAAGTAGATCTTATTACATAGTCTCACGTTAAAGTTGACCAAAATTTCATTTAAAGTTGTACTAATTAAGCATTATAATGACCAAAATCACATCGTTAATATTTTCAACTATTTTACATCATATAGAACACAAAATGGCCCTTGTATTGCACCATCAACAGACCTTGCATGATTCACTTTTGCGTTTACCATTCTTACAAGTTATTACTATGGCAGTCCATTCTATGAAAACCAAAAATGATTCATGTGTATATCCGACTCATATCAATAACGATACACAATCTCACATTGCAAGTGAAAATGGAAAATGCATGATTTATAAGTAGGGTTCTCATTTCTATCTATTACAACGCGTTTTAGGCTAATCTCAAAAACAAAACTGTACAGGCTTCGACCTAAAGCGGACAATATTATACTTGGAGCACTGGGGGACGTGACAAATAGTATCAAAGCCAAATCTCAATCATAAGTATAGCCAATGAGGACGTCGAGTTTCTAAGGGGAGGAGATTGTGGCAGCCCGCTCTGTGAAAACCAAGAATGACCCATGTGTGGATCCGGGCTATATCAATGAAAAATGCACAATCCTATATCGCTTGAGAAAATGGAAAATGCATGGTTTATAAGTGGGGTTCCCTTCCATGCCTAGTACAACGCGTTTTGGGCTAACCCCAAGAATAAAATTGTGTGGGTTACGACCCATAAAGGACAATATTGTATTTTGAGTATTGGAGGACGTTACAATTACGGACAAAACAATCAAGAGCAAAGCATGACGCATAAAATTTTACTAGTAGGAAAACTATGTTTATAAACTTTATGATATATTTTCATAAAAAAAAAAATTTAACTTGGAAATAATAGCGATAAACAAGCATATAATCGGATTATTTTGAGAAACACTTACAATTCTAATTATATAAATGTGTATGTAGAATTGATAAACGACAAGGTAACACAAAAGATCTAATATAAAGATTTTACGTGGAAACTTTTATCTGTAGAAAAATATATTTGCATTAGAGAAAAATTCAATAGGTTAAATAAACATTGATAACATGGAGTTCAATACAATATGTGTTTTTTTAAATCATAATTGCCTTTTTTCGGATAATTATAATTCAATAGGTAATTATATATATAACATTTCAACTACAGTATCAGTGACAAACTGATTCTTAAACTATTTTTGTTACCAAATCAACTCTTAAAATTATCATCTTTTAACAAATTAACCCTTCTCGGATGTCTGCGGTTCGATTGCGGGTACTGTGATCACGTTTGGGCCTCTGTGTTCCCGTATGAGTGTCCACACCCAAAGTTGGTCTCGCAATTGAGTGTCTATGTTCATGTTCGGGCATCTGCGACCTAGGACCAAGCATCTGCATTCATGGTCGGGGATGCGTGGTCAAAATTGGTATCAAAATTAAGCGTCTGTGTTCATATAAGGGCGTTCGTGGTCTTGATATCAGTGTCCACAACCAGAATTAGTCTCAAAAGCAGTGTCTGCAACCAAAATTAAAGACTAATTTTGATCCCAGATGTCGAGAGTCAAATCGTGGAAGCGTCCAAAAAATGCTCATTTGTTAAAAGATAATAGTTTAAAAAATTGTTTATTAATAAAAAGAATTTAAATGTCAATTTATCAATTAAATTATTCAATAATTGAAGAGTTATTTTGATAATTATTTTTAAATTAACTATGATAAATAATTAAAATAAAAAATTTAATAATCAAGAACATTGTAGCCATGACAATGACAATGGGGCTTTCCTTCCCAACTGTGGGCTGTGGCTGATTGCTGAGATAAAATTTGGTGTGGCCAACGACCACCATTGATGCTATCATTTAGACCCTTTCTGATGGCGAAGAGGAGAAGACCCACCCTACCACCACCCTCCAAAGTCGAGCCATCAACCCCTCCGACTTCTCCAATTCTCCGCTCAAAGGCCAAACCCATCTCCCTGTCTCGTTCCTCCAAAAAGCTTAGATCCGTCCTCAGTTTCAAAGAATCAACAAACCAATCGATCCCTTCCAAATGGATCTCCCTAAACCTTGACAAGTCCGAGCTCTCTTTACCCCTCACGTTTCCAACTGGTCAAACCTTCAGATGGAGACAGACCGGTTCTCTTCAGTACACCGGTGTCGTCGGCTCTCATCTTGTCTCCCTCAAGCAACTTGAAAAGGGCGACGTTTCCTACTGCTTTCACTCTTCTTCGTCCACTTATTCTGACGATAGTGCGGTTAGGTCGGCTTTGCTGGATTTTCTTAACGTGGGCATTTCTCTGGGTGAGTTGTGGGAAGTATTCTCGGCTTCTGATTCAAGGTTTGCGGACTTGGCTCGACATTTGGGTGGTGCTCGTGTGCTGAGGCAAGACCCATGTGAGTGTTTGATTCAATTTTTATGTTCTTCTAACAACAATATTGGGAGAATTACGAAGATGGTGGATTATATTTCGTCTCTGGGGGAGTATTTGGGGAACGTCGAAGGTTTTGAGTTCCACCAATTCCCTTCTTTGGAGCGGTTGGCAATGGTGTCGGAAGATGAGCTTAGAGATGCCGGATTTGGATATAGGTTGCCAATTATCTCCTTAGTTCCTCGATAAGCTCTTATTTTCAGTTGTCTATCTATCTATTTATGAATTACTCAACTAAACAGCTCCTATTTTCTGGTTGTTGTTTGAAGTATTTCACTCGTATATTACGAAAATGGTAGATTACATCTCAGCTGGTTGTTCGTTAATTATATGAAAGTTGATTAAACTGGCTCCATACTGCATGAGAAGATGTCTTGTTTCACTTGGATCGCCATTGAGACTTACAAATCTCGTCATATTTTGTTGTGGTTTGAATGACCAGGGCTAAATATATAGTAGGCTCCCTCCGTGAGTTGGAATCAAAACCTGGCGGAGGGGCTGAATGGCTTCTATCTCTTCGGAAGACGGATCTTGAAATGGCAATCAGCGCCCTCTCCACTTTGCCAGGAGTTGGTCCAAAAGTAGCAGCCTGCATCGCTCTCTTTTCTCTCGATCAACATCACGCAATTCCCGTGGATACACATGTGTGGCAGGTATTCTATTATGGATTGAAATGCTTGGCCAAAGCTAATCACGTTGAAAAGATCTAAAATTCTTCTTAGTAGCTTTGTTGATTCAATACTTTATCGTTCCTGCAATATCACTGGGTTATCGGATGAAAACCTATTTTGGCATAATCATGCTGAGTAATGAGTCCTAGTTATGCAGTTCTTTGCTTGAACTATAGAAGTTAGAAAGTCCTCCAAAGTAGATGTGGCAATGAAGCAGCTATTTTTCCACTCACAGAAGATCTTTTGTTTATGAGCTAACTCTCTCCCCATAATACATCCAATTACGGAGACTGAGCTATAAATGTTCATTGATCTGTGTCTTTCATCCTTTCGAGAATTACACCACACTCTGCACGGGCACAGAATATTAGCACAGTAGTTTATCACGATGGAAAGTCGATAAAGAAAATTCAAGGAGATAGTTTGCTCTTTAGCCATTAGTACAGCCAGGAACCGTCTAATTGTTCAACTAGTTTTCCTGCTGGACTGAATAATAGTATCCAGAAGTCAATGGACTTTATGATTTTCATGTATTGGAACTCCTTGCATCCAATAAACTTGTTGGAAAATTAACTTCTCGTGGCCCTCATATTTAGATTAGAGGTTGCGACTGAAGAGCTCGGAAAGAATCCCGGGAACAATAATGTCTAAAACATCATGATCCCATCAAGTTCCTAGTTCTTGCCAAATAGATCAGATGTTGGATAGTAGATAAGATCGGTAGTGGTTTTGCGCGGCCAGATTGGTCTTTTGTGATGTTTTCAAGCATCGAATTTTAAATAAATGTGTCATCTTGCTTCAGACTTTGAGTTCGAAAGTTCCAAAAATTAGAGTGTTGGGTAAAAGATTTTAGAGGCCTATCGCGGGTCTTCATGTTCGAATATTGTAGCTAGTGACATGTCATTTGAATTGGGTCATTTACATGCTTCCATAACATTAATAAGCATCCTATTGGTTTGATTTGAATTCTCTTACTGATTTATGGCCTTTCTTCTTGTATTGTTGGGTATGGATAAGATTGCAACAAGGCATCTTTTGCCGGAGCTTGCAGGTGCTCGACTGACCCCAAAGCTTTGCACTCGTGTGGCAGAGGCATTTGTGAAGAAATACGGAAAATACGCCGGCTGGGCTCAAACTCTACTCTTTGTGGCTGATTTACCTTCACAAAAGCCCCTTCTACCACCACATTTAGGCACTGTCAAAAAGACCAAAACTCAAGCTGAGGCTTTAGATGGTACTTAATACTCCGCTCAACCTGGGAATTTTGAAAAGACCACTCAATTTTTCCACTTAATTGCTCAACTGGGAGGAACAACTCTCGAGGAAGGTCAATTTGGAGCAGACTTTGCTATTGAAAGGTGATCTCTGTTTATGCCCATGGTAGCTTGGGCACTACATATACATTCTATGGTCCTTCCTTTTCTTTGTTGTGAACATTTTTTTAGCAATTTTTTCAAAAAATAGAAAAGAAAATGAGAGAGTTTCCACATTGTATAGTGTTGTGACAAGGCAAATACTAAACGATTTTTGTTAATAAATAAATATTGAATTATGGAAAATGACCGAATTGAACATCATTGTCATGTTTTTTATTAAAAATTAATTTTTTTTTTTTTGCAGTAGACTAGTATTTCTACAGTGAACTCGCACAGGAAGTGGTTATAGTCAATGAATTATTTTCTGCAGCAGAAAACAAGACAAAAATTCATAGCATAAAAGAGTAATTTCAATAGCAGATATTTGCACTTCATTGCAGAATTTTAATTTTCTCAGTAGAGATGTGTCTTCTGCTGAAAAAAATACGTACGACGATTGAGCTTTTTATTTCTTACGAAAAATATGACAGCAATACTTGAATATTTTATTTCTTTTTTATTTATGATCGAAAACTGTTTTTATGGGCGTTCATTTTGTTAATACTCCTATTTGGCACAAACTTTCCAAGTCATGTAAGTCTCTCTCTATCTCTAATTGTGTTCTTTCATTTGACAATCCTTACTCCCTCTTGATTGCCTTAAGTATTGACTAAATAGAGGGAAAATGACAAATCAACTATCGTGATTTGTGATCAATGACAAGTCAACCATTATGGTATAGCTTTTAACAAGTTAACCACTGACGTATGGGAAAATGACAAATCCAACATCGTTTTCACGTTTGCCGTTAAAAATGAGATAGGGCGCCGCATCGGTTTGTAGACAAAACATCGCGGCGTTGTAATTTTGAAGGCCAAATCGCAGCGTTTTCCCAGGACGCCGCAGCGGCGTCCAATTTTTATTAGATTTTTGACCTCTTCAACTTCAAACGTCCACAACTTTAGCTACGAGTATCGAAATTGAGCGCAGAAGATATCAAATCGAAGCTCTCTCAGAGATCTACAACAATCATTGGGTTTACCCCATGACTTCCTTTCTCGGCCCCAAAATCAATCATTTAAGCTTTCAAATTTGCAATCAAACATTTTTAACAACTCAAACTGCCTTGGGACGCCGCTGCAGTTTCCTGGAAAGCCGTTGCGGTTTTCTGAAATGCCGCTGCGACGTCCCTACTAATTTTTAACAATAAACGTGATTACGATGTTGGATTTGTCATTTTCTCATACGACAGTGGTTAACTTGTTAGAAAATATACCATAGTGGTTGATTTGTCATTGATCACAAATCACAATGGTTGATTTGTCATTTTCCCACTAAATAAACATGCAAATATCATAATTATGGTGTTTTGGTACGATTAAAAAGGAGTATATCGTATCCATGTATTTTAATATTAATTTTTCTGAAGTTAAGACGTAACGTACCCTCCTTAGATTGGCAGCAGTATAATACAATTTAGTCTTAAAAAGATTATAATTGCTTTTTAGGTGGGACTACAACCTTTAGCTTCGTCTCGTCCATCAAGAAAGAATCCAGAATATTTGGAAAGGCTGAGAGATGGTTTCTCTGTTTCTTTCCACGAAAGTTGTCTCCTCTTTGAAGAAACCTCCATAGCAACAACTCCTTAAATCACCATCCAAGAAAACGACAGTTATTTCAAATCCTCAAATCATTCTCAATGGAAAATGAAGACGGCAAACAACCGTCTCGTAAAACTGTCCAAAACCATTTGGAGCAGGTAAATTCAGATTTCGATCTTGCATTAGCATTGCAAGAACAAGAACGCGATTACCCAATGCTGGAAATGATTGATAGTGATGAAAACGAAAGCCAAAATGAAAGTTCCAGCGATGAAACCAACATCAGGGGTTATTTCCAGACCATTGACGAAGAAACGGAAGAAGAAGACGATTTCCAGACCATTGACGAAGAAACGGAAGAAGAAGAAGAAGAAGAAGAAGAAGAGGATGAGATTGATCCAGATGAACTATCTTATGAGGAGCTAATTGCACTGGGTGAGTTCATTGGGGAGGAAAAAAGAGGGCTATCTGAGCAAGAGATATCTTCTATTTTGCACCCAAAAAACAACAAAGCAGTGGAGAATTATGGGAATGGAATTGGTATGTGTGTGATTTGCCAAGTTGAAGAAGGAGAAAAATTGGTGAGACTACCTTGTGAACACCCTTATCATTCCGATTGTATAAGTAAATGGCTTCAAATAAAAAAGACTTGCCCAATATGTGGCACTGAAGTTTTATCACCTGCAACTCAGGGGAGCTAAAACCAAGTAGTGTGTTAGTATGTAACTCCAACTCCATAAATTCATGCATAGATTGCTCAACCTTCATGATTTATAGCTAATGTGTGCTTGTGCTCGGAAAATAACATAGAATATTTCGACAAATCATAAATGACAATTAAAATTATCCATGCACAATGTAAAGATATAGAATTCAAATCTTAAAAGAAAGTTTGGTAAGACAATTTCAAAACTTTTTTCCATCAAACTTATAAAATCACATTCAAATATTTTGGAAAATAGATTGTTTTTATGATTCAAAACAGTGACGGACGTCCTTCATAGGTGATGGACATCCACTCATTTTAGAGCGGATGTCCTTTTTACAAAAAAATATAAGCACGAACATCTTTTCTATTAACGTTCATGGATAATAAACATCCTTTATAAGTGACAGACGTCCGTTTATTTTACATCATATGTCCCTTATATAAAAAATTATATATTTGAAAAAACAGACATTATTTTTATTAACGTTCGCGGATGACAGACGTCAGACAAACGTTTTTTAATAGAAAATATGACTGAAAAGTTTACGTCAATCCACTTTGTTTCCATTTTCTTCATGATTCCTAACCGCATACATAAATGTTTGTAGTTAACTCAAATCATCAAGATAATAAGATATCCATATTCTTATTGGTTTTGTAAAATTACTTTTTCAATGATTCATATATCCCCTAGCAAATCACAACAACACACAATCTAGGATCTATTTTTCATATTGCTTCCCAAAACAAGATCATGTCAAGCCCTCTACTGAATTGATGAGTCATGAAATCAACAACAAAGATTATGTAAATGGCATTGTGAAGAATTTTAACCTCGTTAGATAACCTACTTTGCGGCACTAACTAGTGCAGATCGAGCACATGTGAAGGTAGCAATGAGGGATCCTAGTTGCAACTTATCATTGCACCCAAAAGTCAACCTGTATCTGGAATAGAACAAAATCTTAGATATTTAAATGCAAGTGTTCAGCTGAAACTTCAGTAGCTCTCAGATCAAATTTCATGAAAGAAAGGACAGTAAGGTCATGATTGGGAAATGATGTGGATAACATATTTTGAAAAAAAAAAAAAAAGAACAATCTTAAAAAAGATTGGTGCAATTGTGATCAAGTTAGAGACTAACTTTTAACAAGACATATGCCACTTATTCACTATAGTCAAAACAATGAATAAAGAATAAATAGCATATCGCTTGTCCCTTAAAACTTGGTCCTCCTAGATTTATCTTTTTAAAAAGTGCTTTTCAGAGCAGAATTTTTTCTATAAGAGAACCGAAAAGTTTAAAGAAATAAGATTCTAAATGAATTTTTTATTTTTTTGAACGACAAAAAAACAATGGTTTTTTACTTTTCCAACAAACTGTTTTGCAGAATTGTTAATTGAAACCATTCTTTTAAATATGTTTCAATAAGCTCATTCAAATTATTCCTTTGAGATAATATTAATTTCATTATTGCTAAGTAGACTTATTATTCAAAATTTTTTAGTATTTATCCTTTGAGTTTTGGCTTTCTACAATTGTAGAGAAATTACTTCAAATTTCTTCTTGAGAATGGTTCTTCCTCTTTCTTCCGAGTATTTTGTTTCTTTCAATATATTTCGTATCTTATCTAAAAAAAATATTTATGTTATCTGTTTTTAAAAAATAAAACCTAACTAAACAGAACCAACATTATTTAACCTTTTTTGCTTCGTAATTAACAAAAGAGAGTTTAATTTCTACAACTCACTAAAGTATATCTTGTTTTAAAAATCTAACTGATAAGAACAAAAATATTTCAGATAAAAGAGTAAAAGTAGACCAAATAGTGAAGGTAAAAGAGTAGAGGTTGACATAGATACATACTCAATGTCAGCCAAATCATTTATCAATTGAACTCGAACATCTGACGGCATCTTTATTTTGAAAACGAACCTACAGTTATTAGAATATTTTGTAAAGTAAAAGTCGTTCCTGTTGTTAAAGGCATTGTCTAGCATGGCAAAAAAAGGCACTTACATGGTCACTTCTCTCACAATATCAACCAAGGCCAGTCCTTTCTTGGTCTTGATTTCAGAAATCCCTGCCGGAAAAGTGCAAATAATGACAATTAGAGAGACGATAAAAATTATAACAAAACAAAATGATGTTTGATACTTCTAAAACTTTCTGCAAATGGTTCATTCAGAAGCCAGTAAGATATTTGCTCTATGTCCTTGGGCATTGGATTTCCAGTGCACAAGTAGACAGCTTCTTCTGTTATCTGATTAGAAGCCATGTGTGTTGACTACATTTATCGAGAAGAAACTGATTAGTATTATAGAACAAGAAATAAATGTTTAAGAGAGAGAATTTGTTGAAAATGATAGTTCACTTTGCATTGCCATACAATCACATAAAGACAAGTACTACAGTTTTAGAAGGGAAGCATAAAACACAAAAGGAATAACAGAAAAAACATCAATTGACATGACATTTTACACATTTTCAACAGTTCATACCATAAAGTTGAGCAAGCTTGTAGGGTCGATGCAATTTTAGAATCCCCACTATATTTATAAGAATGTAAACTATTTTGCTAGGAAATGTGTATTATTAGAATAGGATTTAAGTTCCTTATCAAAGTCTAAAAGCATACATTTCTTCCAACTAACATCCCATAATTTAGAAATGTAAGTAGACTCGGACATCATGTCAAGCTAAGATATATTATAACCTGCAAAATATTCAGTGCCTTTCTCATGTCCCCATTGCTAAGACGAACAAGTGCTGCCAATCCTTTCTCAGGAACATCAAGCCTGGTCCATAAAAGATAAGCTGAATCATTAATATAAAAGTTCTAAAGCCAAATAAACCAAGTCTCAACAATTACCATTTTAGAGACTATAATCCGAACCATCCAAAATCACGAAAAGGAAAAGGAAAATATATAATTGAAAAGGCACCTCAACTAAGCTGATCGGTAATCACATTAATATCAAATTTCAAATTTCCATAAACTAGAGATAAAAATAATTATTTGCATAGGCTCTTTTTACATATATTTCTATTTTTCTCTGTGATATTTTCTAAGATTGGAAAATGCAAATATAGTTACCATTGTGTCGGACTTAACTTATTTTACTGGGAAAAATGCCAACTTTTACACAACAGTAATGCCCAAAAGAATCTTGATCAGATGCAAGCCTTTGAGAGAACATGCATGTATTGTAAGAAAAAAACACTTACATTTCAGCTTCTATAACATATTTGAGTCGATCGTTAACATGGAAGTTATCAAGGGGAGCGAATCGAAAGCGCGTACACCTTGACTGCAGGGCTGGAATAATCTTATTGACATGATTGCAGATAAGTGCAAATCTAGTGTTCTTGGTGTATTTCTCGATAACTACATACATAATGTAAGAGTGTAAAAGAGAAATAGAAGAGACTCTGTGAAAACAAAACAGAAAGGAAAAAGTAATGCAGGCAATTGCATGAGCCAAATAATACCTCTACGCAGTGCAAACTGTGCATCTTTTGTCATTGCATCTGCCTCGTCTAACAATACCAATTTTACTGAGGCCTTTGCCCTGTAAATTTAAATCTTAAATCTGTTCAGCAGTTATTTTAATAGTTGAGTGTTCTATTTAAATAACTTTCAAAACCAGAAAACAATCTAACTTTGTCGAACGTAATACAAATCATTAAAGATTAAATGAATAAAATAATTAATTAAAGGAACATAAAAATTAAAGAGAGTTGAAATGCAATTTGAGAATCCAGTATCAGAGACATGTGAAGATTATCACAGATTCCAAGAAGCGCCCCACACATGCAGTTTGAGAATCCAGTAGCAAAGACACATGAAGATTATCACAGATTCATAAAAGCATATGCAAGATTTAAGTAACATCCTTGCACGTTAATATGCATTCATCTTTCAACTATCAATGGTGACATCTAATTGACAATTTTATGAAGGAGGAAAAACGTTACTCAAAAGGCAATGTTATCTCTGACTTCATATACATTTCATAAGAAAGAAATTCAAAGCTTGCTATAAGCATAATATAGAATGCAACAGAAATAATGAAGTAATACCCAAATGAGAAGCTTTGAGTACTAGCAAAATCCTGGATCTGCTGTCTCACAACATCAATTCCCCTATCATCCGATGCATTCAGCTCGAGTATCATATTGTGGTAGCGTGCTCCATAAAGCTTACGTGCAACAGCAAGAATAGTTGATGTCTTACCAGTGCCTGGAGGACCATATAATAGGAGATGTGGCAACCTATTCTCGCTGGTAAGCCTATCAACTGTTAACAGCCAAAGACAAAATGAAAAACAAACAATGGTAGTGGTAGTTCACAGAAAAGTATACTCCACATCAATGTTCTTCATTGTAGTTTCCAAATTAGTTAAACACATTCCGTAAAATCTTGTAATTCATTTTCACGTTTCTGAAACGCACCCCTGTTACTGACAGTGTTGGATTCATTTTGCAACTTTAACATAGGGAAGGACATGTAGCTATGAACTTCTTTACTGCAAAATGCGCAATATTTTGCAATAAATCGCTGGCATCCAAACATGCAAAACCTAGATATCAGTAAAAACTGGAAAATCAAAACACGCTATTGTGTTTTTTCTTGGCAATTTTTTTTAATTTGTACTTGACCATCTCAGTACAACTGAACTAACAAAACAGCAAATGGAAGAATCCTGAAATAACACTTTAGAGCATATAACCAAAATTATAAAGAACCATTTTCAACTTAAAAATCTATAAAAAAAAAAATTTTCTTCAATATCATTGGATTTCTGCTCGATGGAAAATCAAACAGCAAATTGGGAAGAGAACGAAAGCAAACCCTACTGAACCAAAAGGTGAAAAATAAACATCAAACGCTTAACTGGTGTCGATAATATCACGATGGGCAGCGACATCAGCAAGAGACTGAGGTCGGTACTTCTCAACCCAGGGTATGGCTTTGCCGTCGGTTGGAGTGCCTGAAATGACAACATTTTTACCCTTGCCAGGCTTGAGAGAATGGTTGTCATCCTCGTTATCGACGTCCATTGGAGAGATCACTTCAGCCATAGTAGGTAATTCGGTAATGGCGGATTCAACTACCTCCTGCGTGTGGATCTTCCTCAGCCCTCTCTGGGGTTTGGAATTTGGAGGCAAATTTCGAAAACAATAACTATTAAAACTCTCAAATAAACACCGCCAAATTTGGGATTTTTGTTTGCAAAATAGTCATGTCTACTTTTACAAACAATTACAAGTAGTGTGTTATATTTCAGTAAAACTAATCCTTCCCCTTCGCCATTGGCCCCTATATATACGCGGGCCTTCGACATAAGATGGGGACATAAGCTAACCAGGCAGAGAATACAGTTAACCCGCTTACCAAACAGGCCGCAATATCAAGCACAAATGGCGGAGCGCTTCTCTCTCACACCTACTCTCCCGTTGCCGCCATCAGAGTCTTCAGCTTCTGCAAAATCAATGGCTTCCGCTTTCACTCTTGGCAGAGCGGCTGCTTCCTCCTCTCACTTCGCTTCCTCAGCCTCTAAAACAACGGTCTCGATCTCTTCCTTTTCGCGTTCCCGTTTGCATCACTCTTCATCCTCATCAGTCGCTGGTTTCAGTTTGCTGAGATCATCTCCTCCCATTTCTCGCTTAGTTCTTAGTGAGGTTTGTTATTGGTTCTGTTAGCTTTGTAATTTTGGTCTCTTGTAGCATTCTGATATTCATGTTAGTTTGTTTGTTTTCGACTTTGGAGGATTTCAGAGAAGGCGAAGTTCGTTTGTTTCAAATAGAGAATTGGGCTCGGTTTCATCTCCGAAATGCTTTGCTTCGTATCCTGACCAGTTGAAGAGTGCCCGTGAAGATGTCAAAGACCTTCTCAAAACGAAGTTCTGTCATCCTATTATGGTACTTCTTTTTTATAGTTTAAGCTGATAATATTTTTCTGCAAATTACCTCGTTCTTATCATTACTGCGCGTGAATTAAAATTTATTAATTTTAGGGCTGAATTTGATAGTGCAGTTAAGTTTTTCTTTGTGAATGGTTACACTAGACATGCTTTTGAATTCTCTCGTGAGTTTAGTTGCTCTGCATTAGCTCGAAAACTGTGCAGAAGTTTGCATTGTAATTTTCTATGTGGAATTTTATGGTTGTAGAATCTCAACCATTGAAGTTGTATGAGCAATTGAAGCTCTCACCTTCTTTTGTAAATATTGTTCATTTGCATGATTCTTATCAATAAAAAACTTTTATTATAAAATTTGGTTTATTTTTAACATTTATTATGTCCTGTGAAAAAAATATATATTTAGAAATATGTAGTAAGGAAATTTATCAAAGAAACTCGTAAACAAGACCTGCCACCCATTATTCAAAAGTCTAAGTTACCTCATTTCTCTCACTTCTTTAGAGAGAATATCTTATTATTGAAAGTGGTTTGTATATGTTTATATTTAGCTTTTATTGATGAGAATTTGGAAAGAGATCATGGATATTTATTGATAATATATTTTAGGTTCGCCTTGCCTGGCATGATGCTGGTACCTATAACAAGGAAATAGAGGAGTGGCCGCAGAGGGGTGGAGCTAATGGAAGTCTGAGATTTGATGTTGAACTAAAACATGCTGCCAATGCTGGTAATGTTTTGAAAATTGTTGGGTCGACCATTTTCAGTCATACAGTTTCTGATGTACTGTATTTCAGGTCTTGTAAATGCAGTGAAGCTTATTGAACCGATCAAAGAGAAGTATCCTTCTGTGACTTATGCAGATTTGTTTCAGTTGGCCAGTGCTACAGCAATCGAGGTTACACTTATTCGTTAAATGGTATTCAGTTGATGAAAACTCTACATTCTCTGAACGTACTATTCATTATTTCGATTAAAACTTTAGGATGCTGGAGGACCCAAAATTCCAATGAAATATGGTCGAGTGGATACCTCTGGACCAGAGCAATCGCCAGAAGAAGGGAGGCTCCCTGGTTAGTAAACGCTATAAATGTGTTGGTTGTTTGATGACACCATATGCATGTAGATCAACGAATGTTGTTTCTATTACTGACCATTCTACAAGGAAATTTATATCCGAATTTCATCTTTGTTCTGGAAAAACTTGGAAATTAAACACATTTTTGTATTTCATTTTCATGCTTTGGAAATTTCAAACTAACTAGCAGTTTGGTGACCATGCCCATGCATTTGTAGAGAAACATTGGAGTTTGCTAGCTTAGATTGAATTTGATCAAAATATTTTCGTCTCTTATATGTTTTTGGAAGTGTGGAAGATTTGTTGACTCGTTATGATTTTTAATCTAGATCTACATCTGAGATTAATCGTTAAAATAGCATCCTTTAATTAAAAAGAAAAAGAAAATTAAAGCGAGCATTCAAAGCTTTCAAGAAAATATTCCTCCTTTTCTTTGTAACCTTCCAGAAACTGCTCGTTATTAATTTGTTTTTTTTTTGGCTTTATGGAAAAAAAATTCTGGAAAATGCTCTCTAGCGAATAAAGATTTCTATACTAGTTTTACACATGTTTTAATCTTAGTTTTCCCTTTATATGCCAATTTTGGTGGAAGCTGCTCTTTGTTTACTTTCATCAATATCTGATTGACTAATCTCTTCAATAGATGCTGGTCCTCCATCACCTGCAAGTCATCTACGAGACGTTTTCTACAGGATGGGCCTTGATGATAAGGTACGTTTAAATTTAAATAAATCATTAGGATCAATTTGTCTGCTATATTGCTTTTAACTGTAATATAAAGGGAGTTTAATTTTCAGGAAATTGTTGCATTGTCTGGTGCGCACACATTAGGAAGATCAAGACCTGAACGCAGTGGTTGGGGCAAACCAGAGACCCAATACACGGTATCATCTGTTTATGTCCATCAATAATTAAAATAATCATGTAGTGACTACTAAGTTTTTATTTTTATCAACCACTCTGAGGGTAAAAGTTGAATACCTCCAAAGTTTCTATAATGAAATTGATGATATTTATGAAACTTAAAATCCATTGCATTATAAGTGTTCAGCTACATAATATTGATATTTACTGACATGTTAAAGCCGTACGTCTCCTTTTAGTCTGAATATATTTTTCAGCAAGCTTATTAGTAGTTTCTCAGCTGCATGACAAAAAGATTTTGTCCAGGGAACTATTCTGATTCTGATAACTTTATATTTAAATCATCTTTTTCTTCTTCCCGGATGATGTAAAAGGGGATTACTTTAAGCTTTGCGCTTCTGACATGACAGAAAGATGGGCCAGGAGCACCAGGAGGACAGTCCTGGACTGTGCGGTGGTTGAAGTTCAATAATTCCTATTTTAAGGTTTGATATTTAACCAATTCTATGTTGAATAGCATAAATATTTCTGCTTTGTTCTAAACTTATGAATTAAGATATATGTTGATCAGAAGATGTTCCTTCTTTTCAAGTTTGAAAAGAATTTGCAACGTAAATCTAATGTTGCATCTTTTAGCATATATGTTGTAATTTTTTGTTTTGGAGGACTTATCCTGAACTGTTTTTCTACTATTTAATAAGTATTTTGTTTGGTATTAGAGAAGGCAACAAGTAACTTTCTGTTTATTTATACTAGATGATGAAGTATTCTTTTTGCTGACTATGATTTTTTAAATGTAGGATATCAAAGAAAGAAAGGATGAAGATCTGCTCGTTCTGCCTACAGATGCTGTTCTTTTTGAAGATCCATCGTTCAAGGTAATACGAATTAAGTTTTGATGTCAAAATAGAATAAAAAGTTTGCCTCTTGTTCAATAATTTGCCCCACATTGTTAGTAGGTTTATGCCGAGAAGTACGCCGAAGATCAAGAAGCATTCTTCAAGGATTATGCTGAAGCCCATGCCAAACTCAGCAATCTTGGAGCCAAATTTGATCCTCCTGAGGTTAGTCACTTCTATATCCTGCTTTTTAATTGGATACCAACTTATTCAACATTTTCAACGACTGTAGAATTTGAGACACAAGTAAACTTTTTTCTATTATTAATGAACCAAACAAAGAAAAGACCACAATCAGGGCTATAAGTCCTAAAGGATCAGGGGAACTATACAATAACCCTCTTCCTTTTTAATTCTCTTTCAGTTCACATGGATGTAATGATCTTATCAGTTGTCAAGCTTTGCAAAATGCATAACACACAAGTTGACCCGTTTTATCCATGTTTTCTTATTAATTCACCTGTCTTCAAACAATTTAATGAACATAACTGTTGGCACTCTAAATATTTCTCATTTGAATCCCCATGCAGGGTATCAGCATTGATGATGGGCCTTCAAAACCCGTCGGAGAGAAGTTTGAGGCAGCAAAATACTCGTCGGGAAAGGTCAAAAATTTATACACTTGTAGTGTTTCTATGCATTGATGTCGTTGAAGCTCAAAAAAAAAAAACAAGAGAAAGCGTATACTTACCTCTGTTGCCTTTTAATGTTTGCTGCAGGTTTGAGAGAAACAAGTGTGGTGTTTTTGTTTAATAATACAGTAAGACGTTAAAATTGGTAGTGTTTAAATAAAGGAGGAAGGAACAAAATTGAATAGTCATATCTATAAGAATTGCAGAGAGAGCTCTCAGAGAGACAATGATGCAGAAGATTCGAGCCGAGTATGAAGCCGTCGGCGGAAGCCCAGATAAGCCTCTCCAATCTAACTAGTTTCTAAATATCATGGTTGGAATTGCTGTTTTGGCTCTTTTGAGTCTTGACATCTATTCTGGGAAACTAATTTGAAATTTTGAACTCTAATATAGAAATTAAATATGCTTGATAGATATTGACTTCGTATGATATACTCGAGAATGCTAACGATGATTGTCCCGAAGCTTAGTGGTAGCAATAGCATGACACATTTTGAGATAATGTTAAGATTATTATCTAATTTTACAATCTAAATTTTACCATCTGACATGGCGTTGATTAATTGGTTTTACTATCATCTTATTTTAATTATTTATAATTTATCTCAATGATTACATTAATTGATTAACGTTGTGTTCATATGGAAAATTTATAGAGTAAAAGTAAAAAATAAACGTAGTATTATTTCACGTTTTGTGGTGTCATGATGGCGCATCAACACAACATGATGTATGTTTTTTAAAATAATGAGCTACTTATGTATGCATTCATGAAAGTCTCACTTGTCTTTGTGAAGATACAATTATGTATTTAACTATCATCTTTTATCTAATTTAATATATGTTTTGATATTAGTTTGAGTATTTGAAATTTTCATCCTAATTTATTTTAAATTAATAATAACTTTAGTTTCTAATTTTATTTTTGAATAGTAATTAAGATAAATTATAAATAGTTAAGATAAAAAATTAACTATATTAATTAATGAATAAAATATAAAATTAAAGAATAAACTTAATATTAAAATTCTTTACCACAATTTATATATTTGATGGTTTTATTAATGTTTATTTATATGAAATGTTATATATATATATATATAAATTTTTCTTCATGTTAAATATAAATAATTGAAATAAGTTATTAATTATATAAATTAATATTTGTCATTTAATAAGTAAGAATAAAAAATAAATATAATATTATTATTTATTAATTTATTTACAGATCAAGTAAATGTGGTGTTGGGAAATTGATATTTAATTCAATAATAGATTTAATTTAATTCAGTAATATATTTAAAATTTAGAAGATGGGAGCACTCAAGGATCATATTTTAAAACATAAAATAAGAATATATCATATTTTATGTCCCAAAACAAAACAATAATCACATGCAATAAAAGATTTTCTATTTTTAAAATTTTATTTTATGATCTTAGATGGATTTGGAATTGGAAATGTGATTTAAATTAGGAAATTGTTGCTAATTAATTCTTTTTTGACCACCTTCATATTTTTCCTATTCTGATATTAATTTCTTTTTTTTGATTCATTCCCTATATTCAGTCAAGATACCAAAAGAAGTTATTAGAATTTATCTTTAAAAATTTCAATTTTTATTAATTATATAAAAAATAATTAATTTGTTTACCCTTTATTTCTTTAATTTTCAATTTGTGAAATATTGATGGATGCAATTAATGAATTATTTTAAATATTTCTAATTTATTACATTAATTGCACTTGTTTGTTTAGATAGTAAATGTAACATTATTGTAGTGTCCTTCTCCAAATACAATATTGTGCGTTTTGCACTTAGTCCTGCATGTTTTTTTTATTGGGATTAGCCTAAAACGCGTTGTACTAATTAACGAAAAGAACCCTACTTATAAATTATGCATTTTTCACTAGATCAAACGATGTGAGATTGTGCACTCTCTACTAATATGAGTTAATCTTGATTAGGGGTGTGCAAACCAAACCAGAACAAAAGAACCGAATCGAAACCGATCAATTCGGGTCGGTTTGGTTCGGTTTTGCCTACCAAAAAACTGAGGTTCGGTTCTTTTTTGTGAGAACCAAGTGTTTTGGTTCGGTTATCGGTTTTGGTTTCTCAAAACCAAAACCGAACCGCATAAATAAGTTTATAGGGCTTTTTTTGGGAGTTCCATGTTTGGTCATTCGTGCCTCCGCCTCTGAAGAGATCTCAGCTCCAAATAACCTAATACCTAATTTTTGGACAAAACTTTGTTTTGGAGAGAGAAGAAAGAATAATTTCAGTGTTATTAATTGTGTTTTTTTTTTAATTTTTATACAATTTTATTATAATATTTGAAAAAAAAATTAAAAAAAAAAAAACCGAAACTGGAACCAAGATTTTGGTTCGGTTCCGGTTCGGTTCTGATTTTTCCTACAATCGGTTTCAGTTTTGTAATTTCAAAACTGAAACTGACCAGTTCTGTTTGATTTCACATCAAAACCAAACCGAACAGAACCATGCACACCCCTAATCTTGATCTTCACAGTACAAGATGTCACAATTACTCTTTTATAAATTCAAGTACTTCAATGGATAAAAATCATATGTTTTTTGTTGTATTTTTTTTTTAATTTTGATTTAATTTAACTTAAATTTATTTTGTTATTCATTGTTGATTGTCGATAATTATTTATCTTCGACCTAAATAAGTAAAATGTAACAATTTATGTACTTAATTCAAGACTATACACTCTATTCTTATCGTTTAACTTAACGACATTAGATAATCGGAATTCCATTTTTTCCCCATTATTTTAGTAGTTGAAACTAGCAATATAATTAAGTAATGCAAAAATAATTTCGTTATTAAAAAATAAATAAATAAATTGTCGTAAAATAATTGAGATGAGGTAAATTAAAATTGGCTTAAATACTAGTTCTTAGTTTTTGGCTATGTTATTAGATAACCAACTAAAAAAATAAGGGAAATTCAAATTAGAATAAAATACTTAATTTTTTAATATAGTTTTTAAAGATAATGTTAAATATAAGATATAAACTTACAATTTTATCTGAAGTTTACATGTTATTTATTAATTAATTGAAATGATATATTATTTTGATTATTCATAATAATATGTCTTGATTATTCTACAAATAGATAAATGAATAAAATTAAAATTACTAAAATAAATATATAAATACTTTGCAAGAAAAAAATATGAAGGAATATTAACAAAATAACTACTGGACTATAAAATCAAACAAAACAAATACTAAATAATTTTCACTAATATATAAAACATTGAACTATATAAAATAAACAAAATAAAGATTATTGTCACATTTTTCATTAGAAATACGAAAGTATTATTTATGCAGCAAATACTTATCTTCTGCTGTAAAAAATGAAAAAAAAAAACATTTTTCCTCTACAGAAAATATCATTTTCGCTGCAAAAAATACTCTTTCTGCTACAAAAAAATATTTCTTTAGATAAGACTTATTTTTTGTAGGAAAAAACGTGTTTTCACTGCGGAAAATATTTTTTGCTCAGTGAATACTTGTATTCCGCTGTAGAAACGTTAAATTTCTAACGAAAAAATATGACAGTGATATTTACGTCGTTCATTTATTATATTTTAGTATTTTATTTATTAAAAAACTTATTTAATATTTATTTTGTTACTTATTCCATATTTAGTAGTTGTATTGATAATTTTTCAAATATCCTAAATCTTGCCTAATAGCACTTTCCTTGCATGCATGCAATGACATCTAGGCACCAATGAAATATCGCCACGTAGAGACTAAAAGAGGCGCGAGTACTTATGCATCAGCTTACCGCGCGCGTACCCATGAAAAAGAAAAGGGAAAAAGCATGACGTTTCGCTTCTACCATATTGGGCGAGCTCTGAAGCTACTCTCTCCTTGCATGTATAAAACGTCGCCTTAAAACCCCACCGAGAATTCCATTGAAACTCCCCCTGAAAAACCTTCGGATTTCAGCAATGGCGTCTGGGTTTTCCTTTTTCTACTTTCTGGTTGCTTCTTCTCTCGTCTCTTCGTCTTTGACCGCCATCTTCGCCCAAGAGTCTGAGTCTCAGAAGTTTGTGCTCTCTTTGGACCACTCTAACTTCTCCGATACCGTTAGCAGGCACGATTTTATCGTCGTCGAGTTCTTCGCCCCGTGGTATGAATTTATCTCTCTGCTTATTTCTTCTATGTATATATAAATATCGATCTTGGCGGCCCTCTGCATTTTCTGAAATTTGCACAATTTGACTCCGGATGCCCGAATCTGTTCGAGAGTTGAAGGTGAAATGTTGATTTTGAATTCATTCACGTGTTTGTTTTTTCAGATCTTTCCATTTCCTATGTAGTTATGAAATTTGATCACTCTAGTTTCCATTGCAATCTCCATGCTCGAGAGGAAAAAAAAACAGTAAAGAAGCTCCAATCTATTCATTCTTCATTAACAATTTTGGATGTCAATGGCTGCTTGTTTAACTTGATGGAATTGGGATTAGTTAGTAGAAAAGCTTTTCTTCTACTTCTTTTCGTTGAAAAAGCAAATACAAATTTTACACCTTTTTGGGACACATTTTCTGTGTAGAGTGCTAATGATTTGCTTCCTATGCTTTAACAAAAGCCTTTCTTCTTCGTGTTTTCCTGTAGGTGTGGACACTGTAAGTCCCTCGAACCAGAGGTATAAATACTAGGTTATTTCTCCTGTTTGATTTGTTTAACACTACAGGATTATCGTTGCTTAGTTTTTTGTTCTTCATTTTTTTTTTGATAGTATGAAAAAGCAGCATCTGTCTTGAATAGTCACGACCCTCCAATAATTTTAGCAAAAGTTGATGCCAGTGATGAAGCAAACAAAGAGATAGCCAAGGAATTTCAAATCCAGGGTTTCCCCACAATTAAGATTCTGAGAAATGGGGGCAAGAGCGTACAAGACTATAACGGCCCTCGTGACTCTCATCGAATTGTTCAATATTTGAAGAGACAAATTGGACCTGCTTCAGTTGAACTTAAATCTACAGAAGATGCTACTAATCTTATCGGTGACAAGAAGATTGTGATTGTACGTAGAATCTGCTTATTTTGATAAGTTATTTTCATGGAATTAGTTTCTGTAATCATTCTCTATTCGTTTCAGGTTGGCGTTTTCCCACAATTTTCAGGGGAGGAGTTCACAAACTACACAGTTCTGGCCGAGAATCTGAGATCTGACTATGATTTAGGACATACATTGGACGCCAAACTACTCCCACGTGGAGAAACATCTGTCACAGGTCCTCTAGTTAGGCTAATCAAGTCATTTGATGAACTCTTTGTTGATTTTGAGGTACTGCCTGTATTTTCTTTAACATACTCGCAATTTTTTTTATAATATGATTTTAAATGTTCCTAGTTTGATTATATTTAACTTCATCCTGATAAATTTATGAACTTTCAGGATTTTGATGTGGATGCCATGAAGAAGTTCATTGAAGAGTCGAGTGTTCCACTTATAACCATCTTTGATAATGAACCAAGCAATGAAATGTTTGTCATCAAATTCTTTGATCTTGAAATCGAAAGAGTAGGAAATCGTTTCTTGAATTCTTAACCAAATATGATAGTTTTGAATCAAATTTACACTAGATCGACTTGCTACAATGCTTCCCTTATAATACTTATAATATGAGGACATCTCCACATTAAGACTTTTCTTTTTGTTTGACAGGTTATGCTGTTTTTTAACTTCAGCGGTGAGGATGCTCAGTCTTTTGAATCCAATTATCGCTGCATTGCCGAACAATACAAAGGAAAGGACATAGGTTTTCTGAGTGGAGATCTAGACGCAAGTGGAGAAGCATTAAAGGTTGCTTGTTTTTCTATTGCTTGAATCTGTGTCGTGATGCTTCAATAGCATATTCTTCTTACACATCAAACTTTGCATTTTTCTTCTCATTTTTCAGTACTTTGGAATTAGAGATGATCAAGTGCCTGCAATTTTGATACAAAGTATTGCCGAACAAAATTATCTGAAACCAAATGTAGATGCTAATCAGATTGCTACTTGGTTTAAAGAATACAAGGTCATGTTTCTCTTACTTTCATCAACTGCAGTACATCCTAATTTCTTTGATTTTCTGATATTGCATTGGGATTTGGTATGGCAAGGCCACTCAATTTGAGTCAGAAAGAACATTTTGATTGAAGATAATCAATGCAGGCTGGAAATGTGCTGCCATATAAGAAATCAGAGCCTATCCCTGAACAAAACGATGAGCCTGTGAAAGTGGTTGTTCATGACAACATCCAGGACGTGGTTTTCAACTCTGGAAAGAATGGTTTGTCCCAATTGAACCTCCTCCTGATTTTTGTTTCTTTACATGAAAATTAAACAAAATAGATTGAACCAGCTATACTACTTAGAGAAAGTATAGTATTTGTAGTCATACTTTTATGCAAGATTTGGTATTAGAGCTTTTTTTTTTTAATTTCTGAGGATGAATTTGTTGTTTCCCCATGCAGTTCTTCTCGAATTCTATGCACCCTGGTGTCAGCATTGCAAAACTTTGGCTCCCATCTTAGAGGAAGTTGCTTTATCATATGAAGCAGATCCGAATGTCATCATAGCCAAGCTTGTAAGATTTATTTCACTTTATCATGCTCTCATTTGGGTTACTCTCAGTATTCAAATGCTTGTAAATTGTAAAATACTGTGGAAGATGATAAAGTCTGTCACTTTAGGTGACTTCACAGAATGTGGAACAGGAACATTCCTACTTCCTTGTTCTCATCTGTGAATTTCTAAAGGATTGTTATTTTTAAGGAACAGAACTTGTGTTTCTGGCCTAATTATTTATCTGGTGCTGTTAGGATGCCACTGCCAATGACTTTCCAACCGCGACATTCGATGTGAAGGGCTTCCCCACCTTGTACTTCATATCGGCGACCGGAAAATTGTCTGGCTATGATGGGGCAAGAACCAAGGCATCTATCGTAGATTTCATCGAAAACAATCGAGATGCAGCTTCCGAGAAAGATTCAAACACAAAAAACGAACAGGTCGAATCAGAGGTGAAGGACGAGCTCTGAAATTTGGTAAGACCGTTCTACTCTTCATCTTCTATAACTAAACAGGCAGATCAAAATTGATTCTCAGTCTCATTCTTACATCTTCTTATGCAGGAAGGATGCTTTTTTCTGCCCCACAAGATGGCTTTGGCAGGTTGTACCGTGAAATGATCTTCTTTCCTTTCTCTTTCAAATTTTGATGTCCTTCCAATAACTTTGTGGCTTTAATATAAGGTTTGCATTAGTCCAGGCTCTAGAAACTAATCTTTATGTTCCCCTTCTTCGCTTTTCAATTTTGAGTTTTTATAAGAAATGGTGTGTGTTCTGAAAGAGATAGGAGAAGAACTCCTCTGAAAAAGATGCACCTGAAAATGCAGTAATCTCCGGTATGATCCGACCGGAGAGCGATCGTCTTATGTGTTCTGCTTATATAATAGGTTTCTCTACTCAGTTTGTTGACATTCCCAATCATTTCCATCACAATCCTCCCAACCGTCGGTGCTCGTTCAAGTACCTTTCTGCCATGGCGGCAGGAGTCGCAGGCTGCGATCGGGAGAACATCTTCGTCGATCATAAAATATGGTAGTGTCCGGTATGGATAGACCCCAAGGTTTCATTTCTCTGAGTGAAAACTAAGAGAAGTCCTCGGCCCCCATAATAGGTGGGACCAATCTGAAATTTGCTGGACCCACTAGCTCAACAGCTCAACCGGAACTAATAGTTCTTTCCGGTTCTCACCACTGTAGAAACTATAATCGGTTTTGAGTATAGAAACCGCCTGTACCGATCCAACCTAGGACGCCGGTTTTGGCCATCAGATACTTGTATCTAACACCCTACCGGTCCAGCCCATTTCGGACCAACCGATTTGTTTTGAACTCTTCTCGTGGATCCTTTTCAACTACTCTATTGTTTCCGGTCGCTTCGCTAGGCCAAGAACGTCCTCTAAACACGTTTCCGTCCTAATCTCGCAGCTCGGAGACTCCGAACAAGAGACTGAGGCAGTGACACTCAGGTTTTTCCAATCGTTTGAGAATCATTTTCTCTTGGAGAATCATTATTATTTTCTCAAGAGAGAAAAAGGAAAATAGAAAAAAATGAAAATTTTCTTCTTTTCTCTTAGAGAAAATAAGTAAATTTTCCTTATTTTCCCTTGTTTCCTTCTCTTCTCTTGGAGAAAGAAAAAAAATCTAGAGAAAGAATTGTGGTTAATCTGCGACAAAAAATATCTCGATCTGCCGTGGAACGTTAATATTATAATGTTATTTTAAAAATATTGCTCCACGACCGATTGAAATCAATAAATATTTAATTCACTACGGAACGAAATCAATATGTTTAACGACAAACGTGACAACGATATTTATGGTGACTTTTTCTCATAGTTCAATAGTTAATTTGTTAACAAAAATAATTTAGTAATTGACTTATCATTGATTATAAAGTACGAATGTTGATTTGTTATTTTTCCATATTTTCTATGTTCTCTTTTCCATTTTGGAAGTTACACTATCTTAACGAGAGAATGAGAGATTTAGACACTGACGTGGTTGATTAATACGCCGTCGTTTAATTTGACTCTATGGCAACCTACGTCATCAATCTAAGTTTTATCATTCATTAAAGAAAAATTAACGAAGTTAGTTAAAAACTATGTCTAAATAATTATTAAGCAAGTGATAAACTTTCGTAATTGAGAGAAAGAGTAAAAAAAAAACAACTTTTAAGACTTCAAGAAAAGGTTTTGCTTCCACAGAAATGTTCAAAACCAATCTTAGTCTTCGTCTTCGTGTTCGCGGTTGCCTCTCTTCTTCGCTCTTAGCAGATATGGCAGATTCTAAGATATTCAAAATCTCTAGTTTAGCTCAGTGAAGAATTGATAACTTCGGTTCCTACAACACTTGCAAGGTATCCGAACTCTTCAATATCGGATTATGGAATTGGTATGTCGGATTAAGGTATTCAAGCGTTGTTATTCCAATATTAATTGTTGTGATTTTACTAGGATTGCTGTGATTTTTGAAAATATTGGTGGCTGTGATTTGTTGGGATTGTTGTGATTATTTCAACCAATATTGATTGTAAGTCTTAAAAAAAAAATTTTGGTTTTGTAACTTTTGTGTTTTTTTTTTTTATACTTTTCATTTTATAAGTTTGTTAGTATAGAGTTGTTTTTTTTATGGGGTTTCAATTTTAGTTTATGAAAAGAGAGAATAATTTAATTATTTTAATATGGGACCATCAAACAAGAAGATTTTTTGAAGCATAGGTGATGTCATTTGAAACTCGATTTGGATCATTGTACTAATATTCAGTATTCGATAATCAGTTTACGCTCAACAATCTAACTTCGGATTTATTTTTTCAATATCTATGGCTTTTGTTTCTTATTGGAGTAAATAAATTTTTGGATGTTTTTCATCGACAGACTTTCTTTGCTCGAAGTGGCGAACAAGTATGTCATTGCCGACCTAAAAGATGCCTGCAAGGAAAGCCTGATGGAGGACATCAATGCGGGCAATGTTCTCGAGCGATTACAAGAAGCATGGTTGTACCAACTCGACAAATTGAAAAAAGGGTGTGTGGCGTATTTGTTTGATTTCGGAAAATTTTACGACATCAAAGATGAAATAAGCAGCTTTTGCAAAGATGCAGATAAGGAGTTGATGCTGGAAATAGTTCTAAAGTTGCTCTCAGTCCGGAATCCTTCCTAGTTTATTGAGAAAATTTTAGTTACGTTTTCTCAAGTGATGTGGATTAAGCTACACTTTGTCAAATGCTATGTAGTGTTTTTTGTAAATGCAATAATAGACGTGGGTTTTTGAATTTTTGTTTCTCTTTTGATGATTAGTCTTACTTGTTGTTCAAATTATGAATGATGATAAATTGAACACTAAATATACGAAGATTGAATAGAGAAAAATCGTTCTGGTAAAAAAATTATGGGCTGAAGAGATAGTATTTTCACCGGACATTAGAAATTCCACCTCCGCTGAAGGAAATGGCTGAACAGGAAGCCAATCGAAGGTGGTTGCATCTTACCTGTATGCATGTTATGTAAAACATTCATAGATGATCTAAACATGTTTTACGTAATAAAATTAAAGCATTCAAATCAAACGTGGAAATTTATCGAAATACTTACAACCATTGAAATTGAAATCATGGACAATTGCTTTCCTTCCTCTGCAGAGTTTCTTTCTAGCCAGTCGATTTCTATACGATGAAGTATTTTTTTGAATGAAATCGAATGATAGGGGAACTTCTTTTGTATGTTTTTCTATCGGTGAAAAACTCTCTGTAAACTCACTCTCTCTTAATTTAAAAATTTTCCCATCAAGAATTTATTGAATTAAGTTTCAAACTAGGCATCTATCTGCATGAAATGCGGACAATTTTTCTAAATAAAAAACCGATCAGAAAATCAAACCAAAATTGGCGATTCATTAATAAACCAAAGTAACTGTCAACATTCTCTCACTTGGTCTGTATTTTCTAACTTTACTATAATAAGAAAACACAATACATAAATCATAACGATAAATTCTCTTAATGTTATCGAGAATTATCTTCCATGTATCACAATGCATTATGTTCATTCTTTATTGCTCATAAACTTAATGAATACACCCTATGTTTATTCGAGGTTCACAAAGTGAAGTATATTTCTCAAACTGAATGTGTACACAATAAATTTTATAATGAGAAATATTATAAGAAGAGTTATAAACATTCGTTCTTACAACAAAAAATTACATAATGGACCCAAATTTCATTTTAACTACATGATCTTTAAATCTTAACAGTGACATATCCTTAGTAAAAAGATCGATGACTATCAATTCAATGTTTATGTGTTTGATGACCACTGAACCATCCTTAACAGTAAAAGAAGAAGAATAGAGAGAGGAATTTCCGCACTTGGTAGAATATTGGAATAGAAGGCAATGGGGTCCACCACTTCCCCCATCTCTCGTTCTTATTGGTCGACCAAGATCATTTTTTTCTTAAAATTTAAAATAAAAATTAAAATGTAATTATTTATTAAAAAAATTTACAATTTTAATAAAATTATAATAGAAAAAATAATATTATATTACTTAACGGATATCGAGATATTATAAATAATATTAAAGTCAAGACCCAACCTTAACTTAATTGACTGAGACAAACACCTCTCTAAGAGCAAGAGACTCAAAAATAGGTAAAGCTTTTGCGTGGTTTAAAAAAATTAGCATAAATATGAACAACTCTTCATTTTCTTTGTACACCCTTGTAAATTATTTAAGTGAATAGTATTAACGTTTATTGAACTGAGCCAAACCAAATCTTGAAGGACAAAACCAAATACTTGATCTAGTTTGGTTCGATTCCATCTCCAAGAAACGAACCTCTCAACGAAGAAGTAAGAAGGGAACAAACATAATGAGCCGACTGAATATCTAGTTGTTGGGCTCTTCTAATTTTGGAGTGAGATTGATTGTCGGTGTTAAATTTATTTATTAAACTAAGAGAGATTAATAAATCAACCACTATATTATAGAATTAAAGACGAGTCAATCACTGAATAATTTTCGCTAATAACTTAAAAGCTCAACTATAAAAAAATTGACAAATTATCAACAATTTTAAAAATTTAAGTTTGTGGGTTCAAGAATAATTTAATCATTTATATTTGACAAATTACTAACAATTTCAAAAGCTCAAACTGAGGAATAATTTAATCACTTATATTTTTCTCGATAAAAATAGGCAAAAAAGCTATGGCCAAGAGTGGAAAGAGGGAAAGTGTTTGTCTTCTACTTTTGTAGTGTTGCTATGGCCAACTCATTGAAATGGTCACACCATGCATTGGTTGGAATTTCTCTTGTTTTGTTTGTTCCTTGACCTTCTGTTTCTCAAGGCTCTCGATCAAGGCGTAATATCCTTGGTATTTGTTATTGTTGTGAAGGGGCAAATATTATTTTATAGTTTTCCTACTCAAAATAGAGAGGTTTTTATCTTTCCGCAGCGGAAAAGAGGATACAGAAGAAAGAGGGAAGTTTCTTCTTTCCTCCATCTCCCTCAATGCCTAAGATAGAGCATCCAAAAGTGTTGTGCTGCTGCAAAAGGAAGAATGAAGCACTAACCATTCTACCTCTTATGGAAAATTCATTTCCTTTAATCTCTTTTTCATTTTTTGTTATTTCTTTCTTATCAAATAATTCATTGGTCTCTCCAAAAACCCGCTCACAATCTCTCTGTTATTCTTCATTACAAAGATTTCCTCATTTGATAAATATTCTCTTAGTTTTCCTTTGAGTTTTTATAACTCCTGTTCTACAATCCATTCTACAGATGTATCCAATCTCTGAACTTTTCGTCTTCTTCTCCGCAAGAGAAATTGTTGTTGTTGTCTACCGTTGAATGATTTGTAATTGTTGATTGAGAGTCTAGTTTTCTTATTTCTGTTATCTTGGGTCATTTGGAGTAAGGGGAAAAAATGCAAGAAAAATCAATTTTTAATCGAAAACGTAATAACGATACTAACCTAATTTATTTTTTATAATTGAGTGTTTTATTTGTTAGCAAAAATTATTCAGTGGTTGACTTGTCATTAATCCCATATTACCGTGGTTGATTTATTAAATTCCCTTAAACTAATTAGAGCTTAAATAATTTTAATCAGCTTAATTATTTTATTATATGGTCATATTTTTATGTTATTACTATTTTATTTATTAGGTTTATATTTATTATCTTTTTCCTCATTTATAATTGGATATTGTTATATTATGGAAAAATGACAAATCAACAGTTATAATTTGTGATTAATAACAAGTCAACTGCTAAAATATTTGTTAACAATTTAACTACTAAACTATAGAAAATTGACAAAGTAAACACTTCGGTTACGTTTTCCGTTAAATAGCGTTGTCGTTTCGCAACAGAACATTGTTTTTCCGATGCGAAACATTGTCTTTCCACTGTAAAACATGAATATTTGAAATATAACTCAAGAATGCCGACGATCCGCAAAAGAACGTCAATGATCCGCAGAGGAACATCGACGATCCGCAGAGGAACGTTGACGATCCACAGAGGAACGTCGTCGTTTCGCAGAGGAATGTCTGCAAATAAAAAAAATTCATTATTTTTTCATATAAAAACACAGATAAACTGTGATTGTCCCATGAACTGTAAAACAATTTTAAATCATTCGAAAATAAAACATTAACATTGTTTTACAAAATCTTCTAAATTATAAAATTTGAAATATTCTAAATTCATTCTCCATGAATATTAACTCTTTTCCATTGAAAGTATTTTCTAAAATCACAAATTCTTTCCATTTTTTCATGGGTATTTGTTTTTTCCCACTATGATTTTTAGAAAGTTAATGACAATATTCACAGAGACGATTTCTCATAATTTAATAGTTAAGTTGTTAGCAAAAATACTTTAGTTATTGACTTGTCATTGTTCATAAAGTATGATGGTTGATTTGTTATTTTTCTCTTATGTTGAAGGAAAATTAACAAAATAAGTACTAAACTATAGAATCAATTACAAATTAAACACTAAATAATTTTTTCTAACAAATAAAACACTCAATTATGAAGATGATGACACAAAAATTGTCGTTAATATGTTGAAAGAAACGTTAAAAACGAGAAGACTTTTCAAAATAGAAGATTTTCAATTAATTGTTTGTTGAAAAATCAATATACTCAAAGCTAAACATATTTTCGATTCGTTAAGGAAACTCGTCGGAAAACAGATTTTAGAAAAGTTAAGATGTTCGAAATTGATTTTGATATCAAAATGAAATATTTTTCACTTTTTGTTAAAAAATCAATATACTCCAAGGTAGACATTTTTCCGATCCACTGAGGAAACTTGTTGAAAAATTCATTGTTTGCTACACTAAAGAACGACAAAGAATTCATCAAATGGAGTGCAAAAAGTATTTTCCACTGTGA
Source organism: Begonia loranthoides (assembly GCA_022433065.1). Lineage (NCBI taxonomy): Eukaryota > Viridiplantae > Streptophyta > Magnoliopsida > Cucurbitales > Begoniaceae > Begonia > Begonia loranthoides. The sequence goes on from CM039485.1 coordinate 1,740,062, forward strand.
AAAAGGTAACTTCCGCTGTGGAAAGTTGTATTTCCTATACCGAAATTAATTTTTCCGTTACAGAAAATCAAATTTCTTTTGCAGAAAGTAATTTTTCCTGAATCATATTCTAATGACTCACTTTCTGTAACGGAAAGTAATCTTGTCGCAAAAGGAAAATAATTTTTCCTTATTTCTATTTCAAGAACTCACTTTCCATAATAATAGAAAGACATGGAAAGAAAATATTTTTTAACGAAAAATACGACATCAGTGTTTTAGTCATTTTTTTTCTATAGTTGAATGTTTTATTTATTAGTAAAAATTATTTTTGGTTAATTTGTCATTATACTTATAATTAAGTGGTTGTTTTATTAATTTCGGTATTTTGCATGCATTAAACTTCAAAAAAATGCAAGGGGATGAAATCTTGATCTTGGGTATAAAAGGATATAAATGTCTTTCCACTTGATTATCATTGACATTTGTATTTATACTTTTGCTCAACCAGTGCTAGTTTTCCTTTCATTGAAACCGAGAGGGCTCCCTCTGATTCTTACGACTTCATGGCCTCAGGTACGTCGTGGAAGCTATGAACTTCTTGTATGTTTGAATAGGTTGTGTTCTTGTGGAATTCGAAGATGCTCTTACCTGATTTGATATTGCAATTGATGTCTTGCTCAATCTTCCTCGTTTCTTCTTATTTCTTTTGCGTGTTTTTCGGTCTTAGGTTTCGGTTTATTGTAGTTTTTAGATGGAGGTACTTATTGGGTTCTATCATTAATTGTCATTTTCTTTGTGCTTAAATTGATAAACGTCAGAATTTTTAAAAATTTGTATATGTTGAGTGTTCAATTGTCCTATGATTGGAGGGAGTACACGTTAGATGTATTTCATTAATGGTTTCTTTTTCATATCAAATACTTGGACCATTTTTCTTTGCATCATGAAAGTAGAATATTGTATGTAGTAGACCTGAAGGAGTTTTTTGGAAGCTTTTATCTGTAATTGCTATTTTCTGTCATCTAATTTCAGGTTTATGGTCGTTCTTCTTGCAGACCTTGGGTCAACAATTACCGCCAAACTTGAATCAGAATTGCAGTTGAAGACTGTTCAGAACTTCATTATCAAAAGACCATGGCTTGGTAATCCCATTTCCTTCATATGTTGTGTTAGAGACTTTATTATTTTTCGATACAAATTTTTATTTTTATTATGATTTTAGGAGGCTTAGTTTTTTGATGATTACTTTTCTGCTAGACATTGTTACAAAATTTTATTAAGCTTTGAATAGCGATGTTTCTCCCCCAAGACATGTAAACTCTTTTGGTTCTTCTTGTGCTTTTCTTCTTTGTTCCTGTAAGCATTCTGATTTTCGCTTGGTTTGCACTTTATTATTTTTGCGGAAAATTGAGTTATAGTTTCTAACTATTTGCCATGTTTTTTGCTATGATTTTAGTGTTTTCAGTTATTGTGTTTCAGATCTTTATGGGGTCAATGTAAGGCCCATTGCACCAATTGGAAGTGCTAGTCGGAAGCCATATGTTGATCCTGCACTAATACATCGCACTTTGCCCGAGGAGATGCTAATTGAGGTATTATTGTACTGAAAACGGATATAAACACACACACACACAGACTTTTGCAAAGTTGGTATTCTTTATTCTATTTTTCTTTTTTTTTTCAGTGTTAGTAGTGGTGGGATCGTGGATTAATTTTGTTGAATTCTGATCAAGTAAAACACAACGTTTAGGTTTCTTCCTCACGCTCATTCTATTCTTTATGTTATTGTAATTAACATCATACTCCTTTGTTAAATAGGGTTCAATTGGTCTCATATAGAAGTTCTCCTGAATTATATTTCACTCCACTATATCATGGGCAATGAGAAAATGATTGTTTTTTACCCTTGAGATTTTTTTTTTAGTTTCTTCAAAAATAATTAATAGCTTTTACATATTTCTGTTTTACAGATACGTTGTATTTACAAAAAATATAGTTGTTAACCTATTAATCAATTTGCTTGTACGATATAGGTTACTTTTTCCATGTTTGAAGATCGTGCCATGGTGGATACAGTTTAATTTATTCTATTTTTTAATTTAGTTGTTATATCATAAACTTTTTATTTACTGTTTTCCATATTTTGAATCACATTTAGCCATGGTAGGTATACCCTCAAATTGTTATTTTTTATGTCAGCGTGTAGTTTTTTTTCCTCTTCACGTAACTAAAAAAATTCCTTAACATTAGAACTTTGTTGTGTGTACTTAACAAGCTTAAATATGTAGAGAACTTGTCATAATTGATCCACAGGTATTTGCACAACTGACTCCATATGACTTGGCAAGGGCATCCTGTGTTTGTCGAAAATGGAAATACATCATCCTAAATCCTGAGTTTTGGCGCACGGCTTGTTTGAAGGCTTGGCAGGTAAACACAGAATTGATGTTGAATAATGAATATTTGGTCATTTTTTGGGTGACATTGGTGCAGTAAGTTGAGCTGCCCTTCTCTCAGATATTTGGAGTGGTTGAAAACTACAAAATTTTACAATCGAAGTATGGTGGATCGTGGAAAAAGATGTGGCTTTTAAGGCCGAGGATTCGCACTGATGGTGAGATTAATGAAACCATGTTATTATATTGTGATTTTTTATGTCCGTCACCTGGATACTTTCTCATTTCAGAATTGAAGTTCTTCATCATTTTTAAAAACCATTAGCACTAGAAAAGAAGTTTTCTGTCAATCATTAAATCAGCATAGCCACTCTTTACTGGATTGAGATTGTAAATAACATTAGCCTCTCATACATGGTATTTTGCACAATTGAAAATGTGATTCCCATTTTAATTTATTTTTCTTCTTAATTGGTAATGAATATTTTTTCTCTTAATCATTGTTAATCTATCAGGTGGTGTTTTTGTTTGATATGCTTGAGGTCATGAATGATTAAGATATAATCAAATTAATATAACCTACCTGTAGTTATTAGAATAACGAAATTAACATGTTCTGTTAATACTTAATGTGTACTTAAAAATACTTAGGCCTACAGTTTGCAACATGTGTACAAGAATTTTATCTGCATATATGAATGCGTTAACAAAATTTAAATGGTCTTTGCAAATTGGATTTTCTCTTACTCAGTTTTTGAAGGCTTAAGAAAAAATATTTCTACGCTTTAGGAATTTATGTCAGCAGAAATACTTATTTTCGTGCTGGAGTTTCGCAGTGGAAGGTTTCAAATCCAGTTCACCTGGTACTCTTCTGTTTCATTATGCCATGTGCAACTATTCTCCTTGTGCAAGCAAATTTTTCTTGTTGGTAACTTGCATTTTATTTTTGTTTTTGGTGCCAATCCAAATATTTTCTTTTTTCTAGCGGAAAATGTCAAAAGCATGTAGGCTAGATACTTGAATCTGCTGTAACAAACGAGAAAATAATTGCATGACCATTTCATGGTTAGGTTTGATGTCTGATCAAATTACTGAAAGTTGAACTTTTGTTTTCTGTCTTTTTTTTTTTTTTTTTTTCAGATCTGCTACTATCGTTATATGAGATTTTCTCACTCAGGTCGATTTCTTTACAAGGTACTATTTTGCCAAATTCTCTGACTCTTGTTAGATGTTTATTACACTCTTTGATGGTATTATTTTATCTATGATGTAAATGCTAGATTTCTTCTCAAAAGCTCAAGGATGTAGCAAAATACATGAACTTCCGTGCTTCAAAAGTAAATTGTATCTATCGTGGCCATTACAAATTGTCTGAGGACAAGGTCAGTTCCTATCTTTCCCATCACTTAATTTCTCGTACCTCCAGATGGAGAGGTCAAACAGACAAGGTCTCAATTGCATAATCTTATTCTTTCAGCACCTTTTGGGTGTAATTTATTTGATAGGTTTGGCTACCATTTTCATTTGTCACGTCTAAAATATATGTTTGGTATTATTTTTATTCAGATTATCAGTGACGAACTAACTATTTTATTGCAGATTGAAGCTGCTATTTTGTACCCAGGCTTGCGTCCAACTGTGCTGAGAATTCGGTTAAGGTGTTTCTTATAGAAGTTTATTTAACAATTTTGCTCTGTTGGATCTAGAATAAGATAATGGCAGATAAACTTTTGTCTAAAATTTGGTTTCTCTTACTATTTTGCTCCACTTACCTTGCTATTTTGCTTCACATAAGCTAATTAGCACCCCTAGGGTAGCTAATTAGCTTGAGTTATTTCATGGCACAAATATAAAGTTTTTGTGTTGGGGACAAGAAGGACAATTGTTTTAATTATCAATTGAATATCAAATACAAATCTTTGTAGATGACACCTACCAACTAAAGGTTTCAAGATTAATGATAATTTAACATGGTAGCAAAATATGAGATTAGGGGTATGTTAAGGAATGAGTTAAAATAATTCAAATCTATGACTCATTACTTTCTCACGGTTCAAGTTGAAATATGGATGTGTATAAAACCAAAATGTGGCCTACGCATGAAATATTTAAGAATTTAAATGTAAGTTTTTTGGATTAGAGGATGTTTATTAATTTTTGCAGTGAGTGGCTTGTAGTTTCATATCCTTGTCGTCTTTGTAAAATAGGGTAAGAGGAACTACTACAGGTGCCAACAATAGGATGGATCTTTTGTCTCTCGTCACAAGTGGGATGAATGACTCGGAGATCAGGGGTCCTGATGAAGACATCCTTGGAATAGTTGAAGGATGGGAGGATGATGAAACCCATAATCCAGACGTGCCTGCAATTTCACACGAGAAAGGTCTCAGGCCTTTTATCTTTGTTCCCTTCGAAGAGGTATATAATCTACCTGTTTAACCTTCTTCTATAACTTGATTTGTGTGTTGCTCAGCGTCTGGTTGATGAATACTCTCCACATAGGTAAACAAAATCATCATCAATTTTCTTCAAATTCACTTGCTATGGATTGGAATTATATCTTTTTGAACTTAAAATCTTTCCTTAAATCTGGAAAGATGGAAGGACAAGTGCTCTCATTATTCCGTTTGGCATGGTTCCTCCATCCTTCACTCTCAATTCGTTGATGATCCATGTTTTGGTGTTTACGGTTCAGGTGGAAACATCAGAGCTTAATCTTCCAGTGGAGGAGATGGATTATTTCGTGCCAGGTTAATCTTCAAAATGGAGCAAATGCACGTCTTTTTTCCCTGTAAGCCATCAACTTTCCCAGTTCTTTTTTTGTTTTTTGTACAATTCTGTATATAAATAACATGAAGTCATAGAAGCACCCTATTGTAAAATATGATTGCGAGAAGTTCTTTCTTCTGAATTTTCTTTTGTTATTCCATTATATGTTAAGGGGGTTGCATATATGTTGTATTGAAATTATATTGTTTATATTCTTATATATATAAAAAAAATATTGTTTATCTTTTATTTTTTTGTTGATATTTTTATTTGGACCTTTAATTGCAAGATGGTCCTTTATGACTTCTTTGTGTGTGATGTTGCTTTCTTGTTTTTAATATAATGATTTATTTTCTGGTATAAAGATATTAGAAAAATAAAAAATAAACATATCGCTATTGTTATAGTTATCGTTATTGATATGTAATTTAATAGTGTCGTTAAGTAGAGTAAATTTCGAAAAATAAATATATGGATAAATGTGATATGCAGTTTCATAAAAATATTCGTTGTTTCCTATTCGATCTCTCTTTTTTTTTCTTCATTTATCATTCAGGGAAAAGTAGACACGATTGTGAGACACACACCACTTACGTCTCACACCTTTAGGAGACAGTCCTGACATCAAATGAAACTTCTGTTAGTTGTCACGTTCATCATGCACAACAACCTTACGACATTTGTCAAAGTCGTTGTAGATGATAACCTCGCGACCTTTGTCAAGATCATAGCTTGTGACGACCCCTCAATCTTTGTCGAAACCCCCACATTACCAAACTAAGAGACTGATCCCTCATAGGATCAACCTTTGAGACAACTTGTTCTTCGCCCCCTCGTACATTAAGTTCTGTTTCAATATTTCTTACACGAAAATATATGCATAAAAATTATTTTTGTTTGTTTCTTGAATATATAATGTATGCAAATAAATGCAACATTACACATCTCTCAACATATCATCTCACAACATACTATTAACTAGACATCAATGCAAACAACGCACATCATAGTATTTAGTGAATTAGGCCAAAAAAACATTACTTATATGGAAACCTTAAATATCTTACTATAATTAAATATCCGTCATCACACGACTATTCTCGGACACTTATTCTTTGACACTCAAAAAGTATCCAAAACTTGAATGTCCGCGCTTAGTCCTAGACGCCAACAACACCTAGATCTTGAAACATAAATTCTTAAGATTTCACTTTATCTCTCCATAAAATTTCAACTTAATCTAAATCAATAACAATTAACATTTTTTTTTTCAAATTTTAAATATCACTTTGTATGCACGTATGCAAAAGTTTCTCGAACTTTATACCGTAGCCCAATCTATGTGCGACATACTACAGAGGTCGAAACGTTCTTTCTCGTTTTGATAAGGCTCGATCAAATCTCAGAGTAGTGTTCTACAAGTGAGTTCGTTTTGTTTAAGGTATCATCGCCGATTTTATAAAAACGGTGTGGTGACATGTGCTGAAAAATGCAGGCCGACGCGGGTTCAAGGCCTGCAGCCAGACCAGGGCTTTGTTCCGACGGCCAGGCCAACCACAGCTGCATACTGTATATCGTATGACGAAGAAGAAGATGTCGAAAGAGGAATTGGAAAGTATTTCTAAAATAATGATTATTAAGTAAGTGATTAAATTTCATAATTGAAAGAGAGAGAAAACTTTAAGACTTTAATAAAAGGCTTTACTTCCCCAGAAAGGTTCAAAGCCAAAGTCTTCGTCTTCGTCTTCGTCTTTGGGGTTGCCTCTGTTCTTCGCTCTTAGCAGATATGGCGGATTCTAGGGTATTCAAAATCTCCAGGTTAGCTCAGTGGAGGATCGATAACTTCGGTTGCTACAATTACAGGAAATCCGAACCCTTCAATGTCGGATTATGGAACTGGTATGCTCTCCCTCTCCCTCTCCCTCTCCCTCTCCCTCGTTTGTCCTCCTTGCTGATGTTCTTTTCGTGCTTAGGATCTTTACCGTGGAGAAGAACCGTTATCTCTACATTCGCTTATATCCAGAGCCGTCAAAGGTCTCCAAACCTCCGTTTGCTCGTTTCATTCTTCGAGTCACTAACCATGGACCTAACTGTAAACCCCATGTTTCTCCTGGTATGCTTTTTTGTGCTTAGTCTTTTGCCATTATTTTCATCTGTTAGTCTTGATTTTTCTGCCTGTAGATGAGCTCCTAAATTTTGTACTCTGCCTAGAATCAGAGTTAAAAAAATTACTTGCTGAGAAGTTCTAAATGATGTGCGAAACTTGTAAACGAATATTACTTTTATTCACCTTCGGAAACATCTGTAGTCCGAGGTTAAGTGAATATAATTGTTGGGAAGATTTCTGTGACTGGTTCTAGATGATCATGATCTTTTGCTCTATACAAAAGTACTGAATCTTGAAAAATAATAATCAGCTCGATGAAAGAGAAGTTCTTGGCATTTTCTGTTTATATCCGATTGATAATGTTAGCCTTTTGAATTATCAACTGAATTTTTTGTGATTTGAAAGCATTATGCGTGATTTAAGAGCAGTAGATGCCTCTTGTTGTTGTCTTTTTAATTTTCGTATGGTCGAGTATTGATTTGTTTTGCGATGATGCTTATGTTCTACGATTTTATGGGATGGATTTTGCTCACTGATCTTCCATTTTGCTTTCAACTAATGAATATTTTTGCTTTGCGTATTCCATGTCAGTTCAAGAGAGACTTATTCGAACTAGTGAAGACTTTGTTTGGCCCGTTGACGCCAATTTTCAAGGCCGAGTTGTCATTGATGTGGAATTTTTGGACCTTATGGTTGTCCCTCAAAATGTGAGTTCTTAGAAATGCAACGATTTATCTCGGAGTTCTCTCTTTGTGAGTGTCGGCGTGCAAAACCTTAAGAGACTAGCTCTTTTGCTTTTTCTCAGGGAGGAGAATCCAAATCCATATGGCCTAGTGATGGAATTGAATACATTTCAACCCAAACAACACTTAATCGGCTCTCTCGCATGTTCTCCGAGTCCATACATGCTGATGCTACCATCAATATGGCCGATGGCAGTTTAACCGCCCACAAGGCAATTTTATCAGCAAGTTCTCCTGTATTTCACAGCATGTTCCATCACAATCTCAAGGAAAAAGAGTCCTCCACTATCCAAATCGAAGACATGTCCTTAGAAATATGCACTGTCCTATTAAGCTATTTGTATGGTACCATCAAACAAGAAGATTTTTGGAAGTACAGGTGATGCCATTTCAAACTAGATTTGGATCATTGTATTTAATATTCAGTATTCGATAATCAGTTTACGCTCACATCTATGGCTTTTGTTTCTTATACGAGTAAATAATTTTTTTGGATGTTTTTCATCGACAGGCTTTCTCTGCTCGGAGTGGCGAACAAGTATGCCATTGCCGACCTAAAAGATGCCTGCGAGGAAAGCCTAATGGAGGACATCAATTCGGGCAATGTTCTCGAGCGATTACAAGAAGCATGGTTGTACCAGCTTGACAAGCTGAAAAAAGGGTGTATGACGTATTTGTTTGATTTCGGAAAGGTTTACGACATCAAAGACGAAATAAGCAACTTTTGCAAATATGCAGACAGGGAGTTGATGCTGGAAATATTTCAAGAGTTGCTCTCAGTCCGGAATCCTTCTTAATTTATTGAGAAAATTTTGATAACATTTTCTCAACTCCATTACCTGTAAAATATTAAGCTATACATTGTCAAATGCTATGTAGTTTTCTTTTGTAAATGCAATTGTAGTTAGTGCTGCTCCTAACATGGAAGGGAGGCTGATGGTTAGAGTAAAAATATTAATATAATAATTAATAATTGAACATTCTTTCTTAAGCAAACTCTTACGTTAAAAATAAAGACATAGAGTTTAATCATATTTATTTTATATTTTTACTCTTTATTAATAATTTATTTATATTCATTAATATTTGACACATTAAAAAATAAATATAGCATTACTTTATCAATATGTATCTAAAAAATGTATGTTATGGTAAAATTACTCAATTTTTCGAATCATACATAATGCTTTCAAATCACAAAAAATTTAGTTGATTGTTTTTTTTACTCGATTCTAGGCACAGTACAAATCAAGGAAACCAACACAAATTGTTCTAGAACAATAAAATTTAGGAGCTCATCTGCTGGAAAGAAAATCAAGACTGACAGATACAAATAATGGCAAAAGACTAAGCACAAAAAAGCATACCAGGAGAAACATGGGGTTTACAGTTAGGTCCATGGTTAGTGACTCGAAGAATGAAACGAGCAAACGGAGGCTGCTCTTTGGAGACCTTTGACGGCTCTGGATATAAGCGAATGTAGAGATAACGGTTCTTCTCCACGAAAAAGATTCTAAGCACGAAAATAACATCAACAAGGAGGACAAACAGGAGAGATAGGGAGAGGGAGAGCATACCAGTTCCATAATCCGACATTGAAGGGTTCGGATATCCTGCAAGTGTTGTAGGAACCCAAGTTATCGATTCTCCACTGAGCTAACCTGGAGATTTTGAATACCTTAGAATCCGCCATATCTGCTAAGAGCGAAGAAGAGAGACAACCGCGAAAACGAAGACGAAGACTAAGACTCTGGTTTTGAACCTTTTTGTGGAAGCAAAGCCTTTTCTTAAAAGTTTTCTCTCACACACTCTCTCTCTAGTTTTTAATTAACTTCGTTAATTTTTCTTTAGTGATTAAGAAAGAAAATTTACAATGATTACGTAGGTTGCAAACGACGGCGTATCAATCAACCACGTCAGCTTCTAAATCTCCCATTCTCTCGTTAAGATAGTGTAACTTCCAAAATGGAAAAAAAAAAAATGGAAAAATAACAAATCAATCATTGTACTTTGTGATCAATGATAAGTCAATCACTAAATTATTTTTGTTAACAAATTAACCACTAAACCATAAAAAAAATCACTGCAAATATTGATGTCACGTTTGTCATTAAATGTATTGATTTCATTTTGTAGCAGATCGAACATGTATTTATTTCAATCCGTCGTGGAGTGATATTTTAAAAAATAACATTATAATATTAACGTTATATTTTCTGCCGTAGATTAACCACGATTTTTTACTCTAGATTTTTCTTCTTTTCTCTTTTTCTTCTTTTCCCAAGAGAAAAGAAGAAAAATTTTCTTTTTTCTCATTTTCTTTCTTTTTTCTTGAAAAAAATAATAATATTTTGATATTTTCTTGCGAAGAAAATAAGAAATTATTCTCTTAGAGAAAATAATAAAACATTCTTCTTTTCTAGGAGAAAAGAATGAATTCGGGAGAAAAGAAATATTTTTTTTTTCTTCATGCATTCCTTCTTTTCTCTAAGGGAAAGAATAAAAATTTTCTTTGGAAGAAAATAAGAAATTATTCTCTTAGAGAAAAGAATAAAACATTCTTCTTTTCTCTAGGAGAAAAGAATGAATTCGGGAGAAAAGAAAGAAAATTTTTTTTCTTCATGCATTCCTTCTTTTCTCTAAGAGAAAGAATAAATTTTTTTTTCTTTTCTCCTAATGTTTCCTTTTTTTTCTAGAGAAAATAAGGAATGTAAATTTCCTTCTTTAAGAAAAGAATAAATGAAAATTAGAGAAAATAAGGAAAAAAGTGAAATATTTTCCATCAACAGTCTCTCATTGGCTGTTGGATCGCAGAATTCACGGCTAGAATTGAATTTGGCATCTTCTAGAGGCGATTGACAGACGAAATTCTTTGGCTGTTGGATAGGGCGAGGGATGTCCCTTATCTGGATCGACGGCCAAGAATGCATTTGGCATCTTCCAGAGGCCAAGGACGGACAACATTCCTTGGTCGTTGGATCGAACAAGGGATGTCCCTTATCTAGATCAATGGCCAGGATTGCATCTGGCATCTTCCAAAGGCCACGGATAAACGACATTTCTTGGTCGTGGGATCGAGCAAGGGGGAGGCCCATGAATGTTGAGAAATGTGTCTCCAATACTAAAAGACGAATGTCTGTGAATGCCGAGGGAGGTCCGTGAATGTTGAGGAAGAGTAAAAATTTGGTCTCCTCAACTATATAAGTAATTTTTCTCAACTGGATTATGTGTTTAGATCACCGTATAAGGCAGTGAGGTTTTATTGTTGTAGCCTCTGCTGGAGTCATTCATTACTTCTGAAGATTTACACGTATAATTCATTGAATTATGAGAGCAAGTCTCCAGGAGTAATGATTGGTTATAACAGATGCTTCACCACTAGGTGAGTCTCCTCATAAAGATTGACAGCCAGGATTAAATTAGTCATTTTCCAAAGGCGATGGCGGATGTCCCTCGGAACATAATGGACGTCCCTCATATTAAGACGGATGTCCGTAATGTCCCGAACGAAGCAGTCTTAAGACGAGGGACATCCCTCATATTAAGACGGCATCATTCAGGACATAACGTCATCGTTCATCATGGAACGGAAGTCTCTTGTATTAACAAGGACGTCCTTGTATTCAATCATGGCCGTTAATCTCGATAAGGGACGTCCCTCGCTCGATCCAATGGCCATGGAATGTCGTCTGCCATCGCCTTTGAACATTGATAGATTCAATCTTGGTTGTCAATTCCAACGGCCATTGACAATTGTCCATCATCGCCCGATAATCGTTCCAATGACCGTTCGTCTTCCAACTGGCAGGAGGGACGTCGACCATAGCCCGATAGTCTTCCTTCGTCTTCCAACAGGCAGAAGGGACGTCCCTCAACCCCAATTTTGACGTCCTTTGTCTTCGTTCGACGATACTTGACAAAAACGAAATTGAGGCATTAAACTCGATGGTCTTGGACTGGAAACATGCCTACGAGATCGCCGGCGAGAATTTTTCATAGTTCAAGGTTTTACTTGTTAAAAAAATCTACAAGGACTTGTCATTGATAATGAACTATAGGAATTGCGATGTTAATTTCCCAAAAAACAATTCTTTACTAACAAATGTATAAAATGAAAAAACAAGTATAAAAAAAAAAGTTACAAAACCAAAAAAAAATTATGAAATAAAAAAAAATTGAAGACTTCGAATAGACTTACAATCAATATTGCTTGAAATAATCATAGCAATCCCAACAATTAATATTTTCAAAAATCACAGTAATTTCAGCAAAATCACAATAATCAATATTGGAATAACAATGATTGAAATAACAACAACAATGCTTAGAATAATCCATAAAACGGATTGAGAATCACAGCAAATTCATAACAATCAAAATTAGATACATGGACTAAATGCAGAATCAGAATCACAGCAAAATCACAACAATTAAAAATAATCAGATTTACCAAGCAATCTACAGTTTGCACTGGAGCCAGAGGGTTAAGGGCGACTGGCAGCCTAGAGGGCAAAGGCAACTCTCCGACAGCAACCAAGACAGTGACCTAGCGAGTGGCAACGTGAGTTTTCGAAGTAGTGCAGCGACTAGTCTAGCTAAATGTCTGTCTTCTGTAATCTGCACTTGTTGATTTAAGTGACAAATGCAAGCGTTGGGGATTGGAGAGTGAAGTGGCCGAGGCGCCGAAGACGAAGACGATCGAACAACGAATGACGGATGGGAAGTCGAGAAGGAACTCAAAACGAAGATGAAGACGAAGAGCGGATTGAATCAGGAACTCTGGAACAAAACAACCCTAAAGCCTAAATTGGTTATGCGGTTCGTTCCAGTTTTTTCGGTTTTGAGAAACCAAAATCGAAAACCAAACCGTAACAATCTGGTTCTTGCCAAAAGGAACCGAACTTTGATTTTTAAGTGTGCAAAACCGAACCGAACTAACCCGAATAGATCGATTCTGGTTCAATTCTTCAATTTTGGTTCAGTTTGTACACCCTTAGAAACCAATGTATGTTCGATCCACTACGAAATAAAATTAATACGTTAAACAGTAAACATGTAAGTAATGTTTACCGTAACTTTTTTCATAATTTAATGATTAATTTATTAATAAAAATCATAGTTAATTTGTCATCGACACGGTTGATTTGTCATTTTCTTTCCATTTTTTCATGTAATTAGATAATAGATTTTATTTATTATTTTGTTCTATTTGATTATTTGAGGAGAACTCAGAAAACGCTAGAATCGCGATGGAGCCACTTCCCAGTTCCAAACAGAAGGCGTGGAGAAGACGCTAGAATCGCGATCGAGCCATTTCCAAGTTCCAAACAGAAGGCGCGGAGAAAAATGTTCTTCTTCCTCGTCGGAGGATTGGGGCAGCAACTTCGTCAGGTTCTCAAATCAAATGCCGGACGCTGCATCAATTGCGGTTCAAACGCCGATCTGGTGGATTACGACAAGGTTTTGAAGCTTTTCTTTGTTCCGGTTTGGCGGTGGCCAGGGAAAGAGCCCGCGATGTATTGTCACGATTGCAAACTGTTTTTTCCTCAGTCATACTCCCGGCCTCCTCCTGGTTCCGGTACCGTGACGCCGTCTTTGGCTGAATCAGCGGTTCGCCGGTGCCGGTATTGTGATCGGGTCGTTGAGCCTGATTTCAGCTTCTGCCCTTTCTGCGGCTCTACTCTGTGAAAGTTCTAGTATGTACACTACTAGCTCAGTTTGGGTTTTGAATCTACAGCAAAGTTGATTTTCGTGTTCCTGATAATCATAGTTTCTCCCTCCCCTACTTTTTTTTATTCATTCACGAGATCGAAAATTGCATGAGACAGTTTCCGATTTTGACGATTCATGATTCATAATTTACAGGATCCAACACGCAAACGAAGAAATCAAACCAAATATTGAATTCTGGATTAGGGTACTTTCCAAAGATTCATTGTTCTTGGTTATTAATTGTGTTTGATTTTGTGAATTTAATTGAATGCTTTGGGATCAAGATATCAATTCACGTATGAAATGAACATCTCCCCGTTAACGTTGGTGGTGGGATCCGTTACTTCTCTCTTTTGGTTCTTCTTCTTCTTTCCTGCAACCTCACTCTCTTTCTATATTTCTCTTTCTCCCCTTGTTCTTCTTCTTCTTCTTCTTCTCTGCCACCTTTCTCTCTCTTTCTCTCTGCAACCTCTCTCTCGCTTGGGGCAGCGTTTTCTGCCACTTGGAGCCCAGGCGTTTCTTGCTCGGCGAAGTCGTTGCGGTCACAGGCGCATCGTCGGGCCTTGGCGGACAATTTTGTCTCGATCTGGCTGGAGCAGGCTGCAGGATCATTGCGGTGATTCGGCACGTCGATCGCCTCCACTCCCTCTGTGATGAAATCAACCAGCTCAAGCTTCCAATTTCTTCTTCTGCTGCTGCTGCCGCTGCCGCTATTGAAGTAGGAGAGCTTCGAGCTGTGGTTGTGGAGCTCGATGTGAAACTGTAAAAATTAGTTGATTAGGAATTCCATATTCTCGGATACCAATCAGAAAACTCAGCGCCTACTCTCGATTCCGACTCAGGGAGACCGGCTCCTTCGTCGGCCAGAGCTCGACGGGCGGAGGAAACTCCGGTAGGGTCCGAGAGTGAATCAAAGGAAGAATAATCGATCCACTCCTTCAGAAATTCCTCCTAGGCCAGACTAGGTCTTTGTTTCGAGGACCAGGGCAACCATAGATGCCTACTGTATTGTGCGACGAAGAAGAAGACGTTGCATCATTTCGGCAACGAAAGAGGTAGCGTCTCGGATTTCAGATATTTCTATTTTCTCTTTTCCATTTTGGAAGTTACACTAGAGTGGGAGATTTAGTGATACGCCGTCGTTTAATTTGACTATTATTAAAGAAAAATTAACGAAGTTTGGTAAACTGTTTCTAAATAATTATTAAGCAAGTGATTAAATTTCATAATTAAGAACAGAGGGAGAGAGAAAAGGCTTTGCTTGCCCAGAAAGGTTCAGAACTTTGGGACTTTGGTTTTCGCAGTTGCCTCTCCTCTTCGCACTCAGCAGACATGGCGGAAAATAAGGTATTCAAAATCTCCAGGTTAGCTCAGTGGAGGGTCGATAGGTTCAGTTCCTACTCTTGCAGGATATCCGAACCCTTCAATGTCGGATTATGGAACTGGTATGCTCTCCCTCTCCCCCGTTTGTCCTCCTTGTTGATGTTATTTTCGTGCTTAGGATCTTTTTCGTGGAGAAGAACCGTTATCTCTGCATTCGCTTATTTCCAGAGCCGTCAAAGGTCTCCAAAGAGCAGCCTCCGTTTGCTCGTTTCATTCGTCGGGTCACTAACCATGAACCTAACTGGAAACCCCATGTTTCTTTTGGTATGATTTTTTGTGCTTAGTCTTTGTGCCATTATTTGTATGTGTTAGTCTTGATTTTCTTTCCAGTAGATGAGCTCCTAAATTTTATTGTTCTCGAACAATTTGTGTTGGTTTTCTTGATTTGTACTGTGCCTGGAATCGAGTAAAAAAAAAAAGATCAACTAATTTTTTTGTGATTTGAAAGCATTATGGGTGATTCAATAGCAGTAGATGCCTCTGTTTTGTTGTCTTTATACTTTTTTTACGGTAGAGTATTGATTAGTTCGAATTCCATGTCAGTTCAAGAGAGACTTTCTCGAACTGTTGAAGACAATGCTTGGATCATTGAAGGCATTTTTCCGCGCGGACTTGTCATTGATGTGGAGTTTTTGGACCTTATGATTGTCCCTCAAAATGTGAGTTCTTAAAAATGCAATGATTTTTCTCATTGTTCTCTCTTTGCGACTGTCGCTTGGAAACCTAGTTCTTTTGCTTTTTCTCAGGGAGGAGAATGCAAATCCATATGGCCTAGTCATAGAATTGAAGACATTTCAACCCAAACAACACTTAAGCGGCAAACAAGTATGCCATTGCCGACCTAAAAGACGCCTGCGAGGAAAGCCTGATGGAGGACATCAGTTCGGGCAATGTTCTTGAGCGATTACAAGAAGCATGGTTGTACCAGCTCGACAAACTGAAAAAAGCGTGCATGACGTATTTGTTTGATTTCAAAAAAGTTTACGACATCAAAGACGAATTAAGCAGTTTTTGCAAATATGCAGACAGGGAGTTGATGCAGGAGATATTTCAAGAGTTGCTCTCTGTCATGTAACCTTCCTAATTTATTGAGAAAATTTGGGTTACATTTTCTCAAGTGACGTAGAATGACCTGAAAAATATTAAGCTACTTACTCTTTGTTAACTACTATTTAGTGTTTCTCTTTTAATGATTAGCCTTGTTTGCTGTTGGAATTATGAATTTTGGAGAAAAATCGTTTTTGGAAAAAAATTATGGGCTGAAGAGAGTATCTTCACCGGACATTAGAAATTCCACTACCGCCGAAGGCAACGGCAGAACAGGAAGCTGGTCGAAGGTGGCTGCATCTTACCTGTACACATGTTGTAGGTCTGTCATAAGTGTGATGCCATGTTTGTCCCATCTACTCTTGAGGGCAATCCGCATCATATTCCGTCTCGATTCGGCAATCCTCAATGCACTCGTTGTCACAATTTATTCGATCAGAAAAGAAATCGAGTAGCAGAGATCTGAGGTGTAAGTAGCTGCAGTATTGCCTGAAGAGGAATGGAATCATGTTTTTTGAACAAATCAGACAGGCTCCTGGTTGGTACCCAAGTATGTAGGCATACACATGAGCAAGACAAATTGCGGAAGATCAATTATTGGTATTTCATCAATCGCCGGCACTAACGGAGGGGAGTTGCACTGAAATTTCATCAAAAGGAGGAAAAATTCCTCTCTAATTAGAAGGAGGAGGAGGAGGAGGGGGAGAGCGAGAGAGGTTGCAGAGAAGAAGAAGCAGGGGGAGAGAGAAAGAAAGGAGGAGGTTCGGAGAAGAAGAAGAAGCAGGTGTTCACTACCCAAATTAAAAGTTCGTCAAGGTCTCAATTGACAATACTTAATATTAGAAGGTCCATTTTGATATTTACCTTACATTTTAATACCACGGCAGCAACCAGTGCTCTCTCTCTCTCTCTCTCTCTCTCTACGTTGGACTAGAAGCGTTAAGAAATTCAGGTGGACGTCGAGATTGTTGGGGGAGGGAATGGCTGGAAGAACTGCCGGGGAGGATAACAAGGCCGGAAGTTTCTTCTTGGCCACATTGGTGCTCTGGTTAGTCTCTATTTTGTTCGAAATTCTCTTCAATAAACGCTACGAGCTTCTCTCCGTCGTCGCCGGGGCTTTGTTTTACCAAACAGCTAACTGGGTCGCTCGAGTTCTTGTTTCTAAGGATCCTCTCTTCGTCAACACTTCTGTTTCTCTCCTTCACTCCACAATCACTTCCGCTTCAGGTTTTCTTTTCCTTTTCTTTGAAGGATGGAATTATCTGTTGGTTCTTGGTTGAGGAGCATCTATTCTGATTGTTTCGGTGAATTAGTTGTTCTAAAACTGAAATTGGGATTATTATTGTGTTCTTTGTTACGAAATGCCCATCTAGATTTAAAGATAATGGAAATAACACTAACTTCAAAACTTGAAGTATTCATTGGCGAGGTTATTCATATATCTCGTGTTCTCCCAACAACATCTTACATTTCATTCTGAAATTTAGTGTAGCATTCGAAGTTCATTGCTTTGATGTGCACTCTCAAAGTTAGTTGGTCTTATTTGTTCATATGAGATTAGAAATCAAGAGTTTGACTCAATTTTTTCTTTTTGGCAGTGGTTTTCATTTTGATTTGTCAATTGCTAACAAGTGGTCCAAGTGAAATGTTTGACCACTCGCAATTGTTTGGGGGTACATGGCCATGGGCATATCCAGCTTTGTGCTTCTCATGTGGTTACTTTGCATATGATCAATGGGATATGCTTCATTACAGATTATACAGTGGATGGATACCAGCTATCTTGGTTCACCATCTTATACTTCTCATTTGCTTTACTCTTGCCTTGTACCGGAACGTCACTATCAACTACCTTATTCTTACTCTCATTTGTGAGGTAATATTTTCTTCTACTTCGCCATTTTTTTCCTGCAATTAACTTTCAGGGTTGAGCGTGATTAGGTTGGTTCATTGATCATTTTGAAGAGAAAACTCAACCACATCGTCTGAGAAACGTTGATCATATTGAGTTTATAATGCAAACCACTCTTACCTTTGCAAAATCTCTTCATCCTTGAAGCAAGGACTATTAGATTGTAATTCATTTTTGTCATCCTAGTTTTTTCTTTTCTCCAGTTTGGTCCCAATGTCTGATCATAGTGAGAATGCAACTTGATCGACTTGTGGAAATTTCTATTAATAGTATACGAGCAAGGGACAAATATTTCATTTGTGGATATTACTTTCTTGAGCATTTATTTGATCGTAAGGGCATTTTCTGTTTCTTTAAAATTGTTATAACTTGTGAACTAAAAATCAAAGTTGCAAGTCCTTCAATTTGTTGGGTTCGCATCTTCGGAAGGAATTTGTATGGGTGGATCCATGCAGTGGAAACACCCATCAAATTGTAATGCAATGACACTTGCTGTTATCGAATATGCTAAACTAAAATACTCTTCTTTTGATGTCACAGCTGCATTCGATCTTTCTCCACACACGGAAAGTGCGAAGAATGGCTGGTTTCCGCAACTCCGAGAGTATAATCATAACTGTGGAATGGGCTCTAAACTGGGTAATGTTTGTTCTGGCGAGGTTCATTCCTCACATTCTTATCACAATCAAGCTCATAAAAGATGCTTCAAAGTTCGGCACCGGGGTGGAGCTGCCACTTGCTCTGTTCGGTATGGCTGGAATGAACCTACTTAATGTTTTTCTCGGCATCGACCTCTCCAATGCATACAGAAGAGAGAAAAATAAACATAATAGTACTCAACATCATGAAGAATGAGTAATTAAGCCTTGAAGGGCCAAAAGCAGGATAGGAGAAAGATAACCTTTTTAGTTAATTGGATTGTTGATGAGTAATGTGTATTGAATGAGTGCAATTGTTGTAATGTAAATGTCTCAAAGGATTGGTCCTTTTTTACAAGTCTAAGTTAGAGGGTCATTTTAAGGCTATGTTATTTTTTCATTTAGGTTTCAATCTATGCATACAATCAGTTGTATATAGTT
Source organism: Begonia loranthoides (assembly GCA_022433065.1). Lineage (NCBI taxonomy): Eukaryota > Viridiplantae > Streptophyta > Magnoliopsida > Cucurbitales > Begoniaceae > Begonia > Begonia loranthoides. The sequence goes on from CM039485.1 coordinate 1,759,192, forward strand.
TTAAAGCAAAAGGAGTGCTCTTTCGTTGATCTTTACATTAATTATAGATCTTCATAATAATTATTAATAGTTTTAGTAAGTATTCATCGAGGGGTGGTGGCGCAGTTGGCTAGCGCGTAGGTCTCATAGCTTCTGAGTAATCCTGAGGTCGAGAGTTCGAGCCTCTCTCACCCCAATCTTTTTTTATTTTATTTTATTTTATTTTAAATAATACATGAAATGTGATAACAAGAACACTCGGAGAAATAATGCCTAGTACACATCCTCAATCAGAAATCTCTAAATAAAACTGTTTAATAGATTGGAGTCAAAGATTTTTGTCCCACTACATTTCTAAATCTCCAGTCTTATTCCACTCTTGGTCCTCGAGAAAAACTTGGCAAACCCGTTTCGGTTTTTCTCCGAAATAACATGAGCTGACACTAAAACTGACGAAGCCGAGGAAGATGTTGATGAAGGTGGAGAGGTATCTTCACTCTTACCATTTGGAGTAATGTCAACTATTTCCGAGTAATCCACTCTTTTAGGCGAAAACGATCCATTTGACTGTTGGTGCGTGTGTACACCAGCTTTCGAAGGTTGGCTTATACCTTCGGAGAGTTTTGTTACTGATGACATGTCGGTTAGAAAGTCGTCTAAAGTTGCTAGAGATTTGAGTTGATTCCCGAGTGAAGCTATCGTCTTTTGACAGTCAGCTAGTTTTCCGGCAGCCGCAGCCAAGTCCTCCTGCAATGTTATGTAGCTTTCAAGTCATTTCCATGACAGAACACCACTTTTCCAAAATACACTTTCAAGTATTCTATTGATTTTTCAATGCCCAAGAGGCTTTTTTTTTGGATTCTTTCTCGAGTGTTTGATAATTGATATTATAATATTGCGACTTTAGAGGCTATTTTATGCAAATGTGCATAAAAACTTGATAAAATATGCTATAGAATCAAATGAGTAGTCAAGTTCGTGAGAATATACCTGCTTTATCTTTGGCTCGTTACTTGTCATTTGCCTGATTTTATCTTCTTTCATTCTAATCAGTTCCTCCTCTAATTCATGGCACTGGATTTTCATTTCCTCCGAAAAAATTCTCTCCTTCTCGACCTCATGTTCCAACGAAATAAACTTGTCCGACAGGGTTTGAGACTCGGCTTCCATACTTACTAGTAGAGCTTCCATACTTTGTTTTGAATCATTTGCAATAATTAGCTCCATTTGGAGCTCTTCCATCTTTTTTTCTGCTTCCTTCAGCTGAAGCTCTGATTTCTTTGTACTGTCTTTACTTTTGTAAAGAGAAATCTCCATATCAGCTTTGTCTGTCTTTATTTTCTCAAACTTCTCTTCTAGCTCATGGTTCTCTTCTTTCATCTTTTCTAACCTTTTTTCCAGTTCATCTTTCTCTTCTTTCATCTTTTCTAACTTCTGTTCCAGTTCGTCTTTCTCTTCTTTCATCTTGACCAACTTCTCTTCTAGTTCAGTATTCAAATCCTCCACCTTCTCTAGCTTCTCTTCCATTTCCATAGTCTGCGACATCAATGTCTCAATTTCAACTCTCAAGGAACTTTCTCTGGCCATGGCTTCATCAATGGCCTCTGATCCTGCGTATACATCTCCAGTTTCAGACTCAGGCATGGCAGCAAGTCGTTCCATCTCGAGAAAATCGTCCATGAGAGATATTTCGATGGAAGAAGGTAGATTACTGACAGTGCCCTTTTCATTCTTAAATTGGATCTTATGGGAGTCAATATCCACAGCAATCAAACGCTCTCCACCGTCTGATTGACTATCAGTGAGAGATTCGACATAAGTGGAGGAAGGTGGAGTGGCTCTGGTTTTTAGTCTTCTGCATTCAGTCTCAAGTCTGGCCACCTTCTTTAAGCATTCTAGATTCTGCTTGCTAGCAGTTTCAGCTGCTTGTGTGCTTAAATCTCTCTCAATCGTCCGGATTTCAAGCTCCTCGGACTGCGCATAAAGCTCGAGCTTGAGGGCTGAATTTTCTTTTTCCAAGGATTCAATCTTGTTGGAAAGTTCAAGATTAGTATGAGCAGATTTTTTATGAGTAGCCTTTGCTTTGGTTTGAATCTCAAGAAGCTGCTGCTCAAGATCCAGTTTGGCAGATTCAAAGTCATTGATTTTATCTTTCACTGCTTCCTGGATTTTTTGCTCTTGTTCATCTCTAGTTTGTCTTAGTTGCCTTACACATTCCTTCAGGGCAGCATCAAGATGGCTCACCTGATCTTCCAATGCTGACTTTTGCTTAATTGCAGACCCAAATTGTTGTTTTAAGACTATCACTTCATTTTCTGCCTTTTCCCAGCCTATCCACAATAAATAAATAATTAGGACTCAAAAAATGCATTTGTAACAATCTGTCAAACATTCTGATGTCTTATCCTTTGCATAGTTTTATCAATATATTTGCTAATATTCTTAAAATCCAGTTAATCTGACAAATATAATGTGTTTCTCAAACAAGTGAGTAATGTTCTTCCATATTCTCCATGCATTTCACTCTTGAAAACTAGAGATAAAAGGAAAATTTGTTCTACTTAAAAGTTACCAGCAATGGCTTCCTCGGCAACTTTGGCATGCTGCTTCACCAAATCTTCTTTGGCACGAACATTCATAAGTGCGGCTGATAACTTTTCTGAGAGACTTTGCACATTATTGTTCGAATCTTCTTTTGTAGCCAGATCTCCATCAACACCCTCTTTAATAGTTAAATCATTTGACATTACTTCACCTAATAATGCTTCTCCGCTATGAGATTCGGTGAATGCCTCCTGAATCACAGACACCGAAAACGACCAAACGATGACCGTTCATTCACAAAAAGAAGAAATAAATGGTAAAGTAGCATTTAAATTACGAAAATGAAGATCTAGTCATATTGAATAGCAATATTACGTGCTATCAATTTGATTCTTATATGTTCCTAGAGATTTTCTCTACATCGATCGAACATTGTAATTTGAAACTACTACAACTCATTTTTAGCCCTCTTGAGCTTAATGCAACCTCTCCTTCATCAAGATGAAGAAAGTAAAGACTGTGTCGAGAGTTATGAAGAAGAAATCTTTCATAAAGTTCATCATCTGGGAAGTGAAACTCTACCAAACAAGTAAACCGTCTATTGTTTTGCTATTTCTTATTCTTCTTCCTTTACATTGTTGGTTCAGCTAAAATGTGCATGTCATTCATGAAAAGTAAATAATGCATGCATTACAGGCAAAATGAGGCTCAAAGCGATGCTGTTTAATTAAAAAAATGTCAAATCCAGCTATTCCTCAACATGCAGACAATTTTGCAGCACACCAAAAGATTAAAAATTGTGGTAACAAGTCTCCGTTTTTTTCAATGACCATAAGTGTAAAAAGGACGAACTTCATCGATTTCTAATGTACATCACCAGATGATCAGCATCTATGCCAAATATACAAGGCTTTTCTATGCGTAAAGATACAAATTTGAAGACAAATGAAATCAAATGAACTTGGTAGCCTTAATATAAGAAACAAATCCTTGAATTAGACACCACTTCACATGAGTTTTGATTTCTAATCATAAAACTTCAACTACAAGCCCAGAAAAATGATTTTAGAACATGAAAAGGTCCTGTATACATTCTCCATATATCACTCAGTTTCAAATGCTCGAACAAAATCCAAGTTTTGGAAGAGTCAACAATGAAATAAAATGCAAGGATTTTGACTGTCTTTGTACCTGATCATCAAAATCTCTCTCGGAATTAGCAGACATTGCACCAACACACTAAGTTTTTTGGAGCTTCTACTTGATGATTTCCTCTCCGGGAATGGGTTTTAATCACAAAACCTGCACATAATTGAACGATCAAGAACCATGTCAAGACAAAGTAATTGTACAGCGCGCTTAGCATTATATTTTTTGAGAAAGAAGCAAAAAAATGGATAAATAAATCCGAATCTTACCGCCCTAACAACTCTGTTTCAATTGAAAAAGAAACTGACAACGTCTCAACAGCAGCAGCTTTTAATAGAAAAGATGACTTAGTTTATTCTTTTCTCACCTTTGCTTCAAATTCAACCAAGAAACCACTCCACCAAAAATTACATTATAGCTTAGGATTCATGGGCGAGCTTCTGCTCCCTGAAATCATCTGCATTTAGTAGAAGAAAGATTTAGAACTCAAACCCAGGACTCTAATCTGAAAATGAAACCCACCCGTCAGAATATTGAATAACAACTTTGCATTCTGTGAATAGAAAACAAATGTAATTGATGAAACAGCGACTGATGTCGAGAAATGAAGCAAGTTAAGACTAAAGATCTCAAAGGGGAGAGTGACCCATCAAATCTCATCCTAAACTCTTCTTGTTAAGAATCAATTAAGTCATTAGAGGAGAATAAAATATTCCTCCAGAAAAAAAATTAATAGAGGAAGGAAGACCCAGATCAGGTACCTTTCACCTTTGACTGAAGACGAAAGCAACACAAGAGGTTCTAAACGATAACCGACAATGGGTATCTAGAAAACCAAGGACGAGTTCCCAGATCAGATTTTAAAATCTCAGAAAATAAGCAAAACGAAAAGCTAATTGGGAGAAAATCTGTGGAATGTAAGTGGGTCTGCAGAAGACTGAAGCAAGTAGTAGATAATGGGGTTTCTATTTCTTGCATCATCTTCAACTTTGCAGCTTTTGATTATGAAAAGAAGATGAGCATGTGAATGGGACATACAGAATGTGAAACTCCAGATCGTAGACCCCAGAGAGAAATTCTACCTTTTCTTCAGCTTTTCTGCTCGAAAAGAAAAATCAGCTCGGGTTTTCTAATCTGGAAGCAGATTTTGAAACTGAGATCCCGCCCATGGAGGAGAATTTGGTACCTCCATTAATGATTTTCTTAAAACTTGTTTCTCTCACTGACGAAACTATAAATCGAAAACTAAACTTTATTACCGCCATTAACAATTAAAACGTCTTCTGATTTCATTAGTTTTTGAATTATTGGTACTTGGAAATAGGAACGGAAGGTGGGAATTCCGAATACTCGAGTTCACTTATGGAAAGGCCCAATCTTTGTCTCTTTTCCAAGTCGGTTTCGTGCATGCGATCGAGAAACAGGGTTCAGGCATCAATTTTGAACAGAGTGACGATGGATTGGGCCATGCAAAATGGTCTGGAGCAGTTCAGCTGTGAACCCGAACGAGCTCCAAATACGTACACGCGCGGGGCAACCATATTGAAACAAGATCTGAGGAGTTCAACAACAAAGGTTAAATCAAATACTAAAAACAGGCAATGTCAGAGTCCACTCAAAAAAAGATTAAATTTTTTTGAGTTGCCCAAAAATTTGAATTTCAAATCTATTCTTGTTAAATTTTCCAACAACGTATCTGAGCTTTTTTAGACTACAAATATCAAAGAAACAAGCAGTTATACTACGATTATACTCTATTTTTATGCTATAATCTAAGTATTTACATCAAAATGTAAAATTAAAATGTATAAACATAATATAACCCATAAATTGAACGTTGTAACAAACAATATTATTGAAATTATCACATGAATTACACGTCTTTTTTTTCTCTCTCTTTCTAACTTTGTCTCTCTTGCTTCGACGCGTCTCTCTCAGATTCTATTTGATCAATAAGCTAGGAAGCTATGGTAGATATGACTCTATGAGAGAGAGAGAGAGAGAGAGAGAGAGAGAGAGAGAGAGAGAGAGAGAGAGAGAGAGAGAGAGAGGCAGAAGGTAAGAACATGGGGTAGATGTGAGTATTTATGATAATAAATATAGTAAACTAGAGAGACAAAAAGATAGAAAGGAACACTCAAACCAAATTTGATTTCGAAGCTTTTCACCAAAGTTTCTCATTTTCTTACTTCCACGTTATCGTTTATGAAACTCTTAGACGCCATCCATAGCTTTGATTAATTATTGAGCAGCCCAATTTATCAAGTCCAGTTCTTTCTCTACTAAATAATTTTATATTTATTTTTTATTTTTACACTTTATTTTTTACTTATTGACAAAAACATTTATTTGTATAATTAATAATTTATTTTAACTATTTTTAATTATTACATTAATTACATCAATCAATATTTATTGGTAATAAAGTAAAAATAGAGAGTAAATGCAGCATCAAATTGTTACTGGTCGATGGTGAACTGGGCATTTCCGTCACTAAAGGTCCCAGGTCGACGGCTGGTGGTCCAGGGTCGACCACTCAGTGTCAAATTGTCAAGTTTTTGAACCGTTCTCTACTACTATGTAGAAAGGTGGTCACATTAACATTATGGAAATAAATCTCTTTTAAAGTATTGTCATCCTCTATCTTTCGTTTGAACATTGTTCTTTGTAAACGTTTGATTTCTTATATGAGTTTCTTTATCTTATGCGTCGACTTATTTAGAATAGATAAAAATTCAATTTATTGGTACGATATTGTCTATTTAAGGTCGAGCGTCGTATTAGTGTAGACACATATCTTACTTACAAATCGATAACCACAACCACACCAAATAACGTGAGATTGTTCACCTTCCAGTACTCTTTTTGATTTTAAGTCATTTCAACCCAGAACATGATGAACAACTATATAATGTCTTAGAAGTTTCTTGTTAACTAATTTTATAATGGACCAAATATTTAAGCGAAAATAGAGAAAATGAAGTTAGGTCATTGAATTGAATTTAAAAGAAGGAAATGGAGGCAAGAGTTTTGATTAGTCAATTGAGTGAAAGTTGATGTCTTGTCCTCTTCCTCACACGCTCCATACTCACCTTTTTCTCAACCTCCATTTTTAATGGTCCTATCCTAGATCTACATTTCCCTCGTGGGACAACTTGCCCATTGTAATAACTACATGAGAATCTAAAAGAAAATAATATTAATATCAAGATTTTATGTGAAAAATCTTGATAAATAAATAAAAAAATCACGAGCAGAAAATAGAAATACACTGTCAAAATTAAAGTAATATATATATAAATCCAAGAAACCCTAGATAAAAAATATGAAATAAGATTCATATCGCAGGGACTACATGATGTGGGCACGAAACGCACCGCACGTGATGGATGAACGCAACGCTTCTCACCTCCTTAGATAAGGAAGCGGCTGCAAGTTTATTTCGTGATATAACTCACACGAAAGAGACTTTGGATATCACGCACCAAAGGGTCTTTGGATATCACTCACCAAAGGAAGAAAAACATCTCTCCAATTCCCGAAAAACAAAAGCTTTCTTTTATCAAAATTCAACAACTCCTAAAACATAAAATTAAATGGCTTTATATAACCTTTTACAAATATAAATTAAAAAAAATTAAATACAATATAACCTAGATAAGTAAATCTAGATCTCATAAATAAGTGGATCTAGATCTCCTATACAAAAGTGAATCTTTTTAAAGATATTATCTTAAAAGATAATATCTTTCTCTTTCTTCAAGATCGTGTTGTTGTGATTCTCTGCCAATTCGAAAACTTTCTTTGATCTTTGATTTGATATTGCATCAACCTCTCCAACTTTTTGAGGATTTGACCTCAAATCTTCAAACTTTAATATAAATAAGGTATTGGACGTCCTTCATTCAAAATAAGATAAAATAAAAATAATATTGATGCAGATCCAAGGTGCATCACTACGCTCATGCGACTCCACAGCCCATAACGTGTAACCACTAAGAAGATTTGTGGTGGGTTGAAGTCTCGAGCTTGCTGGTCTAACTTTGTCACCAAAAACCCTAACAAAAAAAAATCCATAAGGTTGAAGTCTCGGGCTTTGTCAATATTTTATAGTTCAGTGGTTAATTTATTAGTAAAAAAAAGTTAGTGGTTGACTTGTCATTGACTGCAAAAGATGATGGTTGGTTTGTCATTTTTTCAAAAATTTATTATATTACAGATTTTTCAAGCCGACACGAAATAGAATTCGCCTCACCAAAATCTAGCACGCTTGTCCTCAATCTAAATAGGGTTAGGAAGGGTGATGTTACCTTACAATAATAAAAAAATGCAATCAAGAAGAAAACTACACTTCTCAACCAAAAAATGATGAGAAAACACAAGTAACACTATTCAAATAACGATTATAACGTGACTTTGGAAATCTAATATGATTAGGACATAAATGGGAGAGCATAATAGGCCAAAATGGTAGTGCCAAAAGAGTGTATGATAATATCAAACGATATTTTTGAAACTAGGGTTTGCAAGTGTGAAAATGAAATATCAAAAAGAGGATTCTAGAGAAAATATTATGAGACAAGTTCAACGCATTATATCAAAGGGACCCCCATGATTCAATGTTTCCCACTATGAACATACCAACGTGGGTTTTCCCAGTGTTTGGTATGGAGATGACTTCTCAATATATATTATTTTAATTTTCAAAAACCATACTTTATTTGTACAATCCTATCTCTTACTACTTCTTTTTTGGGTTCCAATGATGTTAATATTTCATAGAAAGTCGCATCTTTTCGTATTATAATTCGCCAATTTTACGACGTGTTAACAATTTCATCGTAATCGAATTCATAATCACAATACTGCTTGAACGAAAGTGTGATTAATTTCTGGATTTAAAATCACAGTTTTTTGTATCTGATATTTAATATAATTTATAAGAACATTTTATATTCTTCATGAGAGAACGAAAGGTTAAAGATTTATCGAGCACAAGATATCACGGTGTTTGAATAACCTGAGTAACTCAATATGACGATTTAGTAAGCAAACTCGAACGGATTATCATGAAACGAACAAAAGATTTTTTTTTTTTTTTTTTGCTTTAAAGAGATTCCATTGCTAGTAGTAGTGTTCTTTTTAAAAAATAATAGGGACATGAACTCTTGTTAATTGATGCTTGTTCTTGACTTTCTTTGAGATCTTATCCATCCTTTCCTCAATTTGACCCCATCGGGTTTGTTGCTTACGTGGCACATGTTTGCCTTGCTGGACCTCTTACTCCTCATGAGGTGGAAAAGGTGGCCAATCCGCTTCCGCCACCTAAGCGGTGCCCGAGATTTACCGACTTCTGTCACAGTCTTGTTAATGTTATTCGCCTTAGAAGCATCTTCTTCTTTGCTCAAGCTTTGATTCCACGTCATTTTGCATTCTTGCAAGGTAACTTTAGGGTTCTTGTTCTCCTCCCACGAAGCAACTCCATTTTCTTCAAACTTCATGGAGATAAATGAGTCTGCAGAGTCTGCATTTTTTTCAAGTGATTACTTGTTTGGTTACTGAGAAAATGCAGTTCTTTTTTTCTTCCATTGATTTAGAAATCTCTTCCCACCTGTTTACAATTTTCATTAATATAATTTTCAACTTAAGTTGCTAAAAATAGCATAATTGTTGTTAAAAGCAGCTTTTAGTTCTGAAGAATTGAAAAGGAGCTTCACAAAAGCTGCTCATCAATATCTCTCCCCAGTCCCCAACCCTTTTAATTCTCAATAATATATATATTTAAGAGCTAAACAAATCATGGGTTTGTTGAATTATCCATAAAATCATTATATATCTTCTAAAAACATGAAAAATATAAATGTTTTTTGGTTAATTATGTCCAGAGAGAGAGGGAGAGAGAGAGATTTCTGATGGAAGGAGGAACGCCATACCGTCATGGCAGGGGGATGCGTCGAGATCGGAATATTCCGGCTTAGAATGCCGGAATTCAAGACGATTAAGAAAGTTGGTGAAAGCGAAGATCTTTGAAAAGGAAGTGGAAGATGGAGTTGATCTGAGGCTGCAGCTTCTGGTTCTGCCGGAGGAAAAGTAGCCCTGTTTGGATGCCAAGAAAATGAGTTTCTCGTTCAAGCAAAGCGCACAAACACCCACCAACTTCTCCTGGGGATGAAAATAGCAGTTTGGGATCTCTTCTGATCTGCACCCATTCATTCTATCCAGCGTTTGGCGAGAAAGAAAGTGCGAGAAAATGCGAAACGTGGCTGAGAAAATGAGTTTTATGGTTGTGTTTGGTGCAAGACATTTATAGCTTGGAAAGACAAGAATTCAATAAAAATGGCGTCCATATCTTCTCAAAATTATCAATTTTTTCATTATTAATTAATATATATATTTAAATAATAGATAATTTTGTTTAATTACACAGTCTAAATTATTATTACGTCATTTCTCTGCTTGATAATTAAAATATTAATTAGATAATTGATATTCGAAATTTCTTTCTGTCATTACAAAGCTATACCCTAATAATTAAACTGAGGGAGGGATCAATTATTGTACTAAAAATAAGGTGACGAAATCGATATATTTAACCTGTTCTCACGAAGAACAAATAGAAGAGTGACAAAATGTGGTCCAGTCCAGGAGGGTACTGACTGAATATGCAGTCCCCCATACATATAAATAAAAGTTAGACGTTAATTTCTATATTTGTTTCTCAAATATTATACTAATTACTATGCATAATCTTTGTAGCTTGAGTAGGTAAAAACGGATTACTGTAATTACTGTGAATAGTTATCGATGTTAATTAATCGTAATTAGTATGCATTGACTAATAGAGACTGTGAAGTAAAGAGATGTATTCAAGAGGAAATGGTCTTGAACTTTCAATAATTATGAACAAATTGCAATCAATATATGCAAAAATGGCTGTTCTATGTGTTGTTGCATAGATTTGGTAATGATTTTATTTGCATATTGTTGGCAGTTCTTTGGTTTATTAATGAACCGTTAATTTTTTGTTTGATTTTTTAATTGTTTTTCTAAATGATTTTTTTATTTAGAAAAACTACCCGCACCAGAATGAGATAAGTGTCCAGTTTGAAACTCAATTCAAATATATATTCTTGATGATTCTTGAATAGAGAGACATTAAGAAAATGTGAATTTACAGAGAGTTTTCACCGAGAGAAAAACATTCAGAAGAGGTTTTCCTATCCTTCGATTTTATTCAGAAAAATACACCATCATATCAAAATCGATTGGCTAACAAGAAACTTTGCAGAGGACGGAAAGCAGTTGTTCCTGATTGCAACATCAATGACTGGAGGTATTTTCGATAAATTTCTGCATTTGATCTGAATGATTTAATTTTGTTATGTAAAGCATGTTTAGATCGTCTGTGAATGTTTTCCACATGCATCATGCATGACCCGAAAAAAAAAATGATAATCTTTCGATAAATACTTTTACGTTTCGGATCAAATCATGTTGTAAAGTGAAATAGAATAACTCAAAATCAAGATAAATTGCTAGACATATCTTAAAGCAGGAGTGTCCACAATTTCACATGTTTGATTGTATTTGAAGTGAGTAATTTATAAGTAAATTCTTTCTCTATACTAGTACGATGCGTTTTAAGATAAAGCTTGAGGGATTCAGACCAAAGTTAATAATATCATAGTAACTGATTGAGTTTTTACTAATTGTATATCATAGCTAAAACTCAATCAGAAATGTAACCGATAAAAACATATGCCTTCAACTGGGAGGGTGTGATTCTAGTGGCCGTCAAGCCCAATCCATAGAAAAAGATGCACAACAATATGGTTAAGGAAATCCCGCTCTAAAATAGTATGATCCCCTTTAGGTAAAATTTGATAATAAAATTGTGCAGATTTCGGTACAAAACAAACAATGTCATAACAATGGGTTGAATTTTTACAAGTATACGTATAAACAAATCCCTAAGGTATGAACTCGTTGCCAACCACGAAGATATAGTTTTCAAGGATGATCAATTAAACCAAGTTTATCAATTTGATGATTTAAGTATGATTTAATAATTAATTAATTAATTAATTATTATAAATGGGAGAGAATTAGAAAGGGGATATGGGAGGTGGTTTGTATGAATGTACGTGGGGTCATTTATGAGCATGGTTGTGGCCAGGGGGTCGTGGATCATGATCAATGATTATCACCGACTCCACTTCATCAAACGATTCAAATTTAGTTCCCACTTGTTTGGTCGGACCAATGGCTGAATGCTACGTGTCCTCCACAAATTAATTTGGACACGTGCACGGCACACGTGCAACATGAACCAGGTTTTTCATGATTTAAACCGATTTTCTTGAACCCGTTTAAAACGTGAGATATGCGGCGTATTCAGACTTCGGCGACTCTGGCGAACGCAGCGACCACAGGAAAGCAGCGGTCGTCGAAGGGCAACTCTCGTGCTCCGGCGATTTTGGCGAACGAAGGAGGAGAGCGAACGGCGACTCCAGCGAGTGGCCAAGTCTGTGCAGAGGACGCTGAAGACGGCGAATCGCCGGAGTCTTCGAGTTTGCACAGGTTTACACGATGATCAGCCGCAGGTGATTCCTTCTTTCCAGACTTTTACTTTCCTTTGTTTTCTACTAAGATATGATTTTATCCCTGGATTTTTTGTTGGATTTACTGTCTTTCGGGTGCTAATAGTTGTCTTGATTCGTTTAGTTTCTCTGTGCTGTGCATTATGATGCACGCGATTTATAGGGTTCTCTCATCTGGTAAATATTTGATCTTTTTCATTTGTGGTTACTGTATAACTCGGAGGCTTCTCCTTTGGAGGCTCAATGCCATTTTACTATATGCTGCAGATCTGTGAGTGTTTGGGGAGGAAATCAAAGGTTCTATCATTAGACTTCCGGCGTGACCGAATTTTACATTAGTCACACACAAGATACTCATACCACCAAGATAATACTATTTGGTACTTAACAAATATTTCCATGATGCACCACGTTATAAGTATATTGAATGTATATAATACATACTAATAATGAGTGTAATATGAATCATATAAATATTGTTATTAAGTATCCACAAATTATGCAAAAAATGATAACATCCTGTACTAATATATCAGACTATTCTCAAATTATTCAAGCAATGGTTAAACAAATAAGTTTAAAACTTAAAGATAATGTTCAAATTTTACAACTTGCGGGCGACCTTAGCTCGTTTGTGGGCGTCCGCAGCAAACACATGACAAAGGACAAAATGCCTTTATGGACGTCTGCCTTGGACCCGGATGCCCAAACTCGAGAGCATTACACTACACCAAGAGTCTATTTACACTCCGATCGTCCAACCCCACGAGCATTTTCCTCACTTTTTATTTCTAGGAATGTCCACCACTCCAGAAGCATTCCTTCTTTATTTTACATGTATGGACGTCCACACAAATCTGTGAATGTCTGCATTTGGATGCCCACACCTGAGCTTTTTCTGGCCTTCACAGGGCGGGCTGCCACACTTAAATTCAAAATCATACACTTTATTTATGTGTTTACTTTATGACCTTAAAATGATTTCAATTGCTAATCACAATAACTTCTTTAATTCATCTCAAACACAATTCATCATTATTTTATCTAATTTCATCATTATTTTATAGTCTAATGTATGTACTATTATAACTATTTTTAGTTTGAAAAAATATTATCAATTGATTAGTCAATTTATTCATCAAAGTCATCTAATGACTTATTATTATTTAATCACATGTAATTATTATAAACATGATTATTGTAATTAATCCTTAATCAGAGTCATCACAGTCAATGATCGATTTATAGAGTCAATAGGGGTGGAATCAGTTTGATTTAGTTCGGTTTTAGATCAAACTAGAACTGAATCAACACGGTTCAATTTTGGAAAATTAAAATCGAAACCAAATTGACTAAGGAGAAAAACCTATGAAAAACCGAACATCGATTTTTGGTTTTTCTCAGTTTGGTTTTGGTTCAGTTTTCAATTTACATGTTGGTTTATTTTTTGGTTTAGGGTAATTTTGGTTTTCAGTTTAGTTTGAACCAGTTTTGACTCATTTTTTAAACTTATTTTACTCGATTTTCTCATCAATTTACTCATAATTATAAATTGTTGATTAAAAAACTATCTAAGAACGTGTTTTTTGAATTTACAAACAAGAAATATATGTTTTGTTTATCAAACTTCAAATTGTATTTTCCGCAACAAAAGACATGTTTCTATGCAAAAATGGTATTTTTTATTGTGAAATGCACGTTTTCGCTGAGAAAGCATTACACAGTGCGCACATTTGACACTTTTCGCAGAATATATACACGAGATGACATCGTTTCACGGAAGATAGTTAGATGTTTATTGTAACTTCAATTCGGTTTGGTTCGGTTCGATTTTCCTTCATTAGAATCGAAAATCGAACCGAAAATTTTGATTATTTTTTGTTTGGTTCGATTTGGTTTCAAATTCTATTTTTTAATATTGAAAATTGAACTGAGCCAAATTAGTCGGTTCTATTCGGTTTCTCATTAATTCGAAGTGAACTTATCTCCACCCTTAAAAGTCAACCTTATGTAGTGCTTAAATGGGTGTTCATATTTAATAATTTTAGTTGTGAACAAATGTGCTTAGTCTTAAAAATAACTAATATTTAAAAACCATTAGTGTATAATCATTTAGTCTTGTTCATATATGAGTCATTTATGAAAGCATTATGCTAAATGTGATTGACAGCATCATTAAAACAAACTAATGTGCTCCACTTAAAAATTCAATTATTATTGACCAACTTTTTTGGGTGCTTTCTTCATGTCTACACAATTATTCACATGCCAAATTGACTTTAATATATCATAATTTAGCACTATTCACTATAAAATAATTGTCACTTCCCCTTTTGCATGTTAGTCAATACAAAACTTTAGTTTTTTTTTTTTTTTTCGTGAGATTTACTCTATTGTTAATTTGCACGAACATCACATAATTGTGACAAATATAAAAGGTGAAATAAAATTATGATTTAATGTTAGAGTTCAGGTCTCCAAATGTTATTTGACAAGCAACTTAAAAAACTTATCGTTCATCATAAAATGTAAAATTAAATTAAGAATAACATTATGTTTAATTTCTAATTTTATAGATAAATTATAAATAATTAAAATAAAATATTAATTATACTAATTAATAATCGTCGTATAATTAAGTAAAATTTAGAGTGGAATACCATATTTATGTAATTAACATTTATTACTTTTTGCTAAGAATCAATGTGGTTTTTTCTTATTTCTTCTATTTAATGTTTTTGCGTGACACTTAATAAAATAAGCTTTTTAAATCTCTAAATAAAAATAAAAGATTTTAATAACTGCCGACAACTTTTCTAATGTATTATTACACACGTAAGGACACGTGTGTCATAATGGGAGCAGCGAGGATTGTTCCACATGTTACAGTCAGCTACGAGGAAGGTGCGAAATGGTGGTCAATGGCCACCCAGGCAGGCTGACGAAAGTAAAGTCATCGAATGGCTGCGATTTTCTGAGGTCTCCTTCGTTGATTCTCCCCCAAACCGGGGTGGGACCCGCTATAACAAACCCACACAGAGTTAAGGCTGTTCGTGATGTGTGGGTCTTTACCTACATCAACCAATATAACGAAGCTCGATGGCGTGGGAAGAGAGAGTCGGACGAACTTCTGTGAGGCTTTTGTGAGAGACCCAAATTCCAGACGTTTGGGTTTGGCTTACAGAGCAAGAGGGAGACGTAGATGGGAGTGGAAGAGCTTATTTCTCTCTGTTGATCTGTTCCGTCCATTTATATGCTCTTTCATTCTCCCTATTTATTTCCGCCTAACTAGCTATATGAGCTTGTTTTTCTTCTTGTATTGATTAATTGAGCAATTGGGTTTTGAAATCGAGGTGCTGCCTAACTATTTGCGTGAGTTTGTGAGTGTTTTGTGATCTGGGGTCGGTTGCTGATCTGGTTTTTGAAGAAGTGAAATGGAGGACTCTCGGATTTGCCGTTGGAGCGTGGTTAGATCCCTTCTTGCGATTGTTCAGTGGTGGGGTTTCAATGTCACTGTGATTATTATGAACAAATGGATATTCCAGGTTTGATGATATCTCTACCCTTACATTGTTCATTTTCACTATCATATGTACGGAGATTTTTCTCAACCGACCTTTTCTTCCAATTCACCAGGGCGTGAATTTTTTTTTTTTTGCATTCCTAATTGGGTGTGATTGTTTCTCTTAATCGTTTTACTTTTCCTTGGCCAAGAAACTCTTAGATTTTCTCTTATTTTTTGCTGAGATTCTGTTCTTGTTTTCTAGTTCGTATGATGATCAAATGGATCTAGTTAAATTTAGCTGTAGAAGTTTTTACCCTGATATGCTCTGAAAATTGTGTATTAAGAAGGCTGCGTAATTAGAGGTTTTTCTTAGATACATAATTGTAGTGAAGGGTGTTCACTTCTTGATGCTTAGTGTTGATCCGTTTTTACCTTTCTAGCTCCTAGCTTGTGACGAGTCCATATAATTGCTTTCGTCTCCTTCTCAGCCTATTCATTGGATTATTTTGTAGAATTATTTAGTTTGTTAGCTTAACATGATAACCAATTTATAAATTTGGATGGAATTGCAGATGGTCATTGATGGTTTTTTGCTTTTCTTTGGAAACACTTAAATTGTACGATTCCTTTGTCTGATTCATCTTGTCTGTATTAGGTCACTTAGGTTGTTGGTGCAGATTCTTGTGGTTGGATTATGTATCGCCAGCTTCCCTTTCAATGCAAAATTCCAGATTGAATTTAGCATCATTTTGTATATTCTCCAACCATCTAATAATGTACTTCTTTCTTAGGAATACAAAACTTTCTCAAGTAATACTTAATTTTGGCTTATAAACGGGATTTGGGTTTTTACTTGCATTAAAATCTAAGTAAACATTGGGAAACTATATGGTGTCTCCTTACAATATCTGAACTCTTAATTCACTGGGATGTTAAAGATTGAATAACTTTTGAATGTTAAGACCCAACACATTTTACATGGAAAATTGAGGAAAATTTCATTATTTTTAAGTTCTCTGCCTGCGACGAAGTTATGATTGGTGCCTTTGGAAATCTTGTTCTTACATGCTAGCTTAAGCCTGGTAAATGGTCCAGTTACTTTCAAATCTTTTTGTCTATGTTTTTGAATGGATATGATTCTCTTGTCGGTCTTAATTGTCCGATGTAGATTATGTATATTCTTGATAGCAGCCACCTCAATTTTTGCATAGAAGATGTCTTAATGAACTTGAATTTGTAGTCTTTGATGGGTCTGGACTATGAATTTTCATTAATTTGCTGTTTAAGGCTTGTTTACAGTCGGGCGAAATATCAAAAACATAATAATAATTTATCTCCATTTTCCTCTGTTTGATTGAAATACTGCATGTTAAAATCTACAAAGTCTTTCTATTCTACTTAAATTTTATGAACATGTTTTTTTCTTGAGTCTAATTTCTTTTCTTTCTCATTCAGAAATTGAATTTCAAATTTCCTCTATCAGTATCATGTGTTCATTTCATCTGTTCGTCCATTGGAGCTTACATAGTAATTAAAGTGCTGAAGCTGAAACCTCTAATATCTGTGGACCCCGAAGATCGATGGAGAAGGATATTCCCCATGTCGTTTGTCTTTTGTATCAACATAGTGTTGGGGAATGTGAGTCTACGTTATATTCCAGTCTCCTTTATGCAGACAATAAAGTCGTTCACTCCTGCAACTACAGGTCTGCTCTGATCTTAAGTTTTTATTGCATATAAGTCAATGTCCACTTGCAATATGATTTTCGAATATTGGTTACTTTGCAATCAAGAATTGAATCTTGGTCTTTCTTAATGATAATTTGCACAGTTTATATAGACATTATAGGGAAATTATCCTACGACTATATCAGGAATCAATCCATGATAATATTCTCTACTATAGTAAGGGAAGAATAACTACAGATTACGAGACAAATAATACACTATACGAAGAAGTAATATCATGGAAATTGAATTTTGAAGTCTACAAGAAATCTTCCAACACTTTATCTAATCTTTGATTTATTAAACAGTTATTTTACAGTGGTTAGTTTGGACAAAACACTTTGACTGGAGAATTTGGGCTTCTCTGGTACCCATTGTTGGAGGAATTCTTCTCACTTCGGTCACGGAGCTTAGCTTCAATATGCTTGGGTTTTGTGCTGCCTTGTTTGGGTGTTTGGCCACTTCAACAAAGACAATCCTCGCTGAGTCTCTATTGCATGGATACAAGTTTGACAGGTGGTGTCTTTGTTCTTTAATACTATACACTCCTTCAATGAATCCTTTTGCTTCTTCCACTCCCTATGCACTTTATATTCAAAAGCTCATTCTCCTTGTGATTCTTTCCAGTAAGTTTTTGGTCATTGAAATGTGAGATTTAAGCCTCTAGAATTGCCGTTTAGGAATGTTCGAAGTAAACAGGGAAAAAGATACAGTTTTCATCACAGATAAAGTTGCCAATTAGATTTTAAATATAGGGATCATTTAAAGTCTCTTCTAATAGTTGGGAGAGTTCATCATTGTGATTGATAGAGTAGCTAGTTATTGAATACCCCTCCGCCACTTCCATAGTTTGAACAATGTATGATTTGAACACCTGCCACGGAGACTCCTTATCCATCAAATCTGATCATATCTGCATTTCCGGTTTTGTATATTTTGGAAACTATGGCATGTTTCATAAACAACTAGCCAACGATCTATCCTTAGAAACTGCAGGTACGGAAAGTATAATGCGAAGATAAACCAAGTAAATGGAATCATTTTCTTAAGAAATTCAATACACCTTGCGTATATTTTATCATATTTCTTAGTTTTGTCCAACTTAGATCTTTCAGACATGGAAATTAAGGATTTTGTGAAGGCCTAATATTAGTGTCACTTTTAGTGGTTTATGCTAGAGCAAGTCCCATGATTGTATGGCCTTATGTGCCAAGTTAGGTTTAAGATTAAGAAGTGGGCTTTTGGTTCCAAATACTCTGGACTTGTCCCATCGTCTGCTCTGTAATCTCTCGAAGTTACTGATATTACTATGTGGTTTCATTACTGCAGCATAAATACTGTGTACTACATGGCACCATTTGCGACCCTTATCTTGGCAGTCCCTGCAATGGTACTTGAAGGCAACGGAGTATTGGAATGGCTTCACTCTGACCAGTCGACTTTCACGGCTCTTCTCATCATTTTCAGTTCTGGGGTGATGGCTTTTTGTCTTAACTTCTCCATATTTTACGTGATTCATTCTACGACAGCCGTGACATTTAATGTTGCCGGAAATCTTAAGGTAAGGTCAATTAAGCAAAACGAAGAACTCGGGAAATTTGCTATCTTATATTAGTGTAGAATGTATCTTCCTTGCTGCTACAAATTTTATTTTATGAAAGCTTAAAACACATTTATTTTCACTTATGTCTAAGTCAGCGTTAGCAACAGGCCAGGTCGGGCTGTGTAGGCCTGGGTCGAGTCTGACCAGCCTTGAGGGTGATCAAGGCCGTGGCCCACCCTGAAATGGGTGGTCCGAGGTCCGGCAAACCCGTAGGTTGGCCTGATGACTCTGATGTCTAAGCTTAAGTTATTAGCTTGTCATGAATAAAACTTCCTGCCAGTCGTTTGAATTGTTTTCTAATTTGTACAGGTAGCAGTGGCAGTTCTTGTTTCCTGGATGATATTCAAAAATCCAATTCCGGGGTTAAATGCTGTCGGGTGTGGAATCACGCTTGTGGGTTGTACGTTTTATGGATACGTCAGGCACATGCTTTCTCAACAACCGTCGGGAACTCCACGAACACCTCGGACTCCTCGAACTCCCCGTACGCCCCGAAATCGAACTGAACTGCTTCCTCTCGTCTCGGATAAATTAGAAGATAAAGTCTAGATCATAGTTGATTTTAACATTGAGCTTCTTTAGTAGGTTATATGAAAAGAGGCGTTGCGAGTATGACATATGATATATAGATAGAGAGAAGTTTCCTAGTTTCTTGATGAACCTTTGCATTAGATGCCTTCAAATCAGACAATTCCTGAGTCTTCCCCCCATCCACTCACTGAAAACTTTGGATTCTTCTCATATACTTTTAATCAGTAGATCAGTTTAATATGATTTATTGTTTTGTTTTTTGATAAATTTTTTACATCATTTTCCAGGTATGTGTTTGCATGTCCTTCAATAATCATCAAATTTTTGGATTCTAAAAACTGTTTTTTTAAGAATTTTAAAGAATTGTTTGCTTGTCTTTTAATTGATAAACATGTCATAAGACCAAGTGAAAATAAAGGTCAATTTTTTTTAGGGAAATTAATAAAAAAATTATTGAATTATGAGGTCAATGACAAAGTAAGCACTAAAATAAAATACGTTGAAAAAATTTATTTTTTTTTTTCAGTGAAAAAAAAATTAAATTTTTAACGAAAAACGTGACAACGTTTCACACAAAAAATTTATTTTACGTAACAAAAACAAAAACAAAAACGCATTTTTTGCAAAACATTAATTAAATTGGAGTAGTTAGTAGTTTTTACAAAGGCTGAGAGCTTATAGTATTCACATTTAT
This sequence comes from Begonia loranthoides, assembly GCA_022433065.1. NCBI lineage: Eukaryota > Viridiplantae > Streptophyta > Magnoliopsida > Cucurbitales > Begoniaceae > Begonia > Begonia loranthoides. The sequence continues at coordinate 1,779,524 of CM039485.1, forward strand.
ATATTTGTAAAAAATTATTGAGTAGAGACAGAATTAAGCCAAGAGCCAGAAGTTCTTCTGGGATCTGGTGTTGATGAGGTAACCTCCCATGGCTTTGCTCTGCTTTCTCACTCCTATTGTCCAGCAATCTGCGTTGTTTATGCAGTTCTCTACCAATTCATCCTCTCTGCTTTTACTTCCCCAAAAGCTTTCCAAAAAAAAAGCCCAGAAATTACTGAAACAGAATGGTTTATGTTATGTCATGTTTAGGTTTGATGATTACACTCACCAGCCCAGGAGTGGAGATGGCGCTTTCTGCCCGAGAACCAACACAGAGACGTCCAGCTTCTTCACTTGGCTCAGCACAGTCGCCAGTTTTGGCCCTTGTATCACTATTCCTTCAACCTCCACCTGCATTATTCAGCACCCAGATCAGGATTCTGCAAGCAGCAAACAGAGAGGGGAGAACAATCTGCAGATAATTGAAGCTGCCCCCCATCTTTTACTAGAAGAAAAACATCAAAACATTTGATGAATTTTATTATAGCACTGACAATACAAGAGGATCAATTGTCCTTGATCTATAAGTACGTAGCAAATTGCAGTTTAGCTTAAAATGAAACAGAGCAAAACAATTGAAGTTACTGAAAAATGTGTTCTGGAAAGCAGATTCACAAAATGGAAAAAGAACATACAAACAAACATACCCCGAGCTTAGAGGATTTGCAGAGGGACCCAAGAGAGCGGACAAGATCATAAGAACAGGAAGCAGATGCAGAAGAAGAAGAAGAAGGTTTCTGAGAGGAATTTGCAGAAAAAGGGATAATTTGAAGAAGAGTGAGAAGATCACCCTTATTGACAACATGTGTGAGCGCCCACATCATTGCAAGTGTAGACTGTGAAGTATGATCCACCACCACCATCGCTCTCTTCTTCCCTACCATTCCGCCATTTACACCACACCTCTTCTCCCCTTCCATTTTCTTCCACCTTCCCTCCCTCCTCACATTCACCTGTCTCAAAAAACCTGAGCTTGACATTTTCTCAAACACCTAAACTGCAATATATCGCATGGGTATTTAGAGCGACAGAGATGGGGTTGGCAATCCTGGATTAGGTAATTATAGAGAGCGAACTGAAAAAAAAGAACTTTCGTTTTTCGCAGAGATTAAAGTGACACGGGTATGACAGAGAAATCATGGGCTTTACAGAACAAAGATCAGAGATGTGAAGAAAAACCATGACTGCTGGTTCTTTTAATCATGAAAGCTGGTATGGTTCCCTCTTCCCTGTCTATAATAAAATCTCTGTATTCTTTTACTTTCTTTTTTTAAAGCTGGAACTGTGTTTTCCAACCAGACTCAGATCAAGGAACTGCGGAGAGAGAGAGAGAGAGAGTTAACAATTGACACCCGCCAAAGACTGACCCAAATTGAAAATCCCAAAACGAAAGCAAACTTAAACCGAACGGAATAAAATTAAAATTTTTAATTCGATTTTGGTCAAGTTTTGTACTAATTAGGGTAGAACCGGACCGGTCCTACCATTGAAGTAGGGGTATGCAAATCGGTTATCAGTTTCGGTTTTAGTTCCTGACCTCTTGGAATTGACTATTCGGTTCTTCATTCCGAAAGTAAAAAACCAGAATCGGAACAGGAATCGCATAGAACCGGAACTGAGTCTTGGTTCCGCTTCGATTCTGGTTCTGGTTCCAACTTCAAATGCAAATTCTTCCAGCATTCAAATAACATAAAATTTGGACAAATAAATCTGCCACATAAGATCAGTGACAAGCATTGCCATTTTTCTCATAAAATCGAAAACCCAAATATTCACCTTTGTTTCAGCACATTTATGACAACAAACAAATAAAACGAAAAATTCTAAACTTTAATTCTTCAAAATTGCAAAAACGCACGAACCAGAACCCAGAATCAAAATGCAAGCTCAAAATCAGCTCTGCCGCAGGAAAATTTCAAATGAAGCGGAGAAAGAAATACAGATTTAGGGAAAAGCCAATCCTGTAAAAAGCGGATATGAAAAGAGGCAATGCTAAGTAAGCTGGGTAGAGACCAAAAGGTAGAAGCAACCAGAAGACAATATTTCCATAGACTTGTCTCCAATCCAAAAATGAAAATCTACAAGAAGATGAATAAACCCAAGTAGACGCGAGAAAGGAGGAGAAAAACAGCTCTTCAACTTTACCCAAACTCTGGTTAAAATCGCAAACCCTAAATCGCAAATCTTAAATCCAAAAGCAACAATTCGTCTTCTCGCCTCTCGGTTCCAAGTTCGTAGATTCATTTTCTCGCCTCTCAGTTCCAGGTTCGCAGATTCGTCTTCTTGCAGGTTTCAGGTTCGCATATTCGTCTTCTCGCCTCTCTCGGTTCCAGGTTCGCAGCTGCCCTTCACGAGTGGAGTGTCCCTGTTTTTCAGATTTAACATAATGTGGTTCTTGGTTTACAGAACCGAGAACTGGACCACACATAGATTAAAAAACCGAATCTGAAACCTGTAAAAATATAGGAACCAAGAATCGAAACCAAACCAGAACCGAGCTTCGGTTCTAGGTCAATTTTTTGTTCTGATCAGTTCTTGCCCACCCCTACATTGAAGAACGAGAGGAGAATTAATACCAAATAATTAATTTTAGTTTGATGTAAAATTTCAAACCTGAACCGGGTTTAAAATAATTCATTTTCGGGAAAATGACAATTCAACCATCGTGGTTTGTGGTCAATGACAACTCAACCACTGTGGTATGTTTTCTAACAATTTAACCACCCACGTATGCTAAAATGACAAATCCACCATCGTTGTTGTTAGATTATTTTAATAATCTATTGTGTGGTCCATGTTAATTAAAGTTTATTGACTTAATATTAAAGTGCTTAATGTGATGATTGTTAAGCGTAAAAGAAATTAAGTTGATTGGGTTTTAATTCCTTCTCCTTGACCTTATTAAAGTATAAAATATATGGTTAAAGAGATATATATAAAGAGATATGAATGAAAGGATATTTACATATATTCCCTGTAAGATGAAAGGGCAAATCTGTAAATTCTCTTTAATAAATCTCTTTATATTCTCTAGAAGAGATTGGAACAAAAAAAAAGGGTTTTGAACATTAGGGTTTTGAAGAAAGGGTTTTTAGAAGGGTTTCAGAAATCGTTCATCTTTCTCTAGAAAGGTAACCATTCGTCTCTTGATCATCGAAGAGAAAAGTAAAGGAAAAGGATCAAGGCGATAAAAGTATTCCGCATCTACGTCTACATCAAAAGCATGGATCAAGGTTGGTAATTTATTGTTTTGTTTATCCATAAATTATAGAAACATATTGGTTGAATCTAGTACGTTAAATTGGGAATTAAAGTATTGTTTTGAATGTAAAATTCATCTAACAATTGGTATCAGAGCACAGTAATTAACGTATTGATTTGCCATGAAAAAGTTAGGGTTTCTGTATAATTGTTTTCTACATAATGGATGAATTTAATTTCGTGTAAAGGTAGGAAATTTCTATAAGAATTATGCATGAAAAATTAGGGTTTTTCTATGATTAAGGTTTCTGCATAATTGTTTTCTACATATTGAATGAAATTTATCTCGTGTAAAGGTAGGAAATTTCTATAAGAATTATGCATGAAAAATTAGGGTTTTTCTATGATTAGGGTTTCTGCATAATTGTTTTCTACATATTGGATGAATTTATTTCGTGTAAAGGTAGAAAATTTTAATCAAAATTATGCATGAAGAGTATTGATTAATGCAATAATTGATCTAATACTCGTGATTGACTAAAAGAAAATTATTAATTATAAACTAGTAGGTCACCCAAAGGTGGACCAATGTTTATAATTAATAATATTAAAGTGACAAAATCATGGTAATGTTATTGAAAGGAAATTATTAATTATAGACTAGAAGGTCACCCAAAGGTGGACCAATGTTTATAATTAATAATATTAAAGTGACATATTTACATATTTGATTAATATGATTAAATATCCAAAGATATTAATCATGTTATATTAAATATGTTTATAAGTCTATTAAAGTTTATATAATAACATCAATTATCGATTATTTCTTTAAGGATTACCCAAAGGTGAACTTAAAGAAATAAATTATGGTGATGCTATTGAAAGGAAATTATTAATTTTAAACTAGTAAGTCACCCAAAGGTGGACCAATGTTTATAATTAATAATATTAAAGTGACATATTTATATATTTAATTAATATGATTAAATATCCAAAGATATTTATCATGTTATGTTAAATATGTTTATAAGTCTATTAAAGTTCATATAATAACATCAATTATCGATTATTTACTTAAGAATTACCCAAAGGTAAACTTAAATAAATAAAATTATGGTTATTTATCTGAATTTGATTTAGTGAATGAATGAGCATGTATTTTGTTTTTGCAGCCACTATTAATTTATTTGCCTCTGGAAATTCTTTACTCAAGTTCAATGGTTTGAACTATGCTGATTGGTCTGAACAAATCTAGTTTCAACTGGGTGTATTGGATTTAGACCTAGCATTAGTTTGTGATAGACCACCAGCTATTAATGAGACCAGTACGGAAGTTGACAAGTCATACAGTGAGACTTGGGAGCGGTCTAACAGGCTGAGTTTGAGCTTGATGAAGATGACGATGGCTGAAAATGTTAAGCCATCAATGCCAAAGACAAATGAAGCAAAGGAGTTCATGTCTAAAATTAAAGAATATTCTCAATCAGACATTACAGATAAGTCTGTTGTAGGGAATCTAATGAGTGAGTTGACGACTAAGAAATTTGATTGGTCTTAACCCATTCATGATTATGTAACAAGCATGGCCAATTTGGCAGTAAGGCTGAAAACGTTGGGTATGGATGTGAGTGAATCATTTTTTGTTCAATTTATCATCAACTCACTTCCTCTTGAGTTTGGCCAGTTCCAGGTGAATTACAACACCATTAAAGAGAAATGGAACTTTCAGGAAATTAAGGTCATGTTGATTCAAGAAGAAGGGAGGTTGAAGAAAATGAAGGACCATACTATTAATTTGACGTTTCAGAAGGAAGCCAATAGTAGCAAAGGAAAGCCAAGTATGAAGAACAAATAGAAGGGAAAAGGCCAATTAAAGATGAAAGATGGCCAAATCCGAAAAGAGCTTAAGTGCTACTTCTGCAACAAAGCTGGACATATCAAAAAGGATTGTCCGAAAAGAAAAGCTTGGTTCGAAAAGAAAGGTACATTATTTGTTTCAGTATGTTTTGAATAAAATATTATAGAAGTGCCTAGTAATACTTGGTGGTTAGATTCTGGAGCTACTACTCATGTGTCTAATGTTACGCAGGGATTTCTTTCGATCCAGCCCATAAACGGGAATGAAAAATTTCTATATATGGGAAACAGAATGAAGGCACGGATACAAAGAATTGGGACATATAGATTGATCCTGGATACTGGATACCACCTGGATCTAGAAGAGTGTCTTTATGTTCCTAAATGTGCAAGGAATTTAATTTTTGTTGCAAAGTTGGATTATGTAGGATTTAATATTGAGATTGGTAATGGTGTTTTTAAATTGTATGAACAAAAATACTATTATGGTTCTGGTATTTTAAAGGATGGTTTATACTGTTTTCATCTCAATGCTAAATATATTGAATCTCTGTTTAATGTTGATCATGTGATTGGAACTAAACGTAATGCAACAAATGAAAGTTCTGCTTTCTTATGGCATAAACGTCTAGGTCACATATCTAAAGAAAGGATGATGAGGTTAATGAAAAGTAATATTTTACCTCAATTAGATTTTGATGACTGGGACGTCTGTATAGATTGCATTAAAGGAAAACAAACTAAACACACATCAAAGTATCCCGCCACAAGAAGTAGTGAACTTTTAGAATTGATACATACCGACATATGTGGTCCATTTGACATTTCTTCATGGAGTGGTGAAAAGTATTTGATCACTTTTATAGATGATTTCTCACGTTATGGTTATTTGTATCTACTGCATGAAAAGTCTCAAGCGATGAATGTTCTAGAAATATTCATCAATGAGGTGGAAAGGCAATTGATAGAAAAGTAAAGGTAGTGAGATCAGACAGAGGTGGTGAATATTACGGAAAATTCGATGAGAATGGACAAAGCAAAGGTCCATTTGCAAGGTTTCTCGAAAGTCAAGGCATTTGTGCACAGTATACAATGCCGGGAACACCACAACAAAATGGTGTAGCTGAAAGGCGGAATCGTACTCTTATCGAAATGGTTAGGAGTATGATAAATCAAAGTGATGTACCTTTATTGTTGTGGATGCATGGTTTGAAAACCGCTGCATATCTGCTGAATAGGGTTCCTAGTAAGGCAGTTCCTAAGACACCTTATGAACTGTGGACGGGAAGGAAACCTAGTTTAAGACATCCATGTTTGGGGTTGTCCAGCAGAAGTAAGGATATATAATCCACATGAAAAGAAGCTCGATGAAAGAACCATCAGTGGTTATTTCATCGGCTATCCAGAAAAGTCTAAAGGGTACATATTTTATTGTCCAAATAATAGTACAAGAATAGTTGAATCTGGAAATGCTCGATTCATTGAGAATGGTGAGTTCAGTGGGAGTGATGAATCACGAAATGTGAATATTCAAGAGAATCGGGTGGAAGAAATAACACCTAGTATTTGTCATCAAGTTGTCATTCCTTTTGTTGTATCACAGTCCAATAACATACCGGAACGACATATGAATATTCAAACCAATCAAAGTGAACGCGTCAATGAAGAGCATAGTAATGATGATCAAGTCGTAAGTGAACCATCACAAGAACCAGAATTGCGAAGGTCTGTAAGGCAAAGGAGACCAGCTATTTCTGATGATTATGTGATTTATTCACTTGAAGAGGAATGTGACTTGAGTAATGACAAAGATCCAGACTTATTTAATCAAGCCATGGAATGTAATGATTCTGAAAAGTGGTTAAATGCTATGAAAGAAGAGTTGAAATCGATGGATGACAACAAAGTTTGGGAACTTGTAGAGTTACCTGAAGGAAAGAAATATGTTGGTTGTAAATGGATTTTCAAAACCAAACGTGATTCAAAAGGTAACATCGAAAGGTATAAGGCCAGACTTGTCGTCAAAGGTTATACTCAGAAAGACGGCATTGACTATAAAGAGACCTTCTCTCCCGGTTTCAAAGAAGGACTCTTTAAGAATAGTTATGGCTTTGGTAGCTCATTATGATTTAGAGCTTCACCAAATGGATGTAAAGACCGCCTTTCTTAACGGTGACTTAGAGGAAGAAGTGTACATGGATCAACCAGAAGGGTTTTCATTTCCTGGAAATGAAAAGTTGGTGTGTAAATTGAATAAGTCAATTTATGGATTAAAACAAGCTTCTAGACAATGGTATATTAAGTTTAACGATACCATTACGTCATACGATTTTATAAAGAACATCGTTGATCGGTGTATCTATATGAAGGTCAGTGGGAGTAAGTTTTGTATCCTAGTATTGTATGTTGACGATATTCTTTTTGTTGCAAATAATAAGGGAATGTTACATGACATAAAAGCTTTTCTCTCAAAGAATTTTGAAATGAAAGATATGGGTGAGACATCCTATGTAATTGGAATAGAGATATTCCGTGATAGACAAAAGGGTTTATTGGGATTGTCTCAGAAATGTTATATCAATAAAATTCTTGAGAGATTTCGAATGGATAAGTGTTCCGTTGGTGTAGCTCCAATTCAGAAAGGGGACAAGTTTAGTCAAATACAATGTACAAAAGGTGATTTGGAACGTAAAGAAATGGAATCTATTCCATATGCATCAGCTGTAGGAAGCTTAATGTATGCTCAAACATGTACTCGGCCAGATATCAGTTTTGCAGTAGGGATGTTGGGTCGATATCAAAGTAACCCTGGAATGGATCACTGGAAAGCTGCAAAGAAAGTCCTTAGGTATTTACAAGGAACAAAGGAATACATGCTCATTTACAGAAAATCGAGTCATCTTGAGGTGATTGGATATTCAGATTCAGATTATGCCGGATGTGTAGACTCGAGGAAATCTACCTTCGGTTACGTGTTCCTCTTAGCTGGAGGAGCCGTGTCTTGGAAAAGTGGAAAACAATCTTCGATTGCTACTTCCACTATAGAGGCTGAATTTGTGGCATGTTTTGAGGCTACAATTCAAGCATTGTGGTTGCAGAACTTAATTCAGGGTCTAGGAATTGTCGACAGTACAGTTAGACCGTTGAAAATTTATTGTGATAATTCTGCAACTGTATTCTTCTTGAAGAATGACAAGTACTTGAAAAGAGCAAAACATATGGATTTAAAGTACTTGGCAGTCAAAGAAGAGATACAAAAACAAAATGTGTGCATTAAGCATATAAGCACAAGTTTAATGATAGCGGATCCATTGATGAAAGGATTGCCACCCAAAACCTTTAAAGAACATGTTGTAAGGATGAGTTTAGGTGACAAATCCTAGTTTATGTGATTGTAAAAGTATAACTTGTATCTTATTACACCTTTGAATTCAATTAAAGAAGATGTTTTTGTATGGATGTTTATTATTCATATGATGGTGTATACAATTAAAGTTGTTTATGAATAATATGTAAACTTTATGAAAAGTTAAAGTTGAAAGGTATATATATATAGTGTTCCTCGATTAAAGAATTGATGAATTGTGTTAATTGTGATACATGGAAAGAATCATGTCGTCAATAAAGACTTGTGACTGCCATGATCCTATTATACAATTTATTATGAAAAGAACACTTGATAAATTCACATTATAGTACACTATAGAAAGAATTGTGAATTACAAGTTGTGACAGCTGAAAAGTAATAGCTGAAAATCGATTTTATTAAAGTTACTATAACATGGCCCAAATGAGAGATTGTTAGATTATTTTAATAATCTATTGTGTGGTCCATGTTAATTAAAGTTTATTGACTTAATATTAAAGTGCTTAATGTGATGATTGTTAAGCGTAAAAGAAATTAAGTTGATTGAGTTTTAATTCTCTCTCATTGACCTTATTAAAGTATAAAATATATGGTTAAAGAGATATATATAAAGAGATATGAATGAAAGAGTATTTACATATATTCCCTGTAAGATAAAAGGGCAAATCTATAAATTCTCTTTAATAAATCTCTTTATATTCTCTAGAAGAGATTAGAACAAAAAACATAGGGTCTTGAACATTAGGGTTTTGAAGAAAGGGTTTTTAGAAGGGTTTCAGAAATCGTCCATCTTTCTCTAGAAAGGTAACCATTCGTCTCTTGATCAACGAAGAGAAAAGTAAAGGAAAAGGATCAAGGCGATAAAAGTATTCCGCATCTACGTCTACATCAAAAGCATGGATCAAGGTTGGTAATTTATTGTTTTGTTTATCCCTAAATTATAGAAACATATTGGTTGAATCTAGTACGTTAAATTGGAAATTAAAGTATTGTTTTGAATGTAAAATTCATCTAACAGTTGTCCGCAAAAAAAACTGAGGGTTCTGCCATTTTTGGCCAGGACGCTGCGGCTTCCAGGCCATTGTTGCCTCCAGCCGCGGTGTCCAGGCAAAATAATGCTTGGACACTTTGAATTCAATTTTTTGACCTTTGCACCTTCAAACGACTATAACTTTTGCTATGAGTATCAAAATTGATCGTATAAGGTATCAAATCGAAGCTTTCTCAGAGCTCTATCATTTTTCATGGAGCTTATTCCATGAAACCACTTTCTTGGCCCCTAAATCAATCGTTTAAGCTCTCAAATTTGCGATCAAACATTTTTTCAGATCAAATATTGTTTTGAGGGCTTAAATGATTGATTTAGAGGCCAAGAAAGTGGATTCATGGGGTAAACCCCATGCCAAATGATAGAGCTCTGAGAGAGCTTCGATTTGATATCTTATACGATCGATTCTGATACTCGTAGCAAAAGTATGGTTATTTGAAGGTGCAGAGGTCAAAAAATTGAATTCGAACTATCCAGGCATTATTTTGCCTGGACACCGCGGCCTCCAGGCAAAAATGGCGGCTTCCAGGAAAAAATGGCCTGGACGCCACAGCGTCTAGACCAAAAATGGCAGAACCCTCAGTTTTTTGGTAGATTTGTCATTTTAGCATAAGTGGGTGGTTAAATTGATAGAAAATATACCACAGTAATTAATTTGTCATTGACCACAAATCACAACGGTTGAATTGTCATTTTCCCTTCATTTCTCCCTCCGTTTCTTTCCTTCTTTACGCCATGCCTTGTCCACTTCGTTCAATCCAGAGACCTGCGGCGGAGAGCACAGCCGACAAGCAAACCATGTTTTTTAGGTTGTCTTGTCAATTAGATTCTGGGTTTTAAAAATGTTTTTTTTTGGGTAGCAGAGCAATTGTGGGTACCAGCAGCACAAGAAAAAATATGAGGAAAAGCAAGGGTCCATGCAAGGCGACAGGGAATGGAGGTGCGTTCCAAGCTGGGCCAATAGCACGAAGAAGCTACCCGCCTGCGTACTAGGCTTCAGCCAGAAGGCCTACGGAGGAAATACAGGCGACACTAAATCGTCACTGACTCCTCCGACTCGGGCATAATCAACTCTAAACCAGGAACTCCGGCACGCGGTGATTTAGAAGAAACGCATCTGGATCATCTTCTCCAGGAGCAAGGTGATTCGTCTAACCCAAGAGTTAATGGTGTACAACCACAAAACCATCGATGCTTGAGGAGCCAACGTCCATTTTGTGAAGAATGTGATCATCCACGGCCTCCATATCCACGACACGTCGACACTTGGCATTTTCCGGTTAAATCTTATGACATAAATAAATGAAATAATTATTTAAAAACAAAATAAAATAATAAATTTAAAATAAGGCAAATAAAAGAAAAATCTACAAATATTAAATTAATTTTACTAATAACTAAAACACTCAACTATAAAAAATAAATAATATAAATTTTACAGTCATATTATTTATTAAAAAACATTTCTCAAATGTTCTTCGATGTTAGAGGACGTCCAAAGTTAATTAATTATTAGACATCACTTGATGTTGGAGAACGTTTAAGGCTAATGTTGGGACGTCATATGACGTTGGAGGTCGCCTGCTCTCTTTAAGAAGGATGTTTGTTAATAGGAAGGAAGGTACCCCTTTACATGGAAGCAGATGAATATACTTATATGACAGACATTTGAGTCTTTGCACTTACATAGATGCAGACATCTATAATAAAATAGTGAATGTTTGCTTCTTATGAAAAACGTCCGTTAATCTGCGAATGTTAATAAGAAGAACATCTATATACTCACATTTACATAAATATATACATTAGCTATTTTTAATACAAACATCTGCGTTGGGAGATGATTTTTTAATGAAAAACGTAACAGTGAGAATTGTTTTGTTTATTTTTTATAGTTCATGGTCTTAATTGTTAGTAAAATTAGTTTAAGGTTTAACTTTTGATAAATATAAGAGTTGTTTTTTTTTTTGTTAATTATCTTTTAAAATATATGTGCTAAATTAAAATAAATTTTAAACTATTTGATCAAAATTTTATTTTATTTATTATTTTATAACTTAATATCAATTTATTAAAAAAAAATATCAAATTACTTTTTCTAGAAAACTGTATACCTTTTAAAATGAACAGTAATTTATAAAAAAAATATACTTTTTTGGATTGACCCAAATGCAAGTGACAAGGATTAATGTGTTATTTTATACAAAATGTTTTTCAAAATCAAGAAATAGAGGGATCGAATTGCAAAGATTATTCAAATCGTTTATCCTTTTTATTTTCCCGTCAAACAATCGGTGGCTGTGGGGTACCTGGGCCCACTTCCACGTAAGAAAGTGTCCCCTTCGATATTAGCGTCTGCAATACACGCTTCTTCCAAAGCGACATAATGAATGGACGTGTTGGACACTCGCTCTCTAATCACGTAGCGAATCTAGCCAACTAGAAAGTCCGAAATTCTTTCGCTGTTGCTGGAAACACAGGATAATAACCCAAAAGAGCAGACTAGGAAACTACTAAAACAGCCTCTTAAAACTTCGATAACCGACCACCTTTTTAAGGGCAAGACTAATGAGATCGGGCTTTAGTGCAGGACAAAGTTGTCATTATCAATTGTTTTGAGAAACTCGAAGCTCTAGAATATGACCAGTGCCTCTGCTCGACTGTTTTCTCTGATGTCGGCTTCCCATTAGCTCGCTTCCTCTTTCTTCTTCTTTCTCACCCTTCTTCCGGAGGCTGAGAAAATATGCAGAAACTAGAACCCTAGAGCCTTTTTCAGGTTTTCTCTCTCTGTTTGCTCAAATCAAAACCCGAGAAACCTCCCACTGCTTGGCGCCTAAAGCTTCACTAGTTTTTCCATCTTTTCTCTCCGTTTCCTGGCTCTTCTTGAAAAAGAACCCTAAAGGAGGCTTAAAACCCAGCTCAGTATCTTCATTTTCTTGTAGCACGGTGGGGAAAGCTGCTTCCTTTTGCAGAGCGAAGGAGCATTTGTTGTGCATTTCTCTCTGCTTCTGTTTCTGCTTCCCCTGCACCCCAAGTTTCAGCTCTGGTCGACAGATAGGTTGTGTTTCTGTGTAGACGGCAGCTTCATAATGACGAATCAAAGACCCAGCTTCGAGTGTGTTTTGGGATTCTTCTTCTTCCTTTTCGTTGGGCCATTGTTTTTCTGCAATGTAGCTCTCGTAAGCTCCAAATCAACCATCGAGCCCTGCTCTAACTCCGATTCTTGCAATGCCTTACTTGGCTACACTCTCTACACGGACCTGAAGGTCGCTGAGGTCGCGTCTCTCTTCCAAGTCGACCCAATTTCTATTCTAACCGCCAATGCCATCGACATTTCTTATCCAGACGTCGAGAATCACATTCTTCCGTCTCAACTCTTCCTCAAAATCCCCATCACCTGCTCCTGCACCGACGGCATACGAAAATCCGTTTCCACCCACTACAAGACTCGCCCCTCCGATACTCTTTCCTCCATAGCTGATTCGGTGTATTCTGGCTTGGTATCCCCCGACCAGATTCGTGATGCTAATTCAATTCCCGATCCTTCTGTCCTGGACGTGGGTCAAAACCTCCTTGTTCCATTACCTTGTACTTGTTTCAACGGAACAGATAATTCCTTGCCTGCCATTTACTTGTCGTATGTAGTGAATCCTTTTGATACATTGGCTGGAATTGCCGCTACGTATTCAACTACAATTACTGATTTGATGAATGTTAATGCGATGGGAAGCACGTCTATTTCGCCCGGTGATATTCTAGCTGTTCCATTACCAGGTTGTTCATGGTTTAATCCCCTTCAGTTTATCTTCATCAATAGATTATAAAGATGATAAATTTTAGTACTTAACCTTGATTGGCAGTCCTGTTTTGAAATATGTTCTTGAATTCTTGTTTGCATAAATTTCCATTCTCACTTTTGATCCATACAACTTTATGCATTTCAAGTTGAAGATGTTTATATGCTATGTCCCCCGCCTTATCCACAGCTTGTGCATCGAGTTTCCCTCGATATGCATCTGATTCTGGCTTGATCGTGCCTAATGGGAGCTATGCGATTACCGGTAGTCATTGCGTGCAATGCAGTTGTGGCCCAGGAAACCTCAAGTAAATCAAGAATTCTAACTCCATTTCATCTTATTTGAGATTCGCTTTTCAAAACTGTTTTTGCGAATAAAAACTAGTTTTGAAACAAGCTCTACACGTTTGAATTCTTCATCAAACTGTTTTTGAAAGTAGGAGTTGTAAATCTTCTTGTCTCCTCTGTGCAGCTTGTACTGCATGCCTGCATCTTTAGCAGTTTCTTGTTCAAGCATGCAATGTAAAAACAGCAATCTAATGCTCGGAAATGTGACGACTCAAGCAAGTAGCGCAGGCTGCAATGTTACTTCCTGTAGTTATGGCGGTTTTGTAAATGGCACCATAATCACGACGTGAGATCTCTTTCCTTTCTTCTTGACGATCTCATTTGCTCCACCTGTTATTTTGGATTTGTTCAAGTGTCATGTCCATCGATTTTGTTGTGCAGATTGTCCTCGTCCCTTCAACCCAGATGCCCAGGTGAGCGTTCTTTCTATCTTTGTCTCGTTCCATATTTTGGCAACTACGGAATATAGAAATCCTTGGCCCGAAAATTCACAGGGTTGCGACTAAAAAGTAAAACTCGAATCCAAACTATGTATTAGAAGATGTTTTTGGAGCATGTTCTAGGAAAACACATTTTGACAACACATTGGATACATTGTATTATTCTGTTTCTTGTTTCTTGTCAAACATCATACAAATAGTCTCGTAAATTCGATTGAAATCGCATATAATTTTCGATCGGATTGGAAACAGGAAAACAGCAATTACCACCACTGATAGTTCCACCTTCTTCCTTGACCAAGGATTCGCCCTTTGCTCCGTCGCCGTCGCCTCAATCAGAGAGCGGAGGACTGAGTTCTCCAAAAACCACGGTTCCATCCTCGAGCAGCTCCTTTCCCGACCTCTCCCCTGCAAACGGCCCTGCAGGCAGTCAAGGGAGTAGTCCTTCTGCAGCTTCCAGGCCGAACCCATTAGCTGATGTCTCTTATATTCTTCTCTTCTCTTCTGTGTTCATCAGACTCATCTTCTCCACTTCTCTCTGATTTGTTCATCGATGTAGTCTGAAATTTTTAGGCGTCTAGTTTGTTTTCTTCTGTTGCATCGTCATTGTATGGACATTTCATCTCCTTTCACTGCTGCCCATTTTTTTCAAATTTCTCGTTTTGAAGCTTCATGTTTTCAGACAAGCACACGCACATGCTCGCGAGATTGGATAGTAATTAACGAGGCAAATTAACAAAGCAATCACTAGTCGTGGGGTTAATAATAAATTAATTATTAAATAAATTTTATTAACAAATAAGATATTCAATTATAAAAAATGAATGATGCAAATATTAATGTTAATTTGTTAAAAGAAATATTAAATATAAAAAAAAAAATAGTGTTGAATCTGCAATTTTAAATATACTTCAGTTTTATAAATCACATAATTAAAATAATTTTATTGCGAAAACAATGCCAAAAAGCTATGGTATTAGTGCTTATAATTTAGAATTATTTCAATTTAGTCCTTATAGTTTTAACTTTTTCATGAAAGTCTTTATAATTTTATTTTTCTTTTTGAATAGTCCTTCTGTTAAGTTTCGGTTACTATACTTAACGGAAAATGACACGTGGTGTTTTTTTTTCCCATATCATTTATTAATTAAATTAAAATTATTTTAATTAATTTAATATTATGTTTCCCAACGGGTTTTCTGTTTTCTTCCCTCCCTCTTTTGCCTCTCCGCTTTTGCGTTTGCATATCTCCACTGCAGGTGGCGGTCGGGAAGCAGCCTTAAAGAATGTACATCTTCCTGATAAGCGGAAGCTTTCCGCCCCTTTCTTGCATCTGTTCCCCAGCTGAGATGATAGATTAAACAAGGAGCTGTCGCAGCTTGACACTGGTAAATTCAACGACCTTGTGGCTGATAATTGAAAGGTTTCGCTTTCAATAGACATTGTGTTTGTGTTGCAATGTTTCTCGGCTAGTCTACCGGATACGGTGGGCAACATGTCTGTCTGGGGCAGAGAACAATGACTATCCGGAAGAGAGAGCGCGGTACACTCTGTAGAACCTTCTCCCCCCGGGCTCTTTTCCTGCGGTTTTTGAAGAGTGGAAGGTTTTTTGAACGCCGTCCCGGTAAAGTTTGGGAAGGAAGGTCGGAAATGGCGGACGAAGCGAAAGGGTTCGAAACCCTGACCTTGGACGGGAAGACTACGGCTCAAGACATTGAATCAAAGATTGAAACTGCCATGCTCTCTCTCTCGTCTCCCTCTGTCTCACTCACTCGTCGAAGAGGAGAATTCTAAAAGTTTCTATGCCAGCAACTGAGAGGTATCCGGCGGAATTTGTTGGATGGATTTTGTTGGACTTCTTTTTGGCCCTGTTTGTTATCCTTTGATCTCTCTAGCACCTAATTCATATTGCTGATTTGAACCTGTGTGTATTCTGAGTATTGTATATCTATGAATGTGTCGGTAGCATTTTTCCTCTCAACGAGTTGGCAATTCTCATTTATTCTACCAATATCTGTGTCGATTGAATTCGTTAAGCTAAATGCCTCAATCCATGTTCCATAGCAGTAGTAGGCTGACAGAGGGACGCCTCGGTGGTTCTCCACTCAGTTGTGTCTGCCGTCTTACTTGAAACTAAGTAGTTCTTTCCAGCTTGTGTAGCTCTCACTCTGGTATCAGGTAGATTTTCCATTGGTGCTTACTCAGTAATTGAAATCAAGATGTTGAAGTGGACTGTTCAATCTATAAAATTTTAAGGCTCCTTTAGCTCATCTTCAACCATTTTAAATTAATTTAATTTAATCCATGCAGTTCGCTCACTTTTGAGGGGGTTCGAAGGTTGTTGCTGGAGAAAGATTTGGGATTTGAAACTTATGCATTGGATGTGCATAAGAGATACGTCAAGCAGTGTCTGGCTAAGGTATCCCTTTTCATTTGCTATGCATTGTTGCTGTATCTACGTTCATGATAGCTTTTCTTTGTGTGCCAAATGATGGTTGATTCATGTGCTCTCATATTAGCTTCTTTCACAAAAATCATGACAACTTCGAAAGTTATTATGAAAGTTTTTGTATAATCCTTGCATTTTTTTGTTGGAAGTAGTTGGCAATTATGAACTGGCAATTATGAACTGCAAAAATTATTCTGATTTTTGGACAGTTTTCATTGTGAAAACTGTTTACTTTATTGGAAATAAATGCGCCCCTTTTGTAAAAGCTGCTCCAGAGGTCTTGATGGAAGAACAGGAGAAAGTTTTGAAATACAGAGAGTTTCGTTACTCAAGAGGTTCCTCAATCCATTGATTTCATTAAAAATATACACCATCGTATAAAGATCATTTTGGAAGAAACTCTGAATAAGAGGGTAAGCAGCTGTCCCTGATTTAATCGTCAATGGCCGGAGGTATTTTAGAATTTATTCTGCATTGATCTAATTGCTTTAATTTTATTATCTAAAGCATGTTTAGATCGTTTAAGTTTGTTTTACATTTTTCTCTTAGTTAAGAAAACGTGCCATGTTTTATCGCTTTTAATTTGATTTTCTTATTGCATCAAATGTTAGTGCTTAGATGGTGGTGATGGCGACAATGCTTCAAAGAATATGAAGGAAAGCGGTAGGAAAGATCAGAGTGGAGTAGAAACAGCTAATTCACTTGAATTGAATCATTCGGAAGATGTAAAGGAGTCTCCTATTCAGAAGACGAGGAGAAAATGGAAGATTCTCCTGTCAAATCCAGAGGGACTAAAACGCAATGAAAAGAAGGAAGTCCCCAGTGAAAGCACAATCAAGAAAGCCATTAGGAGTCAAAGCAAAGAAAATTTCTATGTCCAAAGCATCTAAAAAACGTCAGTAGAGAAGGCGATTCAGATTGTGCAGAGTGTGAGTAGTGAGGAAGCAAATGATCAAATGAAATCAAGGAAGAAAAACGTTTCCAAGGGGACATTTCAGAACTCTAATGACCCTAAAAAGCAGAAAAGGCCTCAGTAGGAGATTATCACTAGCAAGAAGCACAGCAGGTCTTCACAAAAAGTGTCCGAGGACAACACAGTGATCAAGAAGTGACTGGAAATGTTTCTGAAGAGGGTCAATCACAATCATCTACTGAAAAGCCTTCTAAGGTTAGCCTCGTTGCTCCAGTCTGATTTGATGAATTAGGTGTCGATTATTCAGTAACGATTTGTATGGAAGTGCAGAAAAAGGAAGTGCCCACTCCTGTCTATGGAAAACATTTGGAGCATCTAAAATCAGTCATCAAATTATGTGGGATGAGGTTTTTATTTGTTCTTTCTTTTACTGATTATGTACTTAAATCTCCTCAAATATGCCAAATTGAGTACTATCTTTCACACATTTTATAAGAAGGTCAAGCAGCACCATCATGTGAAGGTAGAGTGTTCAATCCATGCCGGTCTACAATCTCATATCATTTGAAAGAGTAGAAAATGCATAATTTATAAGTAGGGTTCTTTTCCATATTTAGTACATCTCGTTTTAGACTAACTTCAAGAATAAAATCGTGCAGATTTCGACCTAAAGCGGACAATATTGTACTAGTAGGACTGAAAACATTACAAATGATATCATAGTCAAAGTCCATTCGGAAGTGTAGCCGATGAAAACGTCGACCCTGAGGGGAGAGGGAGGAGATTGTAACAGCCCGCCATATGAAGGGCAAAGATGACCAAAGTGAGAGTTTGACTTATACCAGTGTGGCTGTAAAATCTCACATCACATGGTTTATAAGTAGAGTTTTCTTCCATACTAAGTACAATGTGTTTTGGATTAACCCTAAGAATAAAATCATATGGGTTTCAACAAAAAACGAATAATATTGTACTAGAAAGATAAGAGATATTACATTTGACAACATATATTTGCTCATATAGAAATCAAAAGAGTCAGGAAGAAGAATGGAAAGAGCAAATGAACTTGAGGGCATTGATGTCAGTAATATTGGATCAAGTACTCGGAACCAATGGAAAGCGATGATGACGAGTTTGATTCCAATTCCGGTGATGCAAATGATGATGAAGATGATGATGAAGAAGAAGATGCCGACAATAATGGCAATATAGCAATGACAATCACATTGAAGAATTTAACGAGGGTAAGTTTTTCAAAGTAAACCTTTTAATCTTTGAATTACTGGTTGCATTATAAGGATATCGGCTCATGAGTCATGAGCTAAACGAGTAAAGTCGAGTCGACTAAATAAGCTTAATGAGGGAACTTTAACGAGTTTGTAATGTTTTTCTATGTATATTGTTTAATTTATTTACTTATTAAAATTATAATAATATTTAGAGAAAATGATAAATCAACCATCGTGGTTTACGGTTAATGACAAGTCAACGACTATGGTATGTTTTCTAATAAATTAACCATTGATGTATGAAAAAATGACAAATTCAACATCGCAGTCACGTTCGACGTTAAGAAGCTGACAGGGCGTTGCGGTGTCTTGGGAGGACGCCGTAGCATGTACGCCACGGTCAGAACACCGAACGCCCTGGCGGCGTTCTGATTTTTAGAACGCCGAAATACCCCGTGGTGTTCTGATTCCGATGGTTGATTTGTCATGTTTCTTAATATTTATCATATTTAATTGTTTAATTAGCAAATATTTTATTAATATATAAAAATATATTAATAAAATCCACTGGATTCTGACGACTTATAAAAAAATATATTAATAAAATCCACTGGATTCTCACTCCAGTCGCTGAGGCCTAGCTGGATTCCGACGGACTTCCGGCGGGCTGACACCCTGAAAGAGAGAACACTGTCCAAGATCATCCATGGCTGCTAATGTTATTCTGCCTCTGCTCCTTTCATTCTCTTTCCTTCACTCTTACGCTCTAGACCTGAACGATGACTCCCAGGATTCCCCAATTTCACGCTTCCAGCGCTATCTCAGAATCAACACTGCGCACCCAAATCCTGATTACTCTTCTGCTGTTTCCTTCCTCAACTCCCAGGCACTCTCTCTTGGCCTCCATACCCAGACGCTGGAGTTCGCATCTGGGAAACCCCTTCTTCTCTTAACCTGGTATGGCTCCAATCCTTCTCTACCTTCTATTTTGTTCAACTCTCACATCGATTCCGTCCCCGCCGAGCCTTCCAAGTGGCTACACCCTCCCTTCTCCGCGTTCTTATCGTCAGATGGAAAAATTTTTGCCCGGGGTTCACAGGACGACAAGTGTATTGGCATTCAGTACCTCGAGGCAATCAGAAACCTGAAACGACGAAATTTCGCTCCACTCCGAACGATTTATGTTTCATATGTGCCAGACGAGGAGATTGGTGGCTTGGACGGGGCTATGAAGTTCACAGCCTCGAAGCATTTCAAGGAATTGAATATCGGTTTTGTATTGGACGAAGGTCAGGCTTCTCCAAACGATGAGTTTCGCGTCTTCTATGCGGATAGAACTCCATGGGGGCTGAAAATTAAAGCCAATGGAACACCAGGGCATGGTTCCAGAATGTACGACAACAGTGCAATGGAGAATTTGATGAAGAGCATTGAGGTTGTCAGTAAGTTCAGGGAGATTCAATTTGATATTGTTAAGGCGGGTGAAGCTGCCAATTCTGAGGTTATCTCAGTCAATTCTGTTTATGTCAATGCCGGAATTTCCTCTCCTACTGTGAGTTTTGCGGCTTCCATTGATCTCACTTCAATGTCTTTGATGGAGACTAATGAGGTGATTGTTTCAGGGGTTTGTGATGAATATGCAACCTTCTGAGGCAGAAGCAGGCTTTGATCTCAGATTGCCTCCCATGGCAGACCCGGATCTTCTTAAAAGAAGAATTGCAGAAGAATGGGCTCCAGCCCGAAGAAACATGACATTTCAGGTGAATGATTGTCTTCATTTTCCCTGAGCCTCTGTTTTTGATATGCACATAGAGGATGTTGAACCAGAAGAATGAACTCCAATCGTGTGATTTTTGTTCATAATTAAGTTAGTTTAGCTCGTTCATTTATGGTTTTCTGATTATGGGCCTCAACTATGACTGATAATTTGTTAGGGGTAACATGATTTATTGGATTGATCGAATTTTTCAATGCTCTTAAATCCAGAAACTGAGTAATTTTTGTAAAGATTTGAACTCTGATATACGAGTTTTTCCTTTCTCCCGTAACTTCAACAACTTTGCAATGTTTATTGAACAACTCAACTACTTTTTCTCTATTTTACGAATAAACAACTATTATCACAAACTAATTAAGTGTTGCTGTTGCCTACTGACTACAAAACATTTGTCATTACCATTGCCGATGTTTCATTTGTGAGTTTTGTGGTTCTTTTGTTATCTTGTATCTTAAACAGTGCTAATAGCCACCACCATGGCTTTTCATGTCCCTAGCAATCTCTTAACATCATATACTACTTGGATTTGGATTCTTAACACTATGTTATGAACGGTTGAGATAATAATTTCTCAGTTGTAAATATCAATGAAAAAGATATGAAGTTTCTTCTTATAAGATTAATGGATTTGCCTTTGCCCATTATTGGTATGTAGATTTTTTTTGCATAGTAGATATTAGGGGATCAGTGCGGCTTGAAACTATGCTCCTCTGAGTCCTCTCCAAAGATTATGGTCATTAAAATTTCTTCTTATTTGTGATATTTCATGGAAAATATGGCTAATCCTCTTATTGTGGAAGGGAGGGTGGTTATAAGGCTCTCTTTAACAGCTCAGTCTTTGTACTAAGATGAACACATTCCCTTCCTCCTTTGGTGTCATAACATCATCATCTTTGTTAATTTGTTGTTTAATTGCTGGATTACACTTGAGACGTGTTTAATAATCAACTGGTTTGACAGATAATTGAAAAGGGTCCCATGAGAGACAATACGGGGCGTCCGTTAATGACGCCTACAAATAACTCTAATCCATGGTGGCCTGTTTTTGAGAAAGCAATCAAAGATGCAGGAGGAAAGCTTTCTAAGCCTGAAATCCTTGCTTCCACTACAGATGCTCGGTACGTGAGACAGTTGGGAATTCCTGCGCTCGGCTTCTCACCAATGAAGAATACTCCAATTTTACTTCATGACCACAACGAGGTTCGACAATTGTTTGATTTTTCGATTATCATTTTAGTAATATTTAGCGTCTGTTTGATGAGATTTCATTTCATTTTTAGATTTGACACGAATTTTTCTGTGTTAGAAGTTGGAGTGGAGGAAGATTTGAATTGAGATTCGATCTTGAAGTTTTGTTTTTCTGGCTTTGAAATCCTATTTAACTATTAGTTTCGTGTACATAATAATAAAACTTTTGCATTCAATTTCATGTTACATCTAAATTATAAACGATCGCATTTCTTTAAATTCAAATTTCTGAACAATATTTATAAAGTTAAGGACTCATAGATCAATTGTTCTTTAGTATTTAGAGTTATTCTAGACAGACAAGTCATTCGCAGTTGTAGCAAAATCTCTTTTAGTAACTCTACTGTTTTGCAGTTCCTCACAGATATCATCTTCTTAGAGGGCATAAAGGTTTATGAATCCATAATCAGTGCTTTGAGTTCCTTCGAAGAAACACCTGAACTTATTCTCCTCCCTGGTAATTAATTCAAAGGACATAACCAAACCCAGAGAAGCTGCTCTATCAGAAAGGTTTGTCCTCAAAAGCAAAGAGTTTTTAGATAGAGAGAGCTCTGTTCTTCCCTATAAAACCCACTTTCATAAGTTTGACTGAGGCCTGCTCTACTCAATTAAACTCTCACAAGATTTGTCATCATGGGTTACTTGGTTATTAACTTTAGCTGTTTGTTTTGTGTACTTGTACTTACAATGGAGGAGCTGTTTATATTTGTCTTTGTTTTCTACGGGCTTGACATTGGATGCAGTTAAGGTGTGGAGGTGAGAAGTAGATCTTCGTGATTCCCCTGCCACGCCATCAAGGTTTGTCTACTACCTTCCTCTCTAAAATTGAATGCTTTGCATACCGTGTTTGAATAAGGACCATAAAATCAAAGATGTTTATGACTGCAAAGACTTGCTTTTAGTGTCCCACTTTGAAGTACAAGTCCAATCCAATGTATGACGCTTGTTTCAAAGCATGTTGTCATACTTGAACCTTCTCTGTAGACCCATCCCCAATCAGAGAGGATGCCCAATTTCAAACCTGGTTTTTTGGAGTTTTTCCAGGAAGTTTCTCAATCAAGAAATGAAATAAATGAAAGAGGATGTTGTCACATCATCAGTCTCATCCTCCATTGCTTCTTCTGCCCTATTGAAGTAGCTTTTATGTCTTGTCCTTTTGCTTAGGCTTATGTGCCCTTCCTAATTCTTCAGTACGGACTAATGAAAGTCAGGTCCCATGCCAGAGAGAGAGAGAGAGAGAGGCACTATTTCATGCATAATGCACCATGACCCATGTATATGTATATATATATAGATGGACGAAGAAAGAGACACTACTTCATGCATCTTCCATTAATAGATAGATAGATGAAGAAAGGAGGGACTACTTCATGCATCTTCCAATAATGAATGCACCATGACCCATGTAGTGTAGTTGCACAAGGTAACGATACGTTTATTTTCTATGTTTACCTCGTATTGTTGAGAATCGAACGCGAAACAGAAACAGAAAAAGAAAACTGTGAAAGCAGGGACACCAAAATTTACGTGAAAAACTCTTACGGGAAAAAATCAGGAGCAGAGGAGAAATTCACTATTTGAAAATCAATGTACAATGAGTTTTGCGACTCAAGTATCAAATATACAGAGAAAATAAAAAATTCTAATATTGAATATGAGCTCGATCCGGTCCAACCAGAATTCAGATCATATCGAACTCCTAACACATACTTTATGTGACAATCATTGATTACACTAGTTAGAAAGTGACTAAACGTCACGCATTACTGAGATGCGTAATAATTGTGCTCTTTTAACCATACATAAAATAATGATAATTTTAGTATTGTTATTTAATAATGCTATACCCAATCATATAATCATGTTCTTTAAGTATAATTACCCCAATTAGTTGTTACCTTCCTATTTTTGATTAAATAGTAATATAGTTTAAAGAAATCATTTATTTATTTTTTTAAATTAGCAATAGTATTATAAAACTAATTAAATTTATGTTTAGTGCAATTCAACTTTGACTTTGGGATTATGAACTTACTCAAAATATAATCTTCAAATGATTATTTAACCACGCTTTGCTGGCTCTGGAAATTTTGATCGCAGACTCCAATATCAAAGCGATTGAGATAATCATCTGTCTATTTTTCATCGGAGAATAAACTGTTCTTAGCATTTATTCTTATCATATAATATAATCTATGAATAAATTTATCGTAGTATTTATTCCTATCGTATGATATAATCTAAATAATGAATCCACTTGCACTCTTTTGAAGTGCACGTGACAAAAGCAGGTCGAATCCAAAAATTCATTGCTAACTTCTCATTCAAGCAAGATCCTTGCTACCACCATATTCCCAAATTTCTTACTCCCCATGTGAGATGCCTCTAAATACTATTACAATAATTATTCAATCCATGTCACGCCCAACATCTTGCTATAATATAATTACATAATGAAGTAAAACCTCTTTCTTTTTCTGTGGGTATTTTGAGAGAGAGAGAGAGAGAGAGAGGGAGCTTTAATCTCTAATTATGATTGCTGACTTTTTAGTATAAGACTGCGTGAATGTTTGTTAATTGCGAGAATTAACAAATGCATTAAAACGATCACATGATACTTAATCATGATTATGAATTAGATAAACAAGAGCTTTCAGTAAAATGCAAATAGATTACGCACTAATTAAATACAATTAATAAGAAACCAAAAAGGTCAAAAGAGTGAGTAGAAATGGCCATAAAAGCAGCTACGATTTGAGTGTTCTTCCTCCATTAAATCAAATACTTTTTTAATTATTATTATTTGTTCATCTTTCTACGTCCATGGATTTTTCAATACCTGCTGAGGCC
The DNA here is from genome assembly GCA_022433065.1 of Begonia loranthoides. Taxonomy (NCBI): domain Eukaryota; kingdom Viridiplantae; phylum Streptophyta; class Magnoliopsida; order Cucurbitales; family Begoniaceae; genus Begonia; species Begonia loranthoides. The sequence goes on from CM039485.1 coordinate 1,804,089, forward strand.
GAGGTCCATCTCAACGCGTTTTTAGATCTGCCAGCCAGTGCTGCAACAGCTAATGCATGTTGGCTGACCTCGTTCTTTCAATTTTATAAATTATTTCTTTTTATTTTATTTTTTTTGTTCCATGCAAATCCAGGAAACTTCCTCTCTGATGAGGATCCTATGTTTTTTCAATCTTTATTTGATGCATTTATTTTTAAAACAACATAGATTTTACAACTTCGGATAGGGAAAATGCACAGTAAAGAATGACTTAGGTGTGGATTCAACTCATATCAGTGAGGGTGTACAATTCTATATCGTTTGAGAGAGTGAAAAATGCATGGTTTATAAGTAAAGTTCGATTCTTTATCTAATATAATGCATTTTGGGCTAACCCTGAGAACTAAACAGAGCAGATTTCAGCCTGAAGTGGATAATATTGTATTAAAAGTACTAAGGACGTTACACCCTAATTGAGTGATTTTGATGGGGTTTCTAGGCTCTCTCTTTCTCTCTCTACATAGGAAGAGAATGTAAACTTGATGATCTTAGGTGTTATGTCATCAATTATAATCATAATTGGCACTAATTACTGGGTAATTCAACTAGTTTTTCTTTAATTACTAGTTAATATTGGGTTATGTTTTAGATGCTTGCAAGAAACCTTAATCCTTCTGTCATAGGTTGTCCTCTTCCTCTCTCTAATTATCTCTCTTCCTCAGCAAATTAACGAGTAAAATGTTTTTAAACTACCAAGTGACAATTCAACAATCCAAAAGGGTATTTAAATATGAATTTGATATTTATTATAATAATCAGAAATAATATCTGTCACCCATTTTGAATTTATTGTCTTAGAGCCATGCTTGATACTTGCATTGACTGGGAGATGATCAGCTGAACATCTATAAATAGTGGCGCCTTTCTTCGTCTCTTTTCAGTCTCCATCTCTCCCCTTCATCTCCTCGAAATAGAGGCCACACTTCATCTGTTAACGAAAATGGTGAAGAAAGAGCTGAAAAACCAAGGTGGGTTATCGAGATCAATGGCGGAAAAATCAGGAAAATCGCCATTGTCACTACCCAAAAGCTGCAAGAAGAAATACAAGGGAGTGAGAATGAGAAGCTGGGGTTCATGGGTGTCTGAAATAAGAGCTCCAAATCAAAAAACAAGAATTTGGTTAGGCTCTTATTCTACGGCGGAAGCAGCAGCTAGGGCTTACGACGCTGCCCTTTTATGCCTTAGAGGATCTTCAGCAAATTCTAATCTCAATTTTCCTATCTCTTCTTCTTCTTCTTCTTCTTCTTGTTATGATTCTGTTATAACCCAGAAAAACTCCATTGTTATGTCTCCGAAGTCCATTCAAAGAGTTGCAGCCGCTGCAGCCAACACTTTGGCTGAAAAGAGACAAAACTCCATTAACACTCCAGCTTCGTCTTCAGTTTCATCCCCATCTAATTCCAATCCCCATGATGAGCATGAATTTTCTATGATATCAACCTCCGAGTCCCACAGTATTTTTCACCAGGGCATTGAATCAACTGCCATGATGGAATCATTATCATGGTACTTCTTTGATGACCCACAGACACAGTCGCCAAAATATGTTGACCAATTCATCAATGGTGCCTTGATCGACCGACTCGACCCACCTCTGGCTATGGCAGATGAATTCTACGAAGAAAGTGATATTCGTTTATGGAGTTTCTGTTGAAAAAAGTGTTCATCGAGCCAACCCAAAAATCCATATACTCAAATTATTATAAGATTTTAGGCTAATATCTTTTATTTAGGTCAACATAATCACATGACAAGATCGGACATTTTAACTCTGGCCTTGTTCATGTGGCCTTTTATAATTTGTCTATTTGGTATTAAACTACGAGAAAAAAGAGAATGAACTATGAATTCTTCCTCGTATTCATTGTTCTTCTTCTATATTTATGGCTTTGCGTGTAATTTACCATCACTAAGTTACTAACAACTGCACTTATATTATAGAAAATTATAATATAAAGTTTTTAAAATAATAACGTAAAAATTAAAAATTAGCAATAAACATATAATATTAATTTTACTTCCTTAATCATAATGAACAAGTTTAAAATTGTTTCATTGCGCACATGAAGTGTTCTCTTGAGTCCACAATAAAAGGCATGGTGCTCCCTCTATCCATATTAAATATATATATTTATAGTATATACTGTAAATTCCGTCAATGTTTAATTAATAAAATCAATATGATTCGTGTTGACTAGAATTTTCATAAATTGTCTCTATATAGACACGTAAATTTTCAGTCAAATAATCAAATTCAATAAAAATTTGAATTTAGCGTGTGGTTAAAAATATAAAATAGTGTTAGGTAAATTAAAATTAATAAGTATTTAAGGATTTAATTAATCTATATATTAAACAATTTTTTTTAACAAAAGGAGATTTTTCTCCTTTGTTCTCGGTAGAGGGAGAACCTAGAGAGGAGAGTGAGAGCTCTGCAAAGCGGGAGAGAAATCCAACGTTCTGATCTTCAAGTTTTATCGAAATTATTTGAGCATGAGTTTAAATCTAACTTCGGTTTTTGTTCGTTTTCTCGTTTAATTTTTCGTTGTTATCGTATTCGAATTTTGAGCCTGCCAACTTGAAATTTTTTGTTGTTTTTAGGTTATCTTGGTCGATCTATAGGTTATGCAGAGTTTAATACCAATTGGAGATTGTTAGGAAATAATACTCAGTCTACGTGATTTGTATAGAATGTTCTAAACGTGTGAGTTAGTTATAAACATTTGTATTAATATACGTTGTATAGGACCCATTGGAAATAGACGAAAAAGTTATAACAAACTATTTTCTCTTTCACGTTTTCTATCTTTCTCCCTTTCTCTCCTCAGGTTACAGAAACCTCAACTGAGATGGAAATAGGTGAAAATGATGGTTTTTTCTCAAGATCTATGGCTTTTGGCATTGTTCCAATGTGTCTTCGATTGACCGATATTCGATTCAGTGGACTGAAGTCGCACCAAAACAATTCCGACCAGTTTTGAGGTCGACCACGCCTTTTGAGTGTCGACCACCTTTTATGTTTGGTCGATCACTTGAAGATCCGATCGACCAAAACCTATACTAAGTGTGGTCTTCATGGTGGTTTCCCTTTTTACTTCTTTATGTCCTTGGATTATTTAATTTACTTTGGTGAGGGTTTAAATATTTTCCTTTTTATCTACATGTGTATAATTATATCCGGTGTTAGATATTTTATTTTCCAGCACAATATTTGTTTTAATTTACTACACTATATCTATATTATAGTGATCACTATATGAAATTAGGTTAATCTCCTGTGACTTATGACATTGGTTTGTGTTTTAAATCTTCTGTTACGAAGCACATTATGCCTAGAGTTAGGCGCTCAAGTTCTTTTCGAGAATTGAATTGTTCAACTCGATATTTCTATCTTGACCCGTTATGACATATTTTTTATAACCAATTATTTACAAAAATCAAAGATTTTGATTTGAGTTCAGTCATACTTTGGGCCACATATTATTATCCATATTAACCATGGTATAACTTAAATTTCATATGATGCAAACAACTTCCAAAATTAAAAAAAAATATATAGTAGTTTTTTTTTTTGGGAAGGAGATTAAATACTTAATTGCTTTTTCAGAGGAATTAGATTTATCTGTGGAGTTTAGATCTTTTGAATTATTTTTTTTTATAAATTAAAGTATATTTTCAATTTCTTTATTTACTACTATATTTTTCTCATCGATGATATAATAGTGTGTAGATATGGGAATAAATTGACAAATTCACCATCAAATATTTTAAAATCAATCTCATACAATTATAAAAACAAGACTCAATTTTGATATGAATTCTTTCAAGTCACATCATAGAATATAACATATGTAATGACAAATGATATTAGCTAGGATTTCACAAATTATAAGACTTTGAACTATCAAAAATTAAACTTTAATTTTACTCGTAGGCTTTACACATCACAAAATATCAATATTAATCTTGAAGTATGAGAGTCTTTTTAACTGATACCTTGAACTTTTATTTTCGTTATCTAACACCTCAAAGTTTAAAATGTTAAAAACGGACACTCTCAATGTTAGAGGGTCCATTAAATGGTAGATATTAACTACAAAATTATCATTTATGCCGCAGAAAATACTATTTTCCGCAGCGGATACTTTCCTTTTGTTGAGAAAAACAAGTTCTTGGAATATGATTTACTTTCCGCAGTGGAAGACACGTTTCTGCTGCGAAAAACACTCTTTCCGTTGCAGATACTTGCCTTCTACTGCGGAAAGAAAATCATTGGAATAAAACTTACTTTCGCTTTTTCCACTGCAAAAAAATACCTGGAATAAAACTTACTTTTCATAGGGGAATACAAGTATCCATTGCGGGAAGCTTTCTGCAATGGAAAATACATTTTCTACATATAATATCCGTCATTTAACGAACCTCCTATTGGTGAGGGTGTCTATTGCTAACGCCTCAAACATTAAGGTGTTAGGTAACAAAAATAAAAATTCAAATGTCAGTTAAAAAAACCTTATACTTCAAAATTAATATTGACAATTACCTACTTTTTAAGTTGTTATAATTTGTGGTAAAGTCTAATTTGGTGCTCTAGATCTAACATTAGCCGTGGCCCTGCCTCAAATTTGTTGGGCCTGTTGGTTTATTCAAAGGCCCATTAGGCCCATTCTTAACAACTTAATTCCATATTAAAGATGAACTTTCTCAAAATAATCGTTGAAATTATAGCATAACGCTCTTGCTTCACTATCACTAAAGGCTTTCGTAGACATTAAAACGGTGTTGAAAAGTAGAGAGCAAAGGTTTAATCTTCAAATCTAAACTTCAATTAACAGACGCTAATCAAATTTAAGAGAGTTGCATTATTGTTGATCTTCTTAAACAACATTGCTTATGGCACATTCCTAAGAATCTTCCATTTCTGCTTACCTTATTTGTTTAATGCTGCCATTACTATAAACAAACCCACCAACCCCCTCTCTCTCTCTCTCTCCCTCGTCAGTTCTGCAAATAAACCGGCTACCAACTCTCTCTCTCTCCCAATGACTGGGGAGTGTGTTCTGCAAATGACGACAATATCATTAATAAAACTCTCTCTCTCTCTCTCTCATCCCTCTGCATCTGAGAAGAATGATAAGATGAAGAACAATGTCTCAGTTCAATGAACGTGGATCCTTATTTTTGTTATTTTATTAAAAAAAGTCATATTTTTTAATGTTTGAACGTAAAATTACCAAATGCAAGCAAGAACAACTATGTCTTAATCCTATTACGTAATCAAATAAAGGGCATTTTTTTTAATGTAAACCATCTGGAAATGGTCTTAAAATCTGCTTTGATCGCATGTAAATTACCACTAAATTGATTGGGATCCATAACCATGAACAATGTTGTAGCCATTTCCCTTTCTCCTGCACAATTCATTTCGAAACATGGTTTTGAAAAAATAATTCACATTAAAAAAAGAAAAACTAGTTTGAAGAAGAAGGTGAAGAAGGAGACGTCCAAACAGAAGCAGAAAGTAGACGCCTTGATTTCCATCCTAAAACAAGCCTATTCTCACCCAGATTTTCCACTCTATACCCGTCATTGAACAGACCCACCAACAGTCTTGCTTGGCAGTGATTGGCAAAGCTTATTCTCTCCGATCTAAACCCCGCCGCAGCCAACCAGTCCGCCCACGACCCTTGTTTCTCATCCTCTCTGTCCCGGTAGATCCGGCTCAACGTCCCGGATATCCGAGGACCCATGAACACTCGCTCCACCAGAGCTCGAGCCGGGTAATTCATCGGAAAACCAGCTTCGAGCGAGTCGTAGATGGCGCAGTAATGGTGCAATGAGTCCATAAATCGAGACGCGAAGGTCCCGTCTGTACGTCCCACTTCTTCTTCCACCAGAGTGACCAGTCTCGGGTTGAGGGCCTTGGATCCGGAAAGAAACGAAGCCACCGAATCGGGTGCCCGGTAGTTGAAATGAGGGAGGTGGAGCATGCAGTTTATGATCAACGCTTCTCCTTTGACTAGCTTCAAAACGGACGGTCGAAATGTCTCCTCGGAATCCAGTCTGCACTGATGAAAAGAAAACGGCTGACCGATCGACGCCGCGAAGGCAATCAGACGGCGGCCTGTTTCTTGGACGGTCCCGATTGAACTTCGCGCGGTCCCACTTCTCGATAGCGCGGTAATTCTAAGATGCGGCGCGGGCGTACCGTCTTTCCTAGACACCAACGCTTGCATCAAAGATGCCCATTGGATCCCCTCCATGATATCATAATCCACAATGTGGACCCTCCGATCATCATCCACTGCTTCAAGAATCGCTTGATTGGCAGTGAAATGTCCGAACTTGACGTAGGGAGACATATCTTGAAGAAGCTGAAAGGCTGCGATCGCGTCCGTTGGATTCTGATCATGGATGTGGGGTCCACAAGTTATGAACCGGCTGTGGGACCTACTGTTTGAACCAGAACTAAGCCGGGTTCCCTCTAGCAAACCGTACAAAGCTTCGGTGAAATCAGCAGCAAGCCTTTCCATGGTGGTTCCGCCGGCCAGAGAAACCAACTCTTTGAGCCGAACCAATATCACCCGAGCAAGCTCCCGACCTTCGTTAGCTCCGATGATAGCCTCGGCGGCGGCGATCAGGAGGTGAACCAGTCTCAACCCTTTGACATCTTCTCCTCCTCCGTTAATGGCAGTTTCTTCCGGATCCTCCACCGACATCATCTCTGAACTCGAACCCGAAGAGTTGCAGTTGCTTGAAGATGGTGGGTAAACTCGCTCTTCCTCAAATATGGATTCCATAAAGTCTTTGAAGTCATCGTCTTGACAAGGAGAGAAAGCATCCCAATCCATCACGGGCGACCAGTTGTTGCTCCAGTTGTGACCATCAACTCCCTCTTCAATGGTGGTTCTGCTACCAGAACTATACACAGACAAATTATGGTGATCCCAATCGGAATTCTCCATGGCTAAATCCATAGCTGAGCCGACTACTCGGATCATTCACACTACTGGTTGGTTATGGCTCGAGGTTTGGGAACAGTAGGAGAGAGAGAGAATGAATGTTGGAGTGATTGCTTACAGGGTATTATTTAAAGGGTGATTTCGGCTATGAGCTTTCTGCCAATCTGTCTACTTAGTTTGTTTTTATAGACTATGTGTTCTATATTCGGTCACGATCTCTGAACGATTAATCACTCTTATTTATTTCTTACTATTTACTCAAACGACCTCAATCTTTTCATTATTCGGAACATAACCCCCAATCTTTATGCCTTTTAATATTCCACCGCTCATTCAATCAAATAAACTACTTCAATTTAGGGTAGATAAACAAATAAAAGAACTATTTGCAAGTTATGTAATTTAAATCAATTAAAGACCCACTCTCGGAATTATAGCGATCGAGCTCGAGCTCGAGCTCGGTAGATAAACAAATAAAAGAAGTATTTGCAAGTTATGTAATTTAAAACAATTAAAGACCCACTCTCACAATTATAGCGATCGAGCTCAAGCTCATCTGTTACTCCCGTCGTACAAAATTATTTTAGTAAAACAAGTTAAAATTTGATTTTTTTCGATTATATTTTTCTTTTTAAAACATTTTTGTGAATAAATTAAATTATTTATGATATTGGAATAATAAAAATTGGAAAAAAGATTAAGAGAAGTTATATTTTATTATCAAATTTGCCAGAATCTTTTGGTTATTGACTATTATTCTAGTCGAGGAATCTTTGAAGAATCTGATTATTTTCAGTAGATGAGTCTGCAATTAGATGGATGGTGAATGAGCCTGGAAGAAAGGTGTTCTTAGAAGTAAAATATATGCAAAATAAAGGGTCCTTAAAGCAAATTCTCAAAGTTTTTAGATCTATCTCTCTTCACTGTATCTCTCTAGAACTTTGTAGGGTCAAAGCAGAGAGTGCCGGAGCCGTCTATATTGGCGTAGAAATCATCAAATGAAAGTGAAGTTTGTGAAAATGGCTTTCGAAAATGATGTTCAGCTAAGCTCTAAACCCTAACAAAACAAGAAAACTTAAACCCATTTGTTCTTTGATTATTAAAATAAATCCATCATCTTTGGCTTATTTAGGTTTTAACATTTCATTTACGTTTTATTCTGCAGCTGGGATCTGGTCTAAACTGTATTTGTGAAGGGTTCAGTGCAAACTAGTTAACTCAGATTAAGCCTTAGTTGCCTATTCAATTCATTTTTTATAATTTGGTGAAATATAGAAAGCAACCATTGAATTATGGGATCAATGATACGTTAACCACTAAACAATTTTTGCTAACAAATAAAATATTCAACTATGAAAAATGAACGACCCAAACATTGTTGTTAACTTGAGGGAAACGACTCGACCATATTGTTTCAAAGAACTCGCAGTGGAAAAGAGTTAATACCCATGAAAAAAACTGCAATAACTCGTAATTTCAAAGACTTTTAGTTGAAAAGAGCTAATACTTATAGACAATGAATTTGAGAAAATACTGTATAAGTTGATTTAATTTTTTTTAAGATTTATGATTTAGAGGATTTTGGAAAAGAATATATAATATTTTAGATGTTAGATGATTTAGAATTTTTTTACTATTCATGTGAGAATCACAATTTGTCTGTATTTTTTCCACAAAGAAGACAAATCTGCAGAGGAAAGTCATTTCTCCTATGCGAAAAGTCATCTTTCTATAGAGGAAAGTCATATTTCTTCTACGGAAAATCATCTTTCCTCTGCAAAAAGTACAACATAAAGTCGTATTTCCTCTGTGGAAAATGATCTTTCCTGAGTCCTATTTTAAGAATTCACTTTTCGTTGCGGAAAAACAACAATTTTTAACTGAAAACGTAATTGTGATATTTGCTCTGTTATTTTCTCATAGTTTAGTGTTTTAGTTGTTTACAAAAATTGTTGAGTGGTTTATTTGTCATTAATCTCAACGTACCGTGGTTGTTTTGTTAATTTACATTATTAAACAATAAAATGCATAGTCCTTAAACTTTGTCGTGAAAACAAGTAGGTTTTTGTATTTTTTTTTAGTCAAATGACCCTTTAAACTTAAGTGCGTTAACAATTAAATCTTCATAATTAGTGTTAACATCAACCATAATTTTTTTGCCAAAAGAATTTTTCTACTTATACCGAATATCCTGCATTTTATATTTTCTTTTTTTAGTTATTGTTCGATCTCTAAAAATTATCAAACCAATGCTAACGTGCCATCGATATGAACAAAATGAAAATTCAAATTTAACCTCTAATGTTACACAATGTAAATATAAAGTAGCATGTTAATAATAAGATTCAAATATGGGTTAATTATTTATCATACACAAACCATATGCTCACACGTGGGTATGTCCACATAAATTTAGGCTTTGACATACATATATAATTGCGTGTGTTACATATTCTTAAATGAAATAAAGTGACGTTTCCCATCAGTAGACTAATTTATACAATATTATATTTTTTGACTACATAATTATTTTTATTTTTTTAAAAAAAGAAAACCACCCACTCATAATTTATAATGTTTCATTGCATCTAACGTAACTTTCTGAACATTTTTTTAAAAAATAATAAAAATTATAACGTCAGTTACGCATTTCCTAATAATTTATGATAAACAAGATATTTATTATGATTTTAATGAAGAAAATATATTATGGAGTTGTAAATATTCAGCAGAATATACTAAATAGGGGCATTAATAAATAGAAATGAACCAAAATAACATCAATTATTGAAGTACAAATTTCATGTGGGACAAGAAATTTTGTCCCTCTTCGGTACTAAAAAACTAATAAAATTGACTTCAGGTTTACTATAATCAACATTTGTTCTGATGAGATTAGATGACTCTATGATTGGTATACATGTTCACACACACCTACAATGTAGTCGAAGAAAATATTATATAAGAAACGTAAAATTTTAAAAAACATGAAGAATTTTAATATAAACGTTACTTAGGTTTCATTACGATAGATGAATGAGTCTTTTCAACCTGCTAAACTTAAGATGGCCATTCCAAACACTTGTACGATATTATAAATGACGACTCCCTACAAATTCGTCATATAAGGGTGACATCCTGAAACAGTCAATGATTTGATTGACGCCCCAAAGCTCAATCAAAGGGCGACTTTTGGCAATAGTCAAGAAAATAGTGACTCCCCACAAATTCGTCATATAAGTGTGACATCCCGAAACAGTCAACGATTTGATTGACGCCCCAAAGCTCAATCAAAGGGTGACTTTTGGCAATTGTCAAGAAAATAGTGACTCCCTGTAATAGTGAAAGGGTGACTACCCGGAATAGTTAGTTGTAACGGTTTGGTTGGATCTCCAAGTGAGGCTTGGAGCGCGGACGTAGGTTGAATTCGCCAAACCATGTAAACAATATCGTTTGCAATTCTTTTACCCTTACTCTTTAATTAACCCCCCTTCCCCCCATATTAGGTGTATATTGATCATTCACAATATTATCCACTTTGGGTCGAAGTATGCACAGTTTTGTTTATGAAGTTAGCCCAAAATGCATTGTATTGGATAGGGAGGAAAACCTTTGTAGCGTCCCTAGTGCTCCTAGAACAAATAATATTCGCTTTGAGCTGAAACCCGCATAGTTTTGTTTTTAGGGTTAACCTAAAATGCGTTTGTGCTAGATATGGAGGAGAACTCTACTTATAAACTATGTGTTTTTCACTCTTTCAAGCAATGTGAGATTATGCATTCTTACTAATATAGGTTAGTCTCTCACATATGTCATTCTAGCATTCATAGGGCAAGCTGTCACAATCTCTCTCCTTGGGGACCTAACTTCCTCGTCGACTATACTTTCGATTGAGATTTGGCTTTGATACCATTTGTAACGTTCTTTAGTGCTCCCAGTACAATATTGTTTGTTTTGGGTGAAAACTTGCACGGTTTTGTTTTTTACGTTAATCCAAAACACATTTTATTATATAAGAAAGAGAACTCTACTTATAAATTATGTGTTTTCTGCTTTCCCAAGCGATGTGGGATTGTGCATCCTTACTGATATGAGTCAGACTCTCACATTGGTCATCTTGGCCTTGACAGGGCAGATTTCCACAACCATACTAATAAACCATATATTTTCAACTCTCCTAAGCGATATGTGCACCCCACTAATATGGGTTGAACTCTCTATTATTAGTTAATTTTGTTTTCACATGGTAGGCTGCCACAATCTCTTCTCCATAGGGGATTGACGTTCTCGTCGGCTACACTTCAGGCTGACCTTTGGCTCTAATACCATTTATAACGTTCATATTCCTCACATTACAATGTTATCCGCTTTTAGTCGCAGTTTGAACGGTTTGTTTTTAAGGGTTATCTCAAAACGAGTTGTACTAAATAGAGAGGAGAATCATACTTATAAACCATGTATTTTTCACACTCCCCATTAGAGGTGGCTAACGAGCCGAGCCGAGCCGGCCGAGCCTGAAAAAGTCTGGCTCGTCGAGCCTGCCGAGCTTAATGAGCCGAGCCTAACGAGCCAAATATACATAAATAATAATATCTTATATAAATATATTATAAATTATTTTCAATATTATACAATTTAAAATTATAATAAATATTTATTATTATAATGTAAAAATACTATAATTAATAATTTAATTGAATAAATATTTTTATTGAATTGAATAAATATTTTTATTACAATTTCAAAATGAAAATGAAAATTACAATTTCAAATATAAATTACAATTTCAAAGCACAACTTACAAGATAAAGAAAATATATGAAAATGAAAATTACAATTTCAAATTTAAATAAAAATTTAGTCTTCGACATCCAAATTTTTGAATTCTTCAACTATGTCATCTTCTCGTTGTTGATCTCTCGTCACAGCGTCGTTCTAATCCTTCATGCAAATGAGTGCCTCAACGATTTCTGGTGCAAGTCTTCCTCGTTTATCATCGTACACACGTCCACCTGCACTAAAAGCAAACTCCGATGCTACTGTAGAGACCGGAGGTGTTAGTAGATCACGTGCCATTCTAGAAAGAATAGGAAATGAAATAGAGTTGACTCTCCACCAAGCCAAAATATCAAAATCATCGGGGCAAGAAATGTTATGGTAGGTGTTAAGTTAAATATCGAGTTCATTTCTTTGTGAATTATAAGAATGAACATTGCTATCTATTTGCTTAAATATATCATACATAAAATCTTGTGGATCTCCACCACAAGCACCACTACTAGAACTAGCATGCATATCATATGAAGGAATTGAACGATTATTAGAATATTTAATTTCATAAGAAGAAAATAAATTATCAATTTCATTTCTTAATTGAGCACCATTAATTAAAGAAGAAATATCTAAATTAGAAGAAATTCTATCAAGCATTATACGCACTCCATCTAATTTAAATCTAGGATGCATTATGCATGCAAAACAAAAAATATGAGGTATGTTAAGCCAATATTTTTTAAATTTTTTTTCCATTTTTTCAATTAATGCACAAAATTCGTTTCTTTGTTTAAATATTTGAAAAGTACCCGTTAATTTTATAAAAAGTGGGAGAACAAGATGAGTAGTGGGATAATAAATTTCCGAACATTTATTTGTAGTTTCATAAAATGGTTTTTAAAAATCAAGAAATAAATTAGCAATATCGCAACTATTATGATCAAGAGTAATACATTTTGTTTTTTCACTAATATAAGCACAAATAACTAACCAATATAGCTTAGCATTTTCTAACATTAAATAAGTCGAATTCCACCTTGTATCTACATCGATTTTTAATTTTCTTGGTTTAAGTTGAGCAACTTTACAATATTCTTTATATTCTTGTTGTCGCGTATTAGATGAAGTAATAAAAGAAATTGCAGATCGAATAGATTCAATATGTAGCGAAATATGTGACATGTCATCTCGAACAACTAAATTTAAAATATGACAAACACATCTCATATGAAAAAGAGTATTATGAGCCGTATCTAATTGAAATAACCTTTTAAATTCAAAATTTGCAACATCGTTAGCAGCAGCATTATCTAGCGTAATACTAAAAATTCTATCTCTAATAGCATATTCTTGCAAAATTCCAACAATATATCTACAAATGGTAATGCCACTATATGGATATTCACAACTACGAAATCCTAATATTCTTTTATTTAATTGCCAAGAGTCATCAATAAAATGAGAAGTTACGACAATATATCCTAAAGCATTAGGTGCACTCCATAAATCAGAAGTAATACAAATAGACATAGACGGAGCATTTGAAAAAAACTCAACTAATTCATTTTTCATATGATTATATATTTTAATAATATCACTTCACGTCGTACTTCTAGGGACTCGTCTAAAACTAGGATTAATATACTCTTTCATAAAATTTTCAAATAACTGGCTATCAAACATAGATAAAGGTGCCTCAGATTGTGATATATATTTTGTTACTCCTTCTCTCATTTTATTATGTGAATACATAAAATTGTCACTGCCACTAGCATTTATGAGTGTTTGTGTAGGGTCTCTCACTTGCGCGTTAGAGTGATATTTTGCATAATGCCAACCAAGTGTGCTAGTAGAACTACCGGATACGTATGCATAATGTTTAATACAATATTTACATTGTGCTCTACTTTCTATTTTTCCACCAATTTTAATATCTTTCATTTCAAAATTATTCCATACATTCGACGTTTTACTTCTTTTTTTCCTAGGTGACGATGTGGATGCATGTGCCAATGATTGATCAATTGCAATTGTGAGATTATCTTCCATAATTTCCTCAATATCATCGTTAGTGTCATTAAAAGTGTCAATTAAAAAATCACGAGGATCCATAATTAAAAAAATTGACTACTGCGAAACAATTAATAAATAAAATGATACCGCACACCAATTACGCAACAATAGTATGCAATTGTTGTGAATTGTGATCACCTCCTCCCCGAATACGAGTCCTACAAAAATTGCAAAAAAAAATTAGTTATTTTGTAATACACATTAAATTAAAAAAACTAAAATTAAAAAAATAAAATATACCTTTGAAATTGGGAGAAAGACGGAGAGATTAAGCAATTGAGAAATAAAGGGAAAGATTGAGATATTGAGGGAAAAATTGGTGAAAAGATTGAGAGAATGTGAGAAAGTTGGGATGAAAAATTTGAGAGATAATGAGGAGTATATATAGCCTATATTTTGCCAACCGTTGGATCAAGCAAGCAACGGTCTCAAGACCGTTGCTTGATCTCATTTCAGCCTGAAGCTGAAATACACAGCAACGGTCTGAAGACCGTTGCTGTGTTGGGATTGTTGGGCAATGGTCTTTGGACCGTTGCCCAACATGGCAGCCAACAGCTGAGAGGCTCAGTCGAGCCCTCAGACGAGCAACAGCCAACAGGCAACGGTCTAGTGACCGTTGCCATCGCCACTCGCCAACGATCTTCAGACCGTTGGTTGAGTGGAGTGACTCCACTGGAGAGTGGAGTCTCGGTCGCGAGACCGAGAGAAGAGGCGCACGACGACTTCGCAGTCTCGGTCTCGCGAATTGGCTCTGCAAGTCTAAACATTGCAGAGCCAGTTCGTGAGACCGAGAGAAGAGGCGACTTCGCGAGACGGTGCACGATGACAGAGCCAGTTCCGATGACTTCGCGAGACGGAGCACGACGACTTCGCAGTCCCTGTCCTGCTCAGAGAACTTCCGTCGCAGTCGTTCTGTCGTTTGAGACTGAGCCAGTTCGCACTTCGCAGTCGTTCCATCGTTCGTCCGAGCTTTGTAGCCTCAGTGCCGTCGTCGCGAGCCCGGGCTAGGAATCGGACTCAGTTGTCGTCGCGAGCCCAGTCCTGCTCAGAGAGCTTCGCCTTCACGGGAGCTCTGTCCCCGTCGTCGCTAGCGGGACTCAGTCCCCTGTCCCCGACTCCCCGTCGTCGCGAGCTCGGGCTCGGGTAGAGGTCTGGCGGGCTGGCTCGCCGGGCCAGCCCGCCAGGCTCGCGAGCCCGGGTGCTCGGGCTCGGCTCGGCTCGTCTACCGGGCCCGGGCTGAGCCCGCTCGGTTACTGTGGCGGTCCGAGCCGAGCTCGGACTGCTACAGTAACGGGCTGAGCGGGCGGGCTGCCGAGTGATATTAATGTGAAATTGTGTATCATCATTGATATGAGTCTAACTCTCATTTAGATCATCATTATTTTCAGAAGACGGGCAGCTATACTTCTTCACTAAAATCGCAACTTCTTTTCTCTAGAAATTGTCCAGAAAAAAAGATAGCAAACATCATGCAAATAAAAAAAAGTGATTGCATTGTTGACATTTCTAATGACATAAACTTAATTGCTAACACCCATAAGTTTAAGCACTTATATATATATATATATGTTAAAATAAGTAGAATGCCAATAAATTAATCTCAATAATTAAGTGAAGTAATGCAAAAAAAAAAAAGACCCCGAGGAATTGAAAAATCAAAAAATAAAATTATTAAATGGAGCTTGAATCAGCTTGGTTCTTTCTTTGTCTGAATAATGAAGCTTTAAGTAATATAATAATAATAATAAATAAATAAACAATAGTCATTAAATACTATTATTTTCTACAGCAAGTACGTCTTTCATCTTTAAGATAAGAGTTCCATATTGTCATCATTTGTTTTTATCGTTAGTTTTGTCTTCCAGTTCCCAATCAATCAGGAGAGTCAATTGAGACCTCATTGGTTCATTTTTCTTTAATCACAGAAAACATCAATGTTGCTACGTGACCAAAAAATGTTATATGAATACGTGGCAAAAAAGAAGTTAACGTGACATGTGCTTAATCTAATCACTCACTGTGGTCTTTTCAAACTTATAAATAATTTCTTAAGAATGTTTTATTTCATTGCATCTGATCCGTCCATTGTTATGGGATCATTTAGACCCTATGCACTAAAAATAATAATAAAAAAATTAACAAAACAATAACCACGTCAATCATTGATATATTAAATATGAATAAAACAAATCTCGCAGTTATGTGTTTCGTTAAAAAATATTATTGTTTTTCGTGGTAAAACATTGTCTTTTTATTAAATAAATTAAGAAGATTACTTTTCTCTGCAGATAGACAATGTTCTGGGGCGGAACGTTGTGGAGAGGTTACTTTTTTCTGTAAAAAGTGAGATATTAGTGATGAACACTAAACAACGACGATGGACCGGAAGAAGAAAGAGAAGATGGTGATGAAAACTGAACTGCTGAAATCGAGAAGAGTGAGCGACAAGAAAATATTCAAAAAAATAAAAACGTAAAAATTATTTTCGACGATAAAAATACAAGGTCAGAACTACTCGGTATGTCCATTTCTTGGTACATACCCAAGTTTTAATACATTCCATTATGCTCAAGGAATTCCAAAAATAAAAAATAAAAAATGGTATATACTGGGTATGTACCAAGGAATAAGTTTTAATTCACAAAAATTAATACATTCCATGATGCTCATAATTAACATGAATCCAACCAATCTCCTCTGGAATTGCATTATTGGATTGCCTTTAATTAATTTTTTAAGTAATTTCTTATGATTTCAATAATTACTTTAGATTCTTCAATACTTGCTTCTTGGACACACATTTCTAATGGATCTATGCACAAATACGTATACCTTATCATACTAAATTGTATATCTATGTGAGTGCGCGATGCACAATTCTTTTTTTACGATCATTCTTGTCAAAATAACTTAGGGGTATGAGAACTTATTAGCATTCGCTCCCAACAAAATAGTTTAGGATGGATGAAATTAGTCGGTCTCCTAAATTGACGATTAATCTTATTGAGAACGAACGCTAACGAATTCTTATACCCATGAGTTATTTTGACATGAATGATAGACAAAACTTAGATTTTCAATAACATTCATTTTGAATAGAAGAGATCATCAAGTTAAAAGATGACTAATTGGCCGTGTTCTGAGTTTGGAAAGTAAAACTAAAAGCAATTTTATTAAGTTTGCAATATTTGCAAATAGAAGTACGCGCGTATAAACACTCATCCCTAAAAGGGTATATAAATTTCAACACAGATGCACAAGTGTACATACTCGTGTACATATTTCTACGTAAGAGTACATACTCTGTTAGAGTTTGGTGTGACATAAATTCTATTAGGTCAGACTTCTAGTTCGCATTGTAGATCTTATTTATGGTTTTGTTTTATCTACAAATTCATATAACCTATAATCACAAAACTAACGATTGTATTTCGATATCTATAGTATATTTGTTTTTATGTTCGTAATTTTTCATGTAAATTTTGTGTATTACATCATATTTTCTTTTTTCAATTAACGTACAGTTCATAATATAATGATATGTGCATATTTATATGTTGAATAATTCATAATATATACAGTAGTGATTAATGTTTGTTGAACAACCAACAAAACATAACGCATAAGCAAAAAGAGTAAGCACACTGATTTGTCTTCCTCGTTGTCTCGTTCTGGTTTAGGGTTAGAACTGAAAGAACTAAAGACAATCAAGTGGGTATTTAATATTTTCAGTAGAAGAATCTTATTGTATATTCCAATTAACTCTTTATTTTAATAAATAAAAATAAATTTTGGTTGTGAGCAAGTGGGTTGTGTCAGCGATGTCAGAATGAAGAAGAAAAGTAGGAGGGAAGAAGAATCTCAACAAGGTTGAGCAGGAACCAATAGACTTAACTATGCCCATCTCTAGAATTTCAGAAATTAGCGTGGTTAATTAGTCTTAATTATAGATTATTAGTTAACCAAAAATAATAATTATCAATATTAATCCTAAAATGTTAAGTAAAATTTTTATTTTTTTTCTAACATCTTAAAGTTTAAAAAGTTACTAATTGTTAAATGACAATATCAACACTTGTGCGGACATTGACGCTTCTGCGATCACGTATTCTTCTGAAATTAAATATTCGTATTTTGACAATAAAATAGTGCCCTAGACTGTGTAAGTATTTAAGATGAAAAAATATTCGTTTCAAGATAAATTTTTTTACGCATCAGACTCGTACAAAAATTAATTGTGGTCAAATGAATTATTTTCTGTAGCAGAACACAAATATTCCTTGCAAAAATGATATTTTCTGCAGTAAAAACATATTTCCTGCTGTAAAAATGAAGTTTTATTATAAGAATTTTGTTTTTTTTTTTCAACAGAAGCCAAATATACGTTGCAGAAAAAAAAAGTAAATTTTATAAATAATATTTATTATTTAACTAATCTCTTTAATAGTTAAGACATCTTAACAAAAATTAAATTTAATTACCCTAGAAAAAGAATTGGTCTATTTGCCTAAGCAAGTAAGTAGGCGCACATAAAGGCTAAGCAAAAGCCACAGGCCACTCCGGTAAGTAGCTTTCTATCTTTGGCACCCACGAATGAAAGTGACTGCGAAACTGCAAAATAACCAATTTAATTAATTAAATAATTAAAAAACAATTACGTCAGACCATCTACCTTCATCGCAAATACTATATTATTAAGTTATGCTGTCTATTTTTCCAAAGCTTTTATTCTTTCTATTTTTAGCAAACGTCATGCTATGGTTTTAGCTGCTTTATTTTATTTAATTAGCCAATGATAACTTGGCACGTAATAAAGTAATTTAATGGTTTGTTTTTTTGGGGTTGACGATACATTATTGTCTTCACAATGATCATCTCCTCCTTGGGTTTGTAAAGCTTGGAGTTTTGAGTATTTTATTAGGGTTGAGATCATCATCGTGGAGTTCTCTATGTTGGATTTTATTTATAAATTGAGGGGGGTCCCTAGTGGATGATGTTGATGTTCACTGCCTGCATTTCTACCAATGGCCGATACTTGAGCTCGTACTTATGTTGTAGAAGCATAAACTCAACAAGAAAGTTTGGGTCATTCCAGAAATCTCTGCATCAAATAAACCATCAATAATGTATTGAGCTTGTTCGTATGAAAGCTTGCTACAAGATTGCATTACTGTACAACCAATCCAACAGACTATACGATCCTGAGTATGATAAAGGTCAGAGAGTAAAGAAAATGCTAATCTATTCTCACCTGGATTTAGTGAACCTATATTTTCGTAAACTGATGAAGGCAACGTTGGTCCTTTGCAGTCCGCCAGATAGACACTTGATGACTACATTTGAGCTTCCATGTCCAGCTTCCATGTCCAATGCCGTGTCATGTAATACAAAATATGACACATAAGATGTAACGTCTCTCATGTACATAAAGCATTGGAGGACATTACAAATGATATCAGAGTGGAATCTTAACTAAAAGTGTAGCCGACAAAAAAATCACGTCTCAAAAGGGTGGGAGGGAGATTGTGTCAATCTACCCTGTGAAGTCCAAGAATGGCCCAAGTGTGAGTCTGATTCATATTAGTGGAGGTGCACAATCTCACATTGCTTGAAAGAGTAAAAAATACATAGTTTAAAAATAAGATTTCATTTCCTACATAATACAACGCGTTTTGGGTAACCTCAAAAACAAAATCGTGCAAATTTTGACTAAAAGTATTCAATATTGTACTAAAAGCACTAGAAGAAGTTACATCAGTAATATGTACACCTACCCAATAAACATTATTAGCTAACACTTTGACTGAAAGAGCATCATCCAGGTCAGTCGCAGCTGCAGGATCAATATTAAATATGCATAAATTCCTAAGGTCTTTTCTTTCCGTGATATTCATTGAGTGGGACCTCCCAAGTACAATGTGGAAGCCCAGGAAGTAAATCTGAAGAAAATTCAGATGAACGGATATTCTTTTCAAACAATATAGCATTAATATGTGATTCAATTTCTCCTCCTCTCCCCAATACATGCAGTATTTGGGCTTGTGGAATAGAACTTTGCTCTCCCCAATCTCCAATTCACCCTCTTACCAGCTCACTTTTGACTGTTGCATGACCTTCCTCTAATCTCTTCTTGATGCAGTCAGGTAGATATCTCACAAAAACCATCATTTTTGGAAGTCTAAGGTCAGATGGTGTAAGCCGAATGAAATCACGAGAGAATGAAAAAACACCATTGTACTTCTTCACCTCTTTCTGATATTCCTTGTAAGTTACCACCGCCTTTATATTGAGATATCTAACAACAGTAACTCATTGGCGAGACCTCTCAATGATTGCTACAACCCTACCAGTCGGTCTTTTTGAAGGAAATGAACCAAGCATATCACACAAATATTTCAGCACATTTGAGAAGTGGCATCCATCTAACAGATACCTCCTTGGAAGGAGATTGGGAGCATAAATAGCTACACTCGAATTCACCATCTCCCTTGCACTTGCCTTTGCAATTGTGAACCTCAATTTCATTATTTTCAATGAGTAAATCAAATCTTTTCCCGTAGCTTCATTGTTAGACCTCAGTTGACCCCCTCATTTTGGTCCATAACATTCCAGGATCTACCTTCACTGCAACCACGTCCCCTTCCACATATATGAAACAGTAATTATAGAGCAAGCAAAACCCAATACCTGGAAGAAAGATCGAAACTATAAGTATATAATTGGATGATTTAATCAATCTCCCATGCCAGAAAGTCAATAAATGCTCAGCCACTAGTTATCCGACTAAATACAAGCTAGAATGTAAATATTGAACGTACACAACCAGTCTTTAAAGGTGTAAAATAACAAATAAGATAACACGCTTCATGCAGTTGGAAAAAAGGGAAAATTATTTCTGAAAAGGAGATTCTACATTGATCCACACTCTGTCCTCTTCATATACACGAGCAACTCTGTAAAAAGATATTGACTAGCATACTAACAAAACGTCAGCGCTGTGTACTCTTTCATGACAAAAATGTAAGAGCATATATGAATGTAATATGGAGCATAAATAGGCATGTGACTTATGTATAAAGATGTTCTCAATTCTAAAACTACTGGCTTTGAAGAAAAGAAACAGTCTCAATAACTTCAAACTTACAGCTCTATCTGCAAGGAAATTACATTAACGAGAATATCCGTGGGTACAACATCAATTTTGCAGTAGGCCTGCCAGTATAATGCAGAATCGGTCTAAGTTTTGGTATGATGTATCAGCAAACGTATCTTGGACATTGATGTATGAACAATAGAAACAGAAATTTTCACATACCTCAAGCTTATTACATTAACATGGAAAACTGCTTTAAATACATCACCATTCTGCAACATATGAAAGACCATAGTAGTGAACAAATTATTCATACTACAAAAAAATCTTTGATTGTCATTAGACGGGTCAAATAAAGTATGAGCATTTTCGTGTTACAACACATTAAAACAGGATTTCTGACAGACCTGAACAGCCCCATTAACAGCATCCATGGACCAGTGTGGAGAAAAATATTTCTTTTGAGTATGGCCATCAACTTGATACGAAGGAGATAAACAATAATTTGTATATGGTCCACGATATGCAATATCACGCAAACAGGATTTTGACACTGCACTTCCATGACCATTAGAAGAAACATGCTTATTTTTTGCGATTTGAGAGTCCATTATTACATCTTAATCAGGTTGAGAACATGATTTTGAAACTACACTTCCACTGTCATTAGAAGAAAGGTGTTGATTTTTTGAGGTTTGTAACTCCAGTATGTACCCTTGTTCACTGATGTGCACAGTTGCCAAAGATGTGCATAGTTGGCAAAGAACTAAAAGAAACATGATTTCACTAGTCAGCCCGTCATCAAAGGGAGAGAGTGTCAACTGTATATTCTTTTAAAGAAGGATCATTCAAAGGTCCTGCTGCACGGTTAACTATTCTGACATTTTTTTAAGTATGCTGAGGCCACTCCATTTATTCCATTAATTGAACTACAAGATGCTGACAAGATAAAGAAAGAAGACATCAACATAAGAAAAAAAAAGGGAGGGGTTTAAACATAGTGTAAGAAATCATATTTGGTATAGAAGAAATTTGCATCAAAATAACAAAAAACTAAAGCCAACAAAAAAGCAAAAGAAAAAAAATTTGTGTTTCTATCTACCAAATCTTTACAATCCAAAGTCGCACAACAAGCAAAAGAGCCCTCCCTCAGACCTCCCTGGCAGTATTTCCCTCATTACATCTGAATCAAATAAACCTAGTTACACAGGAAAACAGGAATATATGTACAAGAAAATATTATGGCACTAGAACACCTGCTCAAACAAGAAAGTTACTGAGATTCCCATAGGCATGAACATGAAGGCAAGAGCGAATGAACCACATTTCACTCCCTTCTTAATCCTTTCTTAAGCACGCTCTTCCTTATCAAGGCGCCTACCTACCAAATGCTACTTAATCGAACAAAAGAAATTACTCATTCAAAAGATAATACATAGCATAGACTAGGAAGGAATTAGACAGAGAAACCTAATGTAAGAGAAGAGGCGCTCTGCTTAGATCGACGAGTAGATAGGCGCATCTTCTTCTTCTCCTTATCGCCATTATCAGTCTCTCGATCATGTATTGTTCAACTTCACCTCTCATCATTAATTAATAAAAAAAATTCGCCCTCCAGATAAAAAGAAGCAAGAGATTGAACTAGTAAACGAAGAATCTAGATAAAAGATCTTTGATAGGTCCCGAACCATTAAAACACGTTCGTAAGAACCGAGGGGTGGAGGAGAGAGTTGGGAAGAGAAAAGAAAAAGAGAGGGAGAGGAATGAGGTTTTGTAAAAGATAGTCGAAGTTGCAGAGGGGAGTAGAAAGAGAAGTGGAAGAGGAAAGTGACGTGAAGATTGATCGGCGGACATTGGCGCCGACTTTGGAATCCGTTTTCTCTCTCCTCCACCCTGCTTTCACCTTTTTTTTTTTTTTTTCTTTTTTCCTCAATTTTCTTTTTATTGTTATTTCCTTCCATTTTCTCATTATTGAGCCATTAAAATTTTAATGAGAAATTAACAAACAAAATCCTATAGTTTAGGATAAGAAACATGGTAAATCTGGAAGAATTTTCATAAACAATTAAAAGCTCAATGATGCAAATTTTTCCGTCACGTTTTCCGTTCAAAATTGTATAGATAAACGCCACAGTCATTCTAACTTTAAAGTCCGTCTAAATCTATTCTAAAATTTTCTTTTTTCCTCACCTGAAAAGTTTTCCCTTTGTTACCGATCTCGTCTGTTGGCATCGACCTCCAAAGTCGATGTTAAAATCTTAGGCCTCCAAGAAAAATGAATTTTATTACGATTGAAAAGAAAATCGAACATTCAAGAATTTTGAAATTTACCACGGTGGAGGAGAAGGACATTCGTTGGAGACCTCCACCCTTCGCCGGAGAGAAAATAGGGCTGATCCAGATCGCTAGAGGGACATTCGTCTTAAGCGAAGGACGTTCATTTTAAACTGAGGGACGTCCGTTTTAAGCTAAAAAGATGTCGTCTTTGTCTGTTTTAAACGAAATACATCAATTTTTAGCTGAGAGACGTCCGTTTTAAACTGTGAACGATGTTTTCTTTGTCCATTTTAAGATAAGGAGGTCCGTCATAGGTTGAGGGACGTCCCTTCCTTAAAACTGACAAAGATGACGTCGTTCCTAGCTTAAAACGGACGTCGCTCAGCTAACAATGGACTTCCCTCAACCTATGACGGATGTCCCTTGCTTAAAATGTACAAACACGACGTTAGTTAAATTACACTTATAAATTTATAAATTACACTTTAAATTTTTATTTTTACAAATTGAACCTTCTACCTTCAGTTAGTTATGAGCGATTTTGGATATTGTCATTATTTTATTCATTAAATTCACATTCTCTATTTAACTAAGTGTTTTAATCTGATTTTTAATTCCTTCTATGTTTTCAAATCTGATTTCGAACTCTATTGATTTCTTTTCCGACGACTTCAAAGTATGTCAATCGGGTGATAAAAATTGTCGAATGGATAGAAATCGAGTTATAACAACTAATTAAATAGAAAAAAGTGATATGCAAATTTAACGAATAAATTAACGACAATATTCAAATTGTTGATAGGTAGAAGATAGAAGTTCGATTTGTATAAAAAAAATGTCTAAGATCAAACATGTAAATGATTTTCGATGTTAAGGTATAAATTACACTTAACCCTAAGAATAGTGTTATGTTTACCCTTTAATTATACATTATAAATTTTTTTTAATGTGTCACTCATTAATTGATACAGTCAATGTTATATTTTAATTATTTATAATTTATACTGTTACCCTAATACATATTATAAGAAACACGATTAAAATTTTTCAAGGTTTGCTGTGTTTCTAAATTATTTATAATTTATAGTGTTACCCTAATACATATTATAAGAAACATTTTCTAATGTCAATGAATCAAATTCAAAGCAATTTAGACAATGTTGTCAATTTTCAACTATTCTGTCTATTTCTAATCTTATTTTAAACTCTATCAAATTCTATCTGCGATTTTGAACCCATCAGTGTGTGCAATAAAATTTGAAATTGAGTTAAAAATTGTCTGAGTAGTTAGAAATCATATTGAAACAATTTAATAAATAAAATTTGTGATATACACGTGCTTAATTTAAATGATAAACTCACTAATGGTCCAAATTACTAATAATTGAAAAAAAAAATAATTTCATATTTAATAGGTAGCCATAAAATTATAATGGGAAATGACAAATCAACCATCATCCTTTATTGTTAGTGATAAGTTAATCAATAAATTTTTTTTTGTTAACAAATTAACCACTGAACTATAAAAAATTGACGGAGTAAACGCCACCATTACGTTTTCCGTTCAGGGGTTAAATTGTTAAACTGCAGCAAATTATCATAATTCAGTGGTTAATTTGTTAAATCGCATCGGTTTGTCATAGTTTAGGGGTTATATTATTAAAATACATCGGATCGTCGTCATAGTTCAGGAGTTAAATTGTTCAATAGTAACGATTTGATATCATAGTTCAGGGGTCAAATTGTAAAACTAGAGCAGATTAGCAAAGTTCAGGGGTGAAATTGTTAAATCACTACAAATTGGCATAGTTCAAGGGTTAATTTGTAAAACTACGGCTAGTTATAATTGTTTAGGGGTTAAATTGGAAAATTGATGTGATTTATTATCATAGTTCAATGGTTAATTTGTAAAATTGCAGTGGATCGCATAATTCAAAGGTTAAGTTGTTAAACTAGCAGGATTGTCATAAGGATGTGAAGATTTTTTATAGTTTAGTGATTATTTTATTAAAAAAATAATAATGATAGAACTTCTCATTTATTGCAATAGATGATGGTAGGTTTATCGTTTTTCTAATTAGGAAATTAAGCTTTTTTTGGGTCAAATATAAATAATCTCAGTTAATTTGTTTATTTACTATCTACAAATTACGACACGACACCTGTCACTAATTTGAGATGACGTAGATATAACCAATCAAAATGGTGGATTGGTTTTCTATAAGAGTGCAGTCACCGCCTAACTACTACGTCGTCGACGAATTGAGGAGCGTTTTTATTGATCGGGTTCTTTTTCTCGAGAAGACTCTGGAACTTCGCCCATGGCTTACGTCGAACGAGGTTTCTTTCTTCCATCCCTGCGAGATTATTCTGATTAATTTTGTTTTGATTTGTAATTGAAGTTTCCGTATTGTCATAGGGTTTTAGCTCCTGATTCTGTGTTTCCTGCAATGATTTGGTTATTATTGTTCCTTTCCGATTTGGGTTTTGCTTTTTTTTTTTTTCAATTTCGCTTTCGTACAAATTTTGTTTATTGGGAGTTTCGATTTTGTTTTTGGACTAAGCTAGCTTCGATTGGTGAGATTCTTTTTGGGAGGTGGTGTTGTATCCTGAATATATTTTCTTAATTGTTTAGGATTAAACTACCAATTTAGTTTAGGATTGACGTACATGTTTGTAAAGTATCGTATTTTCATTGGAGCCTTGGAGGGGTATAGACAAACGAATCGTCTTTGCCTTTTACCTCTTTTCGTTTTTAGATGATTTTTGTTGCTGAAAAATATTTTCTATTCATTAGTTAGCATTTGACTTCTCTTTCTTATACCAAGTTCCAGCGCTCTTTCACTTTCCGTCCCTCTCAAATGTTGAATTTTTTGTAACCCACAAAAAATTCGATATAGATATCCAATTATGTTTTCAATTACTAATATTTTTGAATAGCATGTTCTACTGAAACGGTAGAATAAGATTTCCAAAAGCAATTTGTGTTTTTTTGTTTGAAAATGAAATTGGTGTAAAACAATCTTCTAAGCATACTAAAATTTCTTTATTGGTTTTGTATATAGTTTAGAAGTCTAAATTTAGAGTGCCATGGGTTTTGCTTCAAACTACATCAGGGTTGAATAGGTTTTTATATGCTATTTGAGACTCCTATTTTCTCGCTACTATGAATCTGCATCAGTTGTATTGTACACATGGAAACTGGTGAAATTGGCGTTTCTATCTTTGTGCCTGCTTATGAGTTTTTGATCACGCAAAAAAAAGGAACCTTGAGGCTTTTATACTGATACATATGGTCAGTTTGTTCTTTATTTTGGTAACTGATGATGGTTTAATGGATGTCAAAAAGCCAAAGCTGTTTAAATCTTGATTTTGCATTCATTGCAAAGCCAAAATGATAATTTTTAGTTTCATCAAACAGGATTTCTCTTGTTTTTTAAGTTTTTGGGTGGAAAATAATTAACTATTAAGTACACTCATCTTGTCAGGTGAGTTAAAATCCAAGAGATCCATATGGCGGATCAAAACTATCACTGATCTCTTCTGGGCAATTGTTAACATAATTGGAGTGTTCTTTTCCACTATGTTCTCGGTGAGAATAGTTGCTTTAATCCACGTGAAAGTTCAAAGTATTGTTTAATGCCATTGAAGTAAGCAAGCAAGCTCGTGTTTCCATTATTCAGATGGAGAAGTCAGATGCCTACAGAAAAGGCTCTAGTGGTGGAAAGAAATGGGACGGTGGTGGTGCAGGAGGTCCTAGAGGGAGACCATACGGCGGCTCTCGGGGTCCTCAAGGGCTAGATAATGTTCGAGGAATCGATCACAGTAAGCTGAATTTCGCTCTTCCCTTTCTGCCTCTTTATTTCTAAACTTCTTGGTCTTTACCAATTCATTCATTCACTCTGCCCTCCAGGTTCCCTGCCAGCATGTGGCTCCTGCTGCGGCTAAGTGTTTTTGGCTTGTCCATTGAGTTATTATACCAGCCTCTAGAGTGCCTGGTCTGTTAGTTTCTTTGTCTTTTATGTATAGTGTGATATATTTAAATCTTTAAATATAAAGAGTTTTTCGAGCTTTTTATTTTATAACCTGAAAAAATTATATTTCTGTCTGAATTTTAAGTTTATTTATTATTTTAATTATTTATAATTTATTTTAAATTACATTTTTGATATGCAATCTGTATTTGTCGTGAGATTATGTACAATATTTTCTGCTGAAAATATATGGTGGCAGAGAATCGACAAGAAGTGTGAATTTCTAATGTGGGATCCGCAGAAATTAATGAGAAGCTTCTCGATACCTATATTACACTTTAATCTTAAATTATGTTGTCAATTATTATGATATAATATATAGTCTAATTACATATATAAAAAATTAATAATTATAAATTTTAATAACGGACCTTTTAAATTTATTTTCTTTTCGAATTCTTTTATAATTATTTTTAATGTCAAAGAATAATCAAACGTCCTAGATTTATTTTATTTTATTTATTTATAAGTTAGAAACTTTATTAAAAAAATTATAAATTACAAATGCGAGAATTATTTTTGACGACTAGAAGGCCCAAGTCAGAGCTTGTCGGAATCGTTGTTGCGATAATATTGCTTCAATTATTTACAATTTTTAGCATAAAACTGAAGTAGACTTATAATATGCAGACAGTAATGTTTCAGCATCACATTTGCGGTAATATTTTTTTCAATACGTAACATTGATGTTTGCGTTGTCCATTTCTCATTGTTTTTGTGATTAAGTTGTTAGTAAAAATTATTCAGTGTTTGACTTGTCATTAATTTCAAAGTACTATAGTTGATTTGTTAATTACTCTAGTTTATATATTATTTTTAACCATAGTTTGAGATGGAGAATTAAATAATATATGTATTTTAGATGTAATTCTAAATATTAATGAAATTAATATATTGTCCACTTCGTCTAAATAAATGCACGCCCAAAAAAGTAAATTATATAATATAATATATATATTATATAATACACGATGGACAGTTAGATTTAACGGTCAAATCCCTCTCCACGTCATTCTCTCCTCTTTTATTTTTAATTATTTAATCCTTTTTTTTCCATCGTCGTCTCTCCTCCTCTTGTTTAACCTAACACCTCACCTCTACATTCATAAAGAACTCCAGTTTTCCACAGACTACTCGTCATTTCCCCTACCATATATTTGACAACTCGTTCTACGTGTTCTTCTCCTTCATACGAAAATATCGAGTGCGAAGGAAGTTGAGAAAATGGTGAATGTGGCGGTGGAGAGGGTTCACGATATTGCAAATTCAGTGACTAAATTCTCGGCCATTATACCTGAAGAGTTCGTCAGATTAGAGACTGAGCAGCCGGGGATCACCACCGTCCACGGCATAGAACTGGGCGTTCCGACCATTGATTTCGGCAACCCAGATGAGGAACGTTTGTTATCTGCTGTTGCTGAAGCTAGCAAAAACTGGGGGATGTTTCAGATCGTCAACCATGGAATTCCAAACGAAGTTATAAGGAAATTGCAGGAGGTTGGAGAGGAGTTCTTCCTTCTTCCTCACGAGGAGAAGGAGGTTTATGCTAAGCCTCCTGATTCTAAATCAATCGAAGGGTATGGAACTAAGCTTCAGAAAGAAACAGACGGGAAGAAAGGATGGGTTGATCATTTGTTTCATAAAATATGGCCTCCTTCCTCCATTAATTATCAGTTTTGGCCAAAAAAACCTTCCTCTTACAGGTTTGTTTCTTCCTTCTCCATTTCCTTCGAGCATGTCTACTTACTTTATAAATTTTATCTATCAAACTGACCACGTTTTTGCTTTCATGATGATCAGGTCCGTTGCCAAATTAGGTTATCGTCAGAAGAAGCAAAAAAAGGAAACTGGAACTTTCTATTAACTAACTGCACCAACCAAATATTGAATAATTGAATTCTACTTCGTCACCTCCTGATTATCTTGTCCTTATAAATCTGATTCAAGTTTACTGCTAGAAAAATTATTTTACGACAGAAAACCTTAAATTGAACAGATGAAAAGAATTGAAGGTGAATCTCTGGTTTGTTTTTATTACAGAGAAGCGAACGAAGAGTACGCAAAGTACATGCGACAAGTAGTGAAGCAGCTGTTTAGGACTTTGTCATTAGGGTTAGGACTGGAAGGAGGTGAGATGGAGGAAGCATTTGGAGGAGAGAAGTTGGAGTATCTTCTGAAAATAAACTACTATCCACCATGTCCACGCCCTGATCTAGCTCTTGGAGTAGTGGCGCACACCGACATGTCCACTTTAACCATCCTCGTCCCTAACCATGTGCAGGGTCTCCAAGCTTTCAGCGATGGCTGCTGGTTCAACGTCAGATACATTCCAAACGCCCTCGTAGTCCATATCGGCGATCAAATCGAGGTATTGCGCGTCCTTACAATTTCTTTTCTTTTTTAGGAAAAAACTAAATATCAGAAAAAAAGAAGAAAATTACCCAAATAAACCCTAAACTATTGCATTAATGATAAATCGGTGACAGGCTAAATATTAAAGTTATTTTTGGAAATACTACATTCTTGAATAATTGAAAATAAAGGAAACAAATCTCGTTATCACCATTTTCGTTAGAAATTAAAAAATATTTTGTTGGTATATCATTTTTTCGCAGTAGACCATCACGTGAAAATTGTATTTAATAACTTACTTTTCACAGTAGTAAAAAAATATTATTTTGTTGGTATATCATTTTTTGGCAGCAGACCATAATGTGAAAATTGTATTTAACAACTTATTTTTCACAGTAGTAAACAAATATTTGTTGCAGAAAAAAATATTTTTCGGAGCGCAAACATTGTCATCTGTTGCAGAAAACCATGGCAATAATTTATTTTCCTCAGCATCATAAAAGTTTTCCCTGCGAAAAAAATTTTAAATTGCCTATGAAAATCGTGTGAAAGATATCTTCTTTATTTTTTGCAATTTAAAATTTTAGTTATTCACATAAAAATTTTAAAATTTAACTGATAACAAATGATTCAGGATTTGTTTCGTTAATTCAAAAAAAAAAAATAAATTATGAAAACACGAGACTGGGAAAATCGACAAACATAATAATCCCCATCAAAATGACACATTAAACAATTGATTTGACTTGAACGTTAGTCTCAATTCAATAAGTGGAAAGTTTGGCGTTACGATTGTGGGATCTAGAGCCACTCTTCCTTGATTTAATTTAACGTTGCATGAATCATATGCACGTAAATATAGAAGAAATATTGTCCAATTAAACTAAATGTGTCATGGGTATGTGTTTATAGAAATTATATCATAGTAAAAATGGTTAGAATTTGACAACTCAATTAAATTATATCACATTGACAAGTTAATTAGAGTGTTTACAAGTCATATCTTTGTGTCAAGTCTCGTATTTTTCTTTTTAATTTTATTATGTAATTTTTGACAATAACAAATGTGGATGTGGGCGGCAGATCTTGAGCAACGGAGTATACAAGAGCGTGCTTCACCGGACTACAGTGAGCAAAGCGGAGACAAGGATGTCGTGGCCGGTGTTCATCGAACCGCCCCCTGATATGGAGATTGGTCCTCACCCTAAATTAATTGGCCGTGACAATCCTCCTAAGTACAAAACTAAGAAATATGGTGATTATGTGTACTGCAAACTCAACAAGCTTCCTCAATGACTATTATCAGTGTCTCTGTCAGTGTTAATCGTACCTCTTCTTACTCAATGTTGTATTGGAGCCTGCTTTAATAATGTTGGTTAAATTAATTTGTCAAATTTAAGAAAAAATAGATGAATAATTTAAGAAAAATTAACAAAACAATCATTGTACAATGAAAGAAATGATAAATTAATTACTAAATAATTTTTGTTAACAACTTAAATACTGAATTATGATAAATGAATGAACCAAACAATGCCGTTAACTTTCTGAGAATTTGAGAGTTAATACCCGTAGAAAAAATTGGAAGAACTCGTGATTTTGTAGATTTGTAGTAGAAAATAGTTAATACTTATGAAAAATTGATTTAATAAAATATTGCATAAGTTGATTTTAATTTTTATTAGTCTTATAATTTAGAAGACTTTGTAAAAGAATACATAATGTAAAGATTTCGGATGATTTAGAGTTGTTTTACTATCCATGGGAGAATGACAACAACGAATTTGTTCTTTATCTACAGACTTTTCTCTGTGGAATGTCGTTTTTTCGCAGCAGAACATCGTCTTTCTCCAGCTGAAAGTCTTCTTTTTTCTACGGAAAATCAACTTTTCTTAGTCTTATTTCAATTACTCATTTTCCGCAGTAGAAAAAAAAACGTTTTGCAGAAAAACGACAACATTTTTTAACGAAAAATATGATAGGTATGTTTTCAGTGTTTATTTAATATAGTTCAATGGTTAAGTTAGTGAAAATATTCTAATGGTTAATTTGTCATTGATTATAAAGTATAATGGTTGATTTGTTAGTACTCCATAATTTAATTTTGTAACAATCATCAAAATCACAATTATTAAACATGGAGTAGAGTACAATCTATAAATATAAACTTTTAAGTAAAATCTTTCTTAGATCGATTCATTGAAATAAATAAAAGTTTTGGACGTGACGTTTCACAGAATAATATGACAAAATACTATATAATTACAAACTGTGTTGAATGTCACGATAGCAACCCAAAGTCTGGGAATAAATTTTCACAATGCAGCACTGGGAGGGGATGATCTAAAATCCGATAGGTTTTTAAAAAATAAATAAATCAACGATAATTTAAAATATTTTAAACCCTCTTATCCCGGGGTTTGTTATCGAGAGTGAAAGTTTTACTATTTCTCTCACTTTTCACTATTCGCTCTATTTTTCTCCAAGTAGGTCGAGTTGAGGAGAAGAAAACAGAGAGTTTAAATTACTTGGATTCATTTTTCTATTTTTCTCTTGGTGAATCGATATCTGATGGACATAATCAATTTTTTTGAGGATTAAAAGTTGGGCATCGATGTTGGAAGGTCAACGCCGACGAATCTAACTTGATTGGGGAAGAGATGTCTTTTTATGGTTTTGTTGTTTCGATTTATCGTCAGGTGAGATACAGTTTATGAATTTTTGTTTTCTCTTTTGGTTAATTTATGTCTGATGGAAAATTTATTTTTAGGTATCGTAGGATTGACATCGACGTCGTATTATCATCCTTGGTGAGACTAGTTTGTAAGAAAATAGAGAGCTCCTACAGGTAAGGAAAATTTACAGTTTTTTTTTTTTTTGAATTCTGTGTTGAATTGGGACTGTTAGGCTTTGGTAATATAATTTATAAAAGAAAGTCATGATTTATGCGTTCTGTAAACTATTGTTGGATTGGAAGAAATTATGGCATTTGGAGTTGAGTTGTGATTGAAAAGAACCAGAGTTCCGGTGGAACTTTGGCCAGTCAGCTACTTTGACTAGTCTAGGTCGCGGCCCAGGACATTTTGGTTTGCGACTCATGTCTTTTGGGTAGAGACCAAAACACTATTCTTGGGCTGAATTTAGTTTTTTTTTTTTTTTCAAGTTTTGACTCAATAGTTATTGAGTTGTTTCGCGGGATATTTTCGATTGTATTGGGCTTCCGGCCCTCTCACGCTTAGGTCGTTATTATATAGCTTAGAAATTCAAGTTTTAATTTTTAAGTTTGAATTCTGATTTGATAAAAAAAATTATTATAAGTTTGAATTCTATTGAGCTATGGTATTAGTAGGCCCAAACTCAAGGTAAGAGTTATTTTATGTTCAATATACATGGTTTTCTAAAATAGAATTTAAAAAAAAAAATAAAAACACATTTTCCTGTTAAATGACGTTTCTATTTAACTCGTCAGTTTCGTAAATTATATAATATTTTTCACCGTACATGTTTGAAGTTCAAAACACACGTTTAATTTAATGTTCAGTTCAATTCAGTTATATTTACATTTACTTTTTTATGCACTATTGTTAACTAGAGTAATGAGACAACTGTATGTGACGTGTCTTTGAGTGCAAAACCCTAAACGTGATCTGAATCATTTTGGCTATTGTGATCGCATAAGTATCGCCGTTGTTTAATTTTTGTTAGTTGCTCTATTGTTTGTTTCTACTTTCTTTATATTGAGTTTGTTTTTTCTTAAAATAATTTTTTGGTATGTATACATATTTTTATAATCTAAATGTTATAGATAAAATCTAATCCCTACTGAGTTTAATTAACTCACCTCATATATTACTCATTTTCAAGAAATAATCAAAGTGATTCTCAATTATCACCTTAAGAGTAGATTTTAGAGATTTCCTCGTACAAGTTAATCTATTTATTTTCTAGAGAGAGTTAGAGTATTTTCTTGAGTTTTGTGCTTTAGCATTATTTTATTTTCATGCAATTTTGGATATTGTTATTTTGCACTATTTTAATGTCACTTTTTACATTTATTTTGGGTTTGATTTGTAAAGTAAATATTTAAGTTTTCCTCCGCTCAATTTTGGATTTAAGATAAAGGTCGGACGGTTTAGTCCATTTTGGGCTGGGCAGCCCTCAGTTCTGTCTTGGGCCCCCATTCGGACGTGACAAATGAACAATTCCAAACAGGTCAACAGTTAAACAAATAATTTTACTGGTTTGATATCAAAATCGATTTTAAAGTTAAACAAACTGAAGATATTAAAATTAAAGCTCAATGAATTCAAACGAGAAGTGTTACTGGTCTGCTGCGAAAAGCAAATCAGTCAACTGAGAAATGAAATTAAAATTTTAACGAAAAACGTGACAGCGATATTTGACTCATTCATTTTTCATAATTGAATATTTTATTTGTTAGTTAAAATTATTTAGTGGTTGACTTTTTTATTGATCTTTTAGTTGAGTGGTTGTTTTGTTAATTTTCTTAATTTAAACAATTAATTTAATTCACTTTAGAAAATTTTGGCCAAAATGATCTTAGAATCCAGTTCGATTTTAGAATCTAAATTAGATGAAATAATAATATTTATACTCAATTTTATTCCTAATTTAATTTTAATAAGTGTCTTATCCGATATCTGACGTGGCCAAATATTAGCCTAATAATCGGGACAGGAATATTTGAGAAGTGACAAACCAGATAAATAGTAAAAATTCTGGAACCGTAGATATGGCTTATAATACCTATAACTTAATCTTAACCGTCCGATTACAGACAGGCTACGCCACTTATTTCTTCTCTCTCCTACACAGTCATCCTCTTCCAGCCACTCTGGAGACCTCGTCTCCATAGATCGCTGGGTTGGAACTTTAAAGGAACGAGCTTTTGGAATCTATGGCCGAGGCCAAGAGATCGACGGGTTCTGTTAGGTGGTTCAGCGCGCAGAAAGGGTTCGGGTTCATATCGCCCGACGATGGTGGGGAAGATCTCTTCGTTCACCAGACTTCCATAAGATCTCAAGGCTTTCGAACGCTTTTAGATGGCCAAGAAGTTGAGTTCTCCGTTGATTTTGACGAAGAACAGCGACCCAAAGCCATCGATGTAACCACCGCGCCTGGATCTAGCCGTCCCAGCGGCGGACGGGGTGGAGATAGAGGCCGAGGCGGGAGATTTAGTGGAAGAGGCGGTGGTGGCGGTGGTTATGGAAGAAGTTCTGGCTACGGCGGTCGTGGCAGTGGCTATGGCGGGGGAGGTCCCTCCGGTGGCGGTGGTGGAGGAAGTGGCGTTGAGTGTTACAACTGTGGCCGAGTGGGCCATTTGGCTCGGGATTGCTACCAGCGCACTGGAAGCGGACCTGCCCGCGGCGGCCGAACTTACGGGGGTGGTCGTGGCTCTGGCGGCGGTGGAGGGTGTTACAATTGTGGAGAGGAAGGGCATTTTGCCAGAGATTGTCCAAACGATCAGAATTGAAAATTTGTGGTACTTTCTGCTGATGGTCGTCGCTCGTTTTGCAGATTGTGAGCCGAAAATAAGAATTCGAAACGCCTCCATTGTTGATTGTTTTCCTTTTCCTGAGTTGATATCGAAAATAATTATTATTTTTTCTCTCATTTACATGTATCATCCATAATTTACGTCTGATTTTCTTCGTTTTTATTCCCCCTATTGCTTAAATACATTCTCGTTCCTGCAATATCTCCAGTTAAGAACCTTATTTGGACAACTTTTAGATTCACATTGTACAAGATGAGCTTTTTATTGGGTTGCTGTCACACCCCTAATTTTTCGCCGTGCAGAATTCCGACGAATTCATGTGATCGGCATCGAAGTCCCACCTCGACCAGCCTCCCTCGCCCTTGCTCTTTGCGAAAACAAGAACTACCAATAACCCACAATTTAAAAATCACTCGACACAACAATTTACGGAAGCCCCGCCCCCAGCCTGTTCTTTCTATTCCGAATAAAAGAACCTAAGACAAAAATTCCACTCAGATCACCACAATTGCTTAAAAGTCTCACGATGGATTAACTCCTTTAGCTCGGTGTCTCAAGGGTCCTATATATACAAATATATCTTATCTACATTTGAATTTCAAAAACCCTAAATTAGTTGTAACAATCAAAATCTGATCTGCCACGTGTTCACTTCCCATTCGCTGTGCAGCGCGCCAATCTTACCCAATTGTAGTGAGAATCCCACAAATCTGGGATCTTCCTCGATCTCTGTTGCTGCGCACGCGCCTTCCTTTCTAGTCGACGGGCAGAATCCCTAAGAATCCGGGATTCTGCAGATCTTCTCCTAGCGCTCCTATGGCCCACTGAATGGCGTTGCGGCCCAACCTCCTGTTGGTCCAACTACGATGCTGCAAACGTGATGGTGATGGCCCCGCCATCTTACTCGGCCCAATTGTTCAACTAATGAGTGTCTTCGGCTTAACCCCTGGCTGGCCTATTGCACGCGCGGCGCGTGTCTGTGAGGTTTCTCGGAAACCTCCTTCCCGGGCTTCGCCGGTTAAGCCATGTGAGAAAAAGGGCGTGACAATCCTCCCCCACTAAATGAAGTCGAAGTCCTCGTCAACTTACAACTCAAGTAGGCTGTCACCTCGACTCTTATTTGGCCTTTCTTCCAAATAGCTCTTTTTTCCTCTTCCCACGATATATCAATTGTGGGAAATAAGACTAGTTGCTTGGAAAAGTGAAATCCACCTCTCGTTGATTCCACTCGAACGATCAATAGTCCACCCTTTTGAAGAAGTCCCCTGTGAAGTCTCTTAGAAATCACCTCCTCCTTGAACTCTACTGATCTACATCGCTGCCCTATACTCGCAGTCTCTGTTTGTAACGTGCACTCCCCCTGACTCGCGCTCTCGGGAAGGCCTCATGCCTCCCGGTATCGGCCCAACTGACCCCTTATCGGCTCGCGCGCCCACTGCATCCCTCTGACCCATCGATGTCGCGCCTGCTCGGTGTGTTTCAACTCCCCTCCGATTTGGTCTAATGGCCATTTTTCATCCACCATAGTTACATTGGTGATGAAATTCCTAGAGATTAGCTTCCAAGGCTTGTTTGGAATAAGGAGTATTTGAAGTATTCTGGATTCCTTCTCCCGCTCCGACTTGTCCCCTTGACAATTCTCTTCCATTCTTGCCCAAGTCTTCTCTCTAGATGATGAATTGAGCATCCCCTAATGCTCGTATGTCTCGCATTGTGAGTGTCTAGTGTCTCTACCTTGAGAAATTGGCGCCCTCTGCCCCAACTAGGAAGTCGAAATCTGTCATCGCGTGCGTTGACTAGCCCGCCTCCAACGTGATTTCTCCTCACTGACTCATCGTACGCTTGCTTTTCTAGCAAGTGTCTGGCATCCCCTCTGGTTGCCTCCTTGATCCCATCAAGTATCTCTGAGTAATTTTCTTTGGTGGCGCTTTCTTTCACTGTCGCTTCCCCCAAACGATGAAATGCCTCCATTACTCGTATCTCGGCTCCAAGTTTATACTCTCTCTTGAAGTCCAACTTCATGATAAACCATTGATCATGCTGAGCTAAGCTTAGCATTAGCCGTCGCTCAATCATTCCCTTGTTGGCCGAATGCTCGCTGATCGCCCTTGACGCGTTATCACTGCGCTGTCCTTGTCCATCCCAGTTGGCCTGAGTGATTGGCTGACTGTCGCCGCTCACACCGTACGCCCAAGCACTGCCCCTGCCCTGCTTGACTCGTACTTTATTCTCTTGGATCTTCTCTAGCTCTAGTGGTTGACTCTCCTGTCGTAGTCCACTTTGTTTGATGTCGAGCTGTATTGGCTGGAATGGGAAATTACCTCCTCGCAATTCCTGCTCTCTACCCCTGTCGAGTCTGCCTCACCCTTGTGGTTCACTATTAGATGCACCCCACAGCGCTGCACTCCAACGCAGTCTTCCTTGTACGCCCAGCTGTTGCCTCGTGCCCATCTGACTCGTAAGCTCTGGAAAGTGTGTTCTGCTTTCCAAATCAATATAGGGGAATTGTTGTCTAGCCTCATCGCCTTGCAACTTCGGAAAGGTCCCTGCCTTCCTTCGTTTTGGCCTCAACGGCCCTATTTCTGTAGGCGCGCCAAGGTGGCGTCGCCCTCTGCAACTCCGATGGCCTCTTGTCATCGGATCTCCTCAACACCTCACGTTCTTGCTTTGACTCTTCCCCAGCTTTGTTTTGCTTGTATTTGCGTAGTCTCCTTGAAGAGTGCCTCTTCTTTTCTTGAACTCCCACATATACTTGAAGAGTAGATAGGGTAATGCCTGAACCCCGGTATTCACCCTTAAGCAAGCAAGGTGCTGATTCATCTTGGATTATCAACATTCCAAGATAAGGCATTACCACTGCCTTCGCTGGCTTGAACAAGTTCAAGCCTAGGATTAACTCAAAATCATCTAATGGGACTATCATCAACGAACACAGTTGTTCCCATTCTCCTACGCGCAATTTGGGCACCGCCATACCATTTATGGTTTGCGCAGTCGAATTAATCCCCTTTATCCATCTCGTGCTTTTTGTCGCCTTCAAGCCGAGATTACTCGCGATCCGTTGCGAGATCAAGCTGTGAGATGCGCCGGTGTCTAACATCGCGCACACCTCTCGTCCATTGACAAATACCGTGATGTACATCAGGCCACCTGTCGTCGGTGGTTGATTCTGTGTTGATGACTGGTTGTTCGCCGCCTCTGCCTGGCCGCTAGTGCGAGTGTTCACTAGTGGTATAGGTAGGGGTGTTCAAAACCGAACCGAACCGACAAACTGAACCGAAACCGATCAAAAAATCAAAACCGAATAAGGTTTTTTCTATTAGAAAAACCGAATAAGGTTCTCTTTTGTAAGAACCGAGTGTTTTGGTTCGGTTACCGGTTTTAGTTTTTCAAAACCAAAAAACCGAAACCGAACCGCATAAATACGTTTATAGTGTTTTTTTGTTTTTGAAGTTCCATATTCGGTCATTCGTGCCTCAGCCTCTGAAGTGATTTTAGCTCCAAAAGACCTAATAACTATTTTTTTGACAAAATTTTGTTTTGAAAAGAGAAGAGGAAGAATAATTTTGTTGTTATTAATTATGTTTTTATAATTTTTATACAATTTTTATTATAATATTTGAAAAAAAATTAATAAAGAAAAAACCGAAACCGAACCGAAACCGGAACCAAGATTTTAAAACCGAAACCGACTAGGTTCTGATTTTTCTAAAACCGATTTCGGTTTTGTAATTTTAAAACCGAAACCGATTAGTTTGGTTTGATTTCACATCAAAACTGAACCGAACCGAACCGTGAACACCCCTAGGTATAGGGCTCTCCCCATTTTCCGACTGTGCTACGTGCTGCACGCAGTCACGAGACTTCCCAGAAGTCTTGTCTCCATTGACAGTCTCATTCGGCGCACTGTTGGTGATGATCGATGGCTTATTCAGGCAATCCCTTGCGAAATGTGGTCCGTCACATATGAAACACCCTTGGGTTCGTTTGCGTCGGGGTTGATCTGATCCCTTTGCTTTAGATGATCCCTCAGTCTTTCTTTTCTTGTTTCAACTTGGACTCCTGTGCCTGCTTCCCTTCCTCCTAATTTTTGGAGAAGGTGTGGTCTCCTTATCCACCAATTTCTTAGCCATCTCAATCGCTGATGTCACATCCTTCACCCCGTGTCTTCTCAATTCGGTTTGTGCCCACGGTTGAAGTCCGAACATGAAATTGAACAATTTGTCCTTCTCATGCATGTCTTGGATCTCTAACAGCAGAGTAGTAAATTCATGAGCATATTTGCGAATTGTACCTGTCTGACGAAGCCTCCTCATGGCTTCCTTCACCCCCACTCGGCGTTGAGTGGAAGGAACCACTCCTTCAACTCCGATATGAGAACTTCACAAATTTCCACCTTTGGCTCCCTCTCTTGGCTGTGCCTCCACCATCTCTTTGCTTCGCCCACCTAGAATGCACTAAAGGTCTTTACTTTGTCATTCTCTTGAATTCCGGCAGCCTTGAAGTAATGTTCCATGTCAACTAGGAACCTCTCCACTTCTTCAGCATCCCTATCTCCATAATAGGGTCGGCTCCGGTATTCGTGGTTTCATAGCTGTCGCGCCAATCCTCTCCGATGCGCCACCCGCTACCCTCATAGCGCGCACCTGCGCAATTTCTCCATCGATACGGCCCAGTCCGTGGCGAGCGTATCGCCTCGTCGTCGCCATGTCTTCGACCACCGAAGTCTTGAAGGCTTCGAGCTCCTCCTTGAGGGAGATCAGTTGGAGTAATAATGACCCCTCGTTGCCGGCATCGTGAATTCTCGTGAATTCCTCCAAAAGTTGAAGTCTTGCCGCAACTTCGTCGTCCATCTCGCTTCACCTTCCTGTGAAAACAAAAGAAAACTCTCAAATGGTGATTTTTGAAATTATCTCAAATTTTTGAACTCCAAGTTCAAATCTTTTTGGTCACAACTTCAAATCTCGTTAGAAAGTTGTTACCTTTTCGTATCGAATCTTCAAATCTCCTTCCTTTTTGGAATTCCGTGTGTCGATCGTTGTGGAGAAGAGAATGGATCTAATACCAAGTCTTCAAAACTCCTTTTTGAAACTTGCGTAATAGAGGAAAATCGAGCAAACCTTTGCTCTGATACCAATCTGTCACACCCCTAATTTTTTGCCGTGCAGAATTCCGACGAATTCGTGTGATCGGCGTCAAAGTCCCACCTCGACAAGCCTCCCTTGCCCTTGCTCTTTGCGAAAACAAGAACTACCAATAACCCACAATTTAAAAATCACTCGACACAACAATTTACGGGAGCCCCGCCCCCAACCTGTTCTTTCTATTCCGAATAAAAGAACCTAGGACAAAAATTCCACTCGGATCACCACAATTGCTTGAGAGTCTCACGATGGATTAACTCCCTTAGCTCGGTGCCTCAAGGGTCCTATATATACAAATATATCTTATCTACATTTGAATTTCAAAAACTCTAAATTAGTTGTAACAATCAAAATTTGATCTGCCACGTGTCCGCTTCCCATTCGCTGTGCAGCGCGCCAATCTTATCCAATTGCCGCGAGAATCCCACAAATCTGGGATCTTCCTCGATCTCTGCTGCTGCGCACGCGCCTTCCTTTCTAGTCGACATGCAGAATCCCTAAGAATCCGTGATTCTGCAAATCTTCTCCCAGCGCTCCTACGACCCACTGAATGGCGCTGCGGCCCAACCTCCTGCTGGTCCAACTGCGATGCTGCGAACGTGACGGTGATGGCCCTGCCATCTTACTCGGCCCAATTGTTCAACTAATGAGTGTCTTCGGCCCAACCCCTAGCTGGCCTGTTGCACGAGCAGCGCGTGTCTACTAGGTTTCCCGGAAACCTCCTTCTCGGGCTTTGCCGGTTAAGCCATGTGAGAAAAAGGGCGTGACAGTTGCCAATACAGCAGCGAGTGGGCCTAGCCGAGCATGTGAAGGTAGGCTAACAACACTTAATGGGCTGACCCCAAAAAATTTTCAATCAGAGTCAGCTAACAAGTTACGAGAATATCGAGCCGAGATGAGCCAAGCCAGCCCAACTAACCTAACCAATTAAGCTTAACGAGCCCAATATATGAAAATAAAATTATTTTTTATAAATATGTTACGGTTTTTTTTATTTATAGTTATTAAAATTATAATAAGTATTTATTATTGTAATGTTAAAGTATGATAGACGATAGAGGTATGCAAATCGAACTCATATCGGAATCGATGAATCGAATCGGAATTGATCAATTCGATTTGGTTTGGATCAGTTTTGCACATTGTAGTCATTTCCTTTTCTTTTGGCCTTCATGTTTTATAAGTAGGAGAAGCTTCTCTAAGAAGCCTCCTGCTGATAGAAGTTCACCTTCCACCAAAAGGTGACACAACTTACAATTGCCTCATGGATAATCTTATCGCTTCGGGAAGATTAGAGTTAATCTATCGTCGTTTCAGGGGGAGAACAAGCCGGCATGCTGCTGAAAGACGAATTTTAAAAATTTTGCGTGGAGCTGGTTGATCCCAGGATTGACCGCTCCGCTGTAGCCAAATTCCCCATGCTAGACCGCTCTGTTGTGGTTTTGCCTGCCAATTCCAAGGTCGATCCTTGGATCGACCATTCCCACATGGCCAATATTCTCCTACGCCACTGCCATTTTTTTCAATCCTTTAGCACTTCCACTACAATTAGGTTACAACTTAATTAATTTAACAATACTTCTCACTTAATTTTCATGCTCATATTTACCGCATTAGATCAAGTGTATCATACATTATTATGGAACGTATTTCCTTTAACAAAATATGTATTTCGAAGAATTATTTACATTATACGTAT
Source organism: Begonia loranthoides (assembly GCA_022433065.1). Lineage (NCBI taxonomy): Eukaryota > Viridiplantae > Streptophyta > Magnoliopsida > Cucurbitales > Begoniaceae > Begonia > Begonia loranthoides. Next base: position 1,846,053 of record CM039485.1, read on the forward strand.
AGGGATTTATCTGGGTATGACACTTGCATCACTACAAATTAGATACATCCCAACTAGATTAACATTAATCTAATTGTCAATCATGTGCAAAATGTCCAAAAAAAATATAAGTTAAAAAAATACTTCAAAATTCAAATTACAATACATCCAAATTTAAATGAAAATCTAATCTTCAACGTCCAAATTTTTAAATTCTTTTAGTATTTCGTCCTCTTGTTGTTGATTTCTCGTAATGGTGTCTTTCCAATCCTTCTTGCAAATGAGTGGTTCCACGAGATCAGGTGCAAATCTTCCTCGGTGTTTATCGTACACACATCCACCTACACTAAATGCAGACTCAAATGCTACGATAGAGATCTGAGGTGTTAGTAGATCACATGTCATCATAGAAAGAATAGGATATGTGGTGGAAAACTTTTTCCACCAATATAAAATATCAAAGTTCTCATTGCGAGAAAATTGATATTGAGTGTCAAAATAAATATCTAGTTCATTTCGCATAGAACTAGAATAAACATCTGTATCTAATTCATTCCAAATATGATGAATACCAAATTATAGAGCTATTGTGGCTTCACCACCACTACTAGAACTAGCATGTGAAGAAGCACGTGAACGACTAAAATTAGAATATTTTATTTCATAAGAAGAATATAAACTAACAATTCCATATGTTATTTAATTATTAGACAATAAAAGAGTAGTACATAAATTAGTAGAAATTCTATTAATCATGAGACTTACTTTTCTTAATATATCGAGGATCCATTATGCATGCATAACAAAAAATAAGAGGAATATCAAACGACTATTTTTTAAATTTTGTTAACATGTTATTAAATATATCTCTAAATTCATATATTTGTCGATATTGTGTAAAATTACCCATTAAATTTGCAAAAATTGAGAGAACAAGATGAGAAGTGAGATAATAAATTCTCGAATATTCATTTGTAGTATCATAAAATGGTTTTAAAAAATCAAGAAATGTATTAGCTGCATCACAACTGGAGATTAATACTTTGTGTTTTCTCAATAATAATAGTACAAATAACTTGTCAATATGGTCTAACATTTTCCAACTTTAAATAAGTCAAATTTCACCTATGATCTACATCGGTTCTTAATTTTCTTGGTTTAAGTCGGGTAGCTTTACAAAAATCTCTATATTCTTGTTGTCTTGAATTAGATCTAATGATATAAGAAATTGCGGATCTAATTAATTCAATACGAGGCAAAATATATGTAATACTATCTTTAACAACTAAATTCACAATATGACATACACATTTCATTTGGAAAAGAGAATTGTGAGTAGTATCTAATTGAAAATAATTTTTAAAATGAGAAATAACAACATCGTTAGCACTAACATTATCAAGAGTTATGCTAACTAGTTTATCTCTAATAGAATATTATTGCAATATTGCCACAATATATCTATAAATAGTAATACCAGTGTGAAGATATTCACAATTACGAAATTCTAAAATTCTTTTATTTAATTGCCAAGATTCATCAATAAAATGAGAAACTATAACAACATAGCTTATAACATTATTTGCACTCCACAAAAAAGATGTAGTACACATAGACATTGAATGGGCGTTTGAAAAAAATGAAATTAGTTCATTTTTCATATCATTAAACATTTCAATAATATCATTTCTAGTTATACTTCTAGGAACATGTTTAAAATTAGGAGTAGCATACTCTTTCATCAATTTTTCAAATTTGTCACTATCGGTGAACGATAAAGGCAACTCGCATTTTGCTACAAGTTTTGCTATTCATTTTCTTATTTTATTTTGTGACTATAAAAAAATGTCACTACCACTAGTATTTAATAATCTTTGTGTAGGGTCTCTTACTTGCTCATTTAAGTGACATTTTTTATAATGTCTACCAAGTGTGCTAGTTGAACTACTGATAACATATGCATAATTTTTAATACAATATTTGCATTGAGCTCTAAATTCTACTTTTCCACCAATTTTAATTTCTTTCATTTCAAAATATTTCCATACCTCAAACGTTTTGTTCCATTTTTTTAGGTGAAGAAGTGGATGCTTGTGCAGATGATTGTCCAATTAAAAGTGCATGATTTAACTCCATATTTTCCTCAATATTATCATCAATGTTCTCAATATTATAATTACGTGGATCCATTAAAAATAAATATTTAAAATAAATTTCAAATAACAAGTTGTTACCACAAATCCAATTGATCAACAATAATTTGTAGGTGGTGTGAATTTTGTGATTTCCTCCACGTATACGAAACCTACAAAATTCACACAAAAACTGTTAAATCATACACGTAAAATGAACAACAATATAAAAATACATTAAATAATAAATAGTAATATATACCTTGTAGAACGAATAGAAAGAGTATGAAAATTGGTAAGAATAATAGAGATCGATTGAGCACTAAAAATTCAAAAGTATGAGAATAAGAGATTGAAAAAAATTGATGAAAAAATTTGAAGGTATTTAAGAGTATTTATAGAGGTGAGGAGGGGAGAGGAGAGTGACTAGAGAGAGGAGAGGAGAGAGAGAGGAGGGGGATCTAGCGTGGTGCAATGGTCATTTGACCGTTGACAGGCTGGCAACAGTCATTTGACCATTGCCCTTTAGGGAAACGGGTCCCGAACCGAGCCGGTCTGCCTGGCTCATCTGCCACTATCTTCAATGGGCTCGTGAGCCAAAGACACCGAGCCCGACTCGACCCATCGCCTGGGCCAGGTCTGGCCCGTCATTTTAACGAGTCTGCAAATTTGCCCGTTTAACATCTCTAGTTGCCAATGATATTCTTAGTTACTCTGGAAGGCTGTTTGAGATCTTTCAAGTGAATCAAAAAGCTCTCCTCCTTTTCTATTTCTTTTCATTCTTTGTTCAGAAATGTTATGATTAATTGAATGGCTTAGAATGGCTTTGTTTGTGCCAATGAGCTGCTTTCTTTTGTTCATGTCTTATCTTACTACGTTCAACACTTACAAATGGTAGGACTGGGTCAAGTTCTTTAATTATTTTGTTGAATTCGAAGTTTGATTATAGATATCAGCCGTGGTCATAAATTTTGAGTATTTCTCGTTTAATTTTGTTAGATATGTTTTTAGCTTTGGTATAGGGCCTCTCACAAGCCCACCACTAAAGCCCAATACTTTCATTAAATTTTATTTCTAATAATAAAGTCACAATGTCACATTTTCTGATTAATGAGAAGTCATTCACTAAATAATTTTTGTTAATAAATAAAAAATTCTAGAAAATAAACGACACAAACATTGTTGTTAACTTATTGAAAGAAACGTTAAATTTTTTAAAAAAAGTAGTGTTGAATCTGCTCTACAATTCTAATTCTACTACAATTTTATACTAAAATTATAATAATTAAATCAATTTTCATTTTTATTCTAATTCTAATTCTTGTTCTCGAAAACAATTCTCAAGTTTTCAATTTTTCAAATATCTTTCGATGGTTCAATTCTAATTCTTTTTTTTTATTATTATTCTAATTACTCACTTTTTTATAGTAGAAAGTAATATTTTTTTTAGGAAAGTAATATTTATTGAATACTATTTGCAGCGAAAAAATAATATTTCATTGTAAAAAAAAATATTTTTTTAATAAAAAATGGGACAATGGTATTTATTAAGTTCACGATAATTTTATTAATTTGCAAAAATTGTAATGATTTTATTAATTTTTCTTTATTTTAATTTAAAATTAAGTATGATGCGATCGGACACGAATCTCGATCAAGGAATTTCAATTAAAAAATTCTATTTTTTAAATAAAAAATGAATAGTAGGGGAAGTTCGGACAAGTAGGATGATGGCAAAATGAGCTCTCACATCACATGACATGTGTCAGACCAAAGGACCCCACACACGTGTGAGTTATCCTGACTGTTTGATTTGCTTCTGTAATCCTGATTGATTCCCCCTCTCCCTCGCAAGCGTTCTTAGATTCTGACTGCTGTTTTTAGTCAGATAAAATAATTGTTTTTTGGCAAATAATTACATTATTCAATAACATTTTTAATTTATAATTAAATGAAGACTACAAAATTCGTATATTAAAGTAATTATTAATATTTAAAGAGATTGTATTTTGGTCAAACCTAAGAAAATAAGCGTTGAAATAGTTGGTCAAAGACAATTTCCAGTACTGGAGAGTGGAGAGGAGAGTGATGGGCTGATTGATTGATGAATTCTAATCGTTTGGAAGAATTATAATTCAAATATTTCGTGACACTGATTTTGCTAGACACGTCTTGTCAACCAACATTCTTCGTGTGTGATAAAATAAATGGTGGGCCCCATTTTTTTCATATCTCTGATGGGGCCCACCAACTCTACCTGCCGTTGGATTGCTTTCCCCCGCATTCAAACCAAATATAAAGCACCGTTGGATTTCCTCCCCAGCATTCATACAACTCTAGCATGCATTGTGATTGACTGCATATTATGGTTTTTTGAAGATAAAATTAACTAAATAAACATTGAACTATTGAGTTAACGACAAATCAAACTTTAAAATAATTTTGTTAATAATTAAAACTTTTAACTATAAAAAATAAATGACACAAACATTGTTAAAAATTTAATTTTTTTAAATAATCTATCAAATATCTGTTGCAGAAATAGTATTTTCTATAATGGAAATGTGCCTTCAGCTGCGTAAGACTAGTTTCTACAATGAATACTTATCTTCTGTTGTGGTGATAGAAAACTAATTGGGGGTTGGGAAGAGTATGGAAGCAAACAAGGGAACAAGGAAGACCCTTGGGGGTGCTCGGACTTGTTCTTGATAGAGCAGAGTTTAGCTCGCCCTATTGAGTATGGAGAGAGAACTAACTTGAGGGAACTAGTTAGTTGGTGTACACTCACATTTTACTTGGATATGACTCACCAAGTAAAAAATTGAGGCTAGCTTTGATATGAATCACCAAACTACGGTTTGAATATGACTCACCAAACCTACTAACACTTCTTTTGATATGATTCACTAAAATAAGGAAAAACAAAGAGAAAGTGAAAGAGATTCACAAACTAAACACAAAATTTTTTTATTCCAAGCTTCATGATTTTCAGAATACAAAGGGGGGCTATATATAGCACATCTTGAACACTAGTTACAAAGAAAACAATAAATTAGATGCTAAGAACCAAATGCCTAGGAAGAGGGAAGGTTCTTAGCAAAACAAAGCAAACATTAACTATTTAAAAGAAGGGGGATGAAAATAAGAGAAGATTCATCGTCTATGAAGATAAAAAGAGTCTAGAAAACTACAAATGGAGTTTTAATGCATCTTGGAAGATGACTTAAAACCTCTAGATCTTTCTATGGTGATACAAGGCTTACCTAGGAAGATAGAAATCTCATTTAGTAACCCCAAGGCTACCTAAAATCAAGGTAATAAGAACAATTGGACATGGACTTGGGTCGATTGATGATACAAAAAATTACTAAGTTTAAAGTCCAATTCATCACATAAAATATAACAATAATGAAAAGACCTAATAAGTAGACTTTAATCCTTAAGTGAAGTAAACTTGGATCATCTAATGAGGCTAGAAGGAAGGAGGAAGGGTGGGCCTTAGGGAGTTCCGAACACGTGCGGCCAAGGGTGCTCAAGGAGGTGGTCGTGCCGTTTGAGTGGTCTTCATGTGTGGGTTTCCTCTTCTTTTCCAATTGAACTTAGACCTTCCCATTTGAGTAAATGTGTGGGCTCATCTAAGTCCATGGTTGTTAGGATCTTCTCTAAGCATTTATGGAAGTGATTTCCTGCAAAATAAAGTGCACTAAATAGGTTAACGAGTTTTTCAGCTCTAACTCTTATAATGACTCCTAGAGGCATATCATGTGGAAAGGATAATCTTCAGCACAATCTGAGGGTGAAGCGCGACCCCAACATGAAGTACAACTTCAACATCTACCTCAAACACAACTAATATCTCAATTGATATGTTTCCAACCTATATCACATTGTTTCTACTTACTGATCTTCAAGACTAAGTCAGCAAATGATAGGTACGAAGTTCATATTAAAAATCATTCGCTTACTGTATCTAAAAGAGTATATTTCAATATATTGACTGATATGAAGCTATGCTTCAAGTTGTGGTCGTACTAAGGAAACTAAAATTCCATAGAGGAAAGCAAATATCCGCTATGGAAAATACTCGCTATGGAAAGCAAGTCCTTGTTATTAAACTTACTTTTCTATTGCGGAAAATAAGTCATGTACGGATCTGTAGCGGAAAGATGACCTATCCGTTGCAAAAAGACGACCTATCCATTGCAAAAAAAAATTTAATTTTTAACGAAAAACATAACAGTGTGATTTGCATTGTTTATTTATCATAGTTAAAAGATTTAGTTGTCCACAAAATTACTTTAAGGTTTATCTTACCACTAACTCAATCATTCAAACTTTGTTTTGTTAATTACCTTTTCTTATTTATTCATTTAATTGAAAACATAATAATTTAAACAAATCAAATATAAGATAAGAATTTAAGTAAGCAAGAAATGTTGGAACGAAAACTGATTTAGCAAACGAAAAAAATAGGAAGTTTGATGGGAATTAATAGAACAGCCATTGAACTATGAGATCAATGACAAATCGACCATTGAACAATTTTTCTCTAACAAATAAAACACTCAACTATGGCAAATGAACGAAGCAAGTATTGTTGTCGCATTTTCCGTTAAATAACATTTTCTTTCCGTTGCATAACGTTGTCTTTATGCTGCGAAAAGTGAGTTATTGAAATAAGGCTCAGGAAAGACGACTTTTCGCAGAGAAAAGACGACGTCTTTCCAATCAAACTGTAAATTTTTTAAAGTAATTTGATGTGTTTGGGGAAGAGTAATCCCAAGGAAGAAAATAAAATAATAGATCAAAAAAGAGAAACGTCGAATTACATTGTTTCTCTCATATAATTATTTTAAATTCATATTAGATGTCGATAGAATGCTAGAATTGTTGAGAGGAAAAAATTTTATATTCGTTGGCGATTCTCTAAACAAAAATATGTGAAAATCTCTGATTTGTAATCTGAAAAACTCAGTTAAATATCAAAATAAGGTATTCGAAGCGCATGAAAGAAAATATTTTTTTAGGGAAAGCTTTCTATTCTTTCATTCTCAAAGTAAGTTCGCTGTTAACGACGATATTTAAGTAATTTATTATCTATAGTTGAGTGATTTATTTGTTAACAAAAATTATTTAATTGATGTATTATCATTAATTTTATAGTTTATTAGTTATTTTTGTCAATTTCCAAGTTTTAATTTTTAAAAGTGAATACGTTCGATTGGGACATTAACAATGACATCAAGTCCAGGCAAAGATCCAAATTTGATTTAGATGGCAAGTTCCATCAATTTGTTCCTTTTTACTAAATTATATTAAATGGGGAGGGGATCCCGACAATCTCACTTGTAAATTTGATTTCCAAAAAAAAAAGTAAAAATCTTAATTGCATTTCATCTAATTATTAATTATTAATTAAAAAAACATAAAAATAATACTAGAAAAAAGAAAAATCACATGAAAGTGAAATTATAAAATTGTCCAAACGCGGAGATGATCATTGCGCGTAGACAAAACCCATCACCAATACCTCTAAAAAAAATGGGACAAATTGTTGACTGTTACAAGCCAACGCGGCTTTTAAATTGTTTCAGCTCATGCAATAAACCTTTATCATTAATTGCAAGTAAAATATCATCAAACAAAACACAAATGGCTTCAATTAAAAGAAGATAACAAAACTCAAGAGAGAGATGGAGGGAGAGGAGGGGTAAAAGCAGTTTGTTTAGGCATTGTATACATCTAAATTTTATGTTGAAGAGGAGAAAAGAGAGAGAGAGAGAGAGGTTCAAGGAGAGTGCTTGGGACATTGATAGCACTTGGTGAACAAACCAAAAGAGTGAATTTGTTGCACGAAGTTGAGCATGCTAGCCCATCCGCCGAATCCGAACCCCACCACGAAAACCCACACCACCACGAACATGTTCACCGAGTATAGCCCTCCCCATCCTCCCACAATCGATGGCGGCCTCTCCACCGCGTTCTGTCAAAGCATATATCCCGAATAACCCGAGATTAGAACACACCAAAATCAGAGCAAAAAAGTTTAAATCTAGCATCTATTTCGGGTTTTTCGAGTTTTTTGGGAAGTGGGTAGAAGTCATTTGATGCAAATTCATGGTATAAACACGTCTAACTTAGAAGAGAAACTTTGAGCTAACCTCTTTGCGGCATTTCGTCGAACATGTACCAAACAACAGGAAAGCACCAACCAAAGGGGTAAAAAGGTTGGTTGGGCTGGAGCATTTACTTGTGTTCTTTTATGTTTTTTGGAAATGGGTAAGAGTAATTTCAAGCAAATCAAGAGTTAAACAAACAATTAAGGAAAAAAAATATTAAATCAACGGCTCTGCGGCACACCCACCAAATGAAAATGCAATTGTTCATAAAATGGATAGATGCGAATTGAAACAATGGGTCTGAATTGAACTGAAATAATAGCAAATTTGAAGAAACTTGAAAATGTTGAGAAAATGGAAGAACCTCTCTAGCAGATGGGGAAGCGAAGGTGATCATGTGAGCCAAAGCAGGAATGATGTAGACGGTGAAGCTGACCAGAAGAGAACCAACAGTGGAATTAATAGGCCCAAAAAATGGGAAAATAATAGCCAAAAACCAAATCGGAACAACCACAGGAAGCCTCGCAAGAGCTCTCTTGAACACACTCCTCGTCTCGTGAACTCCGATGAATTTCTCCCACACAAAGTACAGAGGCGTGCAGGCAAATCCAAACGTTATGAACTGAAAATAAAACCCACCAAAAAGTTCACAAATTCATCCTTAAAATGGTCAAAATCAGTCAGAAATCCAACCCAAACCTGATGAATAAGCATGAGGACGACCGCGGTGTCTCTAAACCTAGTTCTTGGGAGCAAAGAGAGAGCGTTTGAATGGGTCAAAAGCAAGTCGCCAAATGCCCAGTAAACTGCAGAGGCTGACGGGAGAGTTAGAGTGAGGACGTAAAGAGTGGCAATCAAGTATATGAGCTTGAATTTCTGTGGCTTCCACATCGCATGCATGATTTCCCTGAAAAAAAAAGGGATTTAAAATATATGATTCTCCTCCACTTTCTGACCGTCCAAACAAGAAAAAGAAAGACCTTTCTTCTTACACTGTAACTGCATGGCCACCGAAGGTATAAAGAATGTTTGTAGCTCCGGTGAAGTACAGAACCATTTTGGTTGGACCTGAGTGCTTCACTCCCTCAACCTAATACAAATGTATACTTCAAAAGATCAGCGATTCTGAAAAGTTTTCTTTCAATTTTCAACTTAATTTCTGTTTTTCTTGTTTTTTCACTCTAAAATTATAGGATTTGCGTTGATATCATTACCATAAAACATAGTTTTTAATTCAGACTCAGAAAAGCTCAGAACTGTAAGATTAGATGCTGAAACAGCTAAGCAAGCAGAAGAAGATGACAACATCGAGTTATAGAATATTCAATATAGTATAATATAATGTAGAGATTCTACCCGTCCATGGAGGAAGGAGGCAATGGTGAGATACCAGGCAGTGTAAGAAGTCATCAAGAGGCCTAAAAATGACCAAATTCTGTAATTGTGAAATGAAGGGATGAAGACTGTGGTCGCACAGCAGGCTCCAAATATGTACGTCCAAGTTCTCTTGTCCAGATTGTCGTTTATATAATATATATTACTGCAAAAACAACATTACTAAATTATTTATTTATTATTTTATGAAAATAAAAAGTAAAAAAAGTTACCTTGCGCAGGCAATTAGCTGAATTACAGATCCAAACAGGAGGAAAGTGCAGTTGAAAAAGAGGCCTGCATTTCTCCAGTGTTTGCCGAGTAACCCATCGAGAACTTCAAACCACTGCAGAAAATTATGAAAACTCCATGAAAGAGGAAACTCCAAGAAAAAGGGTTTCTTTTTTTGAGAGAGTTGCAGAAGAATGGAGAAGAAGAAACGAATAGAAATGATTTTTTTTGTTTTAATTTTAGTTTTACCTGAATTACGTGGTTTCTAAAATCAACCTTTTCTCTTTCCTTTCTAGTTCTGTACTCAACGTAGAGTACACTTATAAGATATGCAGTCCAACTTCCCATCAACCCATAAAAGAGCTGAAAGAGTATTCCAGAAAGCATACCCAGTTGGGAAAATGAGTACGGCAGAGTCAGGAGAACTTGAGCAACCTGAAGAGCACAAATTTAAAAAACGATAAATTTATGGTGAACCCAGAAAATGGTTTTCAAGAAGAGAAAAGCAAGTGCCTGATTAGAAGCGCAGCTAAACCAAGCGTCGTATACAGAACCGCCATGCCAGAAAAGCTGCGAGATTTTGCTCTTCGCAGAGCCTGAATCGCCGTCTTCTCTTTCCATTTCAACGTAGTTTCCGGCGACTACAGTCTCCACTTTCTCAGACGCCATTTTCTGTACGACTGATGTGAAGAAAGAGTGGGATAATATCCATTCTATAAATAGACAGAGAAAGTCATTTCTTTCTCTCTCCAAAGTCTAAACTTCTCTTCCTCTCCACAGTAGTTTTAAGAGAAAAATTACATTCACCATAGGTAGGACCAAACCACGTCAACCTCATTTGTTTATTTGCCAATCACTGACTTTAATTCGTCCACGTCATGTCATTGTTCTGTTGATACATACCGACAGATAGTAAGATTTAAGAAAATTCTTATTTAAAAGAAATTATATATAAACCATTTTAGTTAAAGTATTTAATTTTCCATACATTATTCCAACAAATTAACTAAAATTAATTTTGAAAAAAATACTTTAATAATAAAATTGAGCAAAAATAGTTTGAGAAACTTCTTTGTTCTAGTTATTGAACTATAAACGATATATTTTTTTACTCTCTCAAGTAATGTGGGATTGTGCAACTCTATTGATAAGGATCGAACCATTACATGGGTCATCCTGACCTTCACATGGTGGGCTACCACAATCTCCCCTCTTTGAGGTACGACGTCCCTATCAACTACACTTCTAATTGAGTTTTAGCTCTAATTACATTTGTAATGTCTCAAGTTATCTTAGTACAATATTTTTATTTTTGTCGAATCTTGTACAATTTTATTCTTGGGGTTAGCACAAAATATGTTGCACTGTGTATGGAGAAGAATCCTACTTGTAAACCACACATTTTTCACTCTCTCAATCAATATGAAACTGTGCACTCTCATTGATATGGGTCGGACTTTTACATGAGTCATTCTTGTCTTTACAGTGTGAGCTGTCACAAAATATTTATAAGTTAAAAAATAATAATATATCCTATGTTAAATGTATATAAAAAGTATCCCCTACATTGTTAAAGTTTGAACTACAATAATAATTTTATGACATTATTTACCAAAAAAAAAAGGGAATTAAAAGATTTAAAATAAAATAAAGATTTAGGATGGCATTAAAATAGGGTTAAAGTAGAACATTATCCAAAATTAATTTAAATTGTTTGGTTTAGAGTGTAGAGAGTGCTCTAGAGCCATGATTGGTGGGTAGTGTGGAAAAGTCATCCGCAAGTAACTTTTGGACTCGCTTTACAATATTTTTCGGTAATGTGGGCTTCATGGGACTCCTCAAGGGCCCGATCTGCCATGCAGCACACGAGCGGTTGGGCCCACAACTCTACTTTTTTAAGTTTCTTTGTGTAAAGAGGCTTCTTCAAACGATTGGTGTGGAACTTGTCCACGAAAAAGTTAGCTCTAGAGAGAGAGAGGGAGAGAGAGAGAGAGATGGAGGGAGAGGGAGAGGGAGAGAGAGAGGGAGAGAGGGAGAGAAGGAGAGGGAGAGATGGAGAGGGGAGAGAGGGAGAGGGAGAGAGAGAGAGGTAGAGAGAG